>OX381719.1:56901247-57272506 GCA_947462335.1 Harmothoe impar | reverse complement strand
TGAGGAGGGTCTGGAGGATGTGGGAGGGGCGGGGATGGATATAGACTAAGGTGTACGCAGTTTACGTAAACTGGGCTACGGAGAGCTCCGTACGGCAGGGCTGTAGGCAGCCTCGGCCAGCGTATTCTATTAGGGATAGCCTGGGAGCAGGCTGCCATCATACCCCAACACACATATTTTAATTACCTCTTTCTATTTATAGGTGTTAATACACAGAAACATTAATTGTCCCCTCTGATCTAGATGATAATATGTTTATAGATGGGTGTGTATATTCCCCAATACACACATTTTTGTGCCACTAAACTGGCGCAAAGGTCAGGAGAGGTGCTCCCAGCCCATGACATGGCATTGGGCTGGGAGTCCGAGCCTAGGCTATAGGGGTAAGAGGGGCGGGGTGAGAGGATCCAGGTAGGTAGGGGGGTAAGGGATCGACCGCAGCGACACAGTTCTAATGCTAGTGGATGAGAAGGGAACTGAAGTATTTGGTATCTGAGCTATGACTTTTGCAGGCTATTGATATACCTATGTCCTACTGTCATCATCGATGATATCCTAATTGTTAATCATCATTGCACCTGGGGGACAAGATGGCCGCCCCTAAAGCCTGACCCGCTACAGTGCTATAGGATGCTGGAGGCTGGGGTGAAACAGTGGAGGATATAGGTGCAGAACGTCTTTGAAGCATGGTGTGGGTAGAGGTACAAGAAAGATGGGGGTTCCCCACCGGGCTGGCTGTTTGAGGGGCATTCAGAAGGCAAGGGTCTAACTAATAGCAATGTCCAAGTTATAGTGAGTGATCTTCCATTTTAGTCTTGGGTCTATCCTGCTAATTTCGCAAGAAGAAATTGGAGAAATGGAGAGATGAAATTAGATCTAGAGAAATATGATATTCTAGCGAAATTGCCCATCTTGAATCATCTCAAAGATGAAATAATTTGACATTTATTTTGTTGAGTATTGCAAACAACGGCTGGGCCCGTGTCTGATACTTATAAGCGAAGGCGTGGGCCTATATTACCCGCGTTCACACACTGTAGTCAGTTTAAAAACAGCCTGTTACGCCAAGACACATGCAAGTTTAAAGAAATGAATAACAAAATAACATAAAAAATCAATGAAAGATGGCCCTAGACTGATTGAGATGTCCAAATGTTTATCTCCTATCCCTGTCCAATATCCCCCCACCCTCATCCCCTGATGCTGTATTCACCACAGACAATTAACACGGTTGTTCCCCCAGGGAAAATAAAACAAAACCATTTAGATCTATAGGAGGCACCGGGGCATTCCAGCCTGAAGGGAGGATGGTGGGTGGGTGTATGTGGTGGAATGGTATCATGGAGGGGAACACGACTCGGAAACTCAACACGTCAATGCAACATCCAGACAATCAGAACCCCTTGGACCCGGGGGGGGGGGGGGGTACTCAGTATAGGAATGAGTACCAACTGTGGTAACTACCCCGAAGAGCTGTCGCTGTGCGTACTTCAAAGCAAGAAAAAAGGGGGGCTGCTAATCATATAAAAGTAAAATATTAGGGGCTGTCAATGACTGGAAAGTACTAAATCAGGGGCTGTCACAATTGAAATAGACATAATGAACCCTTAAATCTCATACTTGACTTGAGTGATCTATATAATTCCAAAATAACCTCATGTTAAATGGAACAGGCCTCCCAACAGTGGGTTGTCATTTGACTTCTCAGAAAATAGGGGGGCTGTAAAAATAATGCACATTTTCATGGGGCTGTCAAATGACCAAATAGGGGGGCTATTGTTTCGCAGTTGGTACCTAGCATCAAAGAGTGACTACCCCCCCCCCCCCCCCCCGGGCCCTGGGAGTACTTACCAGGCAATCCAGACTCCGACACTATAAAACCAATAACGTGGAAACATTGTAGGAATAACATTGGGGTAAAGGCAACCTCCCTATAGAGGGAGAAAGTGAAAAATTCCAAAACCAAACTCTGGTAGCCCGATCAGTGCTTGCCAAATGTGCCCTCTTCCAGATCCTTCAGGAGATCTATAAGACAATAGCCTTCAAGAGTCTATAAAGAGCTTATATTGCATTCTTATCCGTCCAACCTCAGAAACTATATCAACAACTTGAAGTCTCTCTAAATTTGCTCTATTCGTCAGTAGGGTTACAACCCAATCCCTCGCACCCCTCCACACCCATTATGCTAAGGGATTGATACACAGAGGTCCCACAGAGAGCTTTTAGAGAGTTGAAAATAAATTGTTCCCCGCCATAGGCCTATAACTTTGGCTCCTTCTTGTTCCTAGATAGGGGGCCTCGGTGGAAACAAACTGTGGTTGGCCTCTACCCCAAAACAAAACCCCATCTTGGCCCTAAAAAATGACCCCTCTCATGTAATAGCCTGTGTCTGTACAGTGTCTAGCTGGTACACCCACGTGTGTACCGTAATGCAGGCGTAATAGCCTGTGTAAGCGCCCCGGTGCTTATTAATTTCAAGTAATCTTTATCCCTAGCACTTAAACAAGACCGGCGCTTATCTAAGACAGCTTTCAGTCCAATGATACATTTTAGATATCACTCCATATCCATACCCTGGGTGCTTTTTCAAGATATAAAGTGTTTATTCGAAGACTCAGTGGTTCAACAGGCAACTATACGGTATCCTCGGGTTTAGTGCTGGGAGACCGCGGTATCGGCAGCCTCTGCCAGCGTCTATCCTACCAGTTGGATAGTCTGGGAGCAGGCAACTATCACATTCAATACACATCTTTTAATTACCTCTTTCAAGTAACAGTACTCAGTAGATGTAATTACCCCCTGTGACCTACATTAAAATTCTGTCGGTAGATAAGGATATAGGTGTGTATTTCTCAATACACACATTTTGCGCCACCAAACTTGGCGCAAAAATCAAGGGAAGGTTTGCTCCCAGCCCATAGCATGGCATGGGCTGGGAGTCCGAGACCGGGGTATCGGAGCAGGTGGAAGGCGTGGGGCTGTCAGGGTGTAGATAAGAAGTGGTACAGCACCTATCTCTGCTATCAGCTTGTCGGGGTAGGGTTTACTTTATGTAGCATTGTGTGTATGTGTGTGTAAGTGCTGCTGCTGGCACGGGAAGAGGGCTGTGTCTCACCAAATCGAGACAAGTTGAAAGTCTATCACCGCCAACAACCTGATCTTAGCAATGGAGTTCTCTACAGTGGTGCTCCATTAATGCATTATACTGACCATTCACTGATTCAGGGGGGTATCTCAATCCTGAAACGAATTGATGTTTGAATGATTGTTTTATATAGGACAGCTTAATATGGGCTGCTGTTTCCCAAGGGCCCTGTATTAGGGGACAATATTACGATAGGCCATTCAGATCTGACAATGCTAAAGATAATAAAAGCTCTGAGCAACACTTCGTTGAAAATCTTATCGATTTTGACAATATTGCATTGATTTAATTCATTATACACATGTTAGCAATTATTGGCTCAACTTAACTCCTGTCCTCTGCACGGACAACAGTTTGACAGCTGGCATCACACAGCTCTCAACACTTCCAAATGTTCCTTTTCCCCGCCCTAACATAAAAAAGAAGAAGATGGGATGTTTTCTGAAAAGTAACAAATGTTAAAGTGATGTCCCTTTCTCCCGAGTCCGTGTCAGCGGGTTGCCTCTGTCACAGTGTCAGTGACAGTTCCCTTCACCGCCTTTATTCAGAGCTTTGTTCTATTTCGAGTCTGTTTTAAGTCTAGCCTGTGTCGGGGTTCAGTGAAAGTAGTGACATAACCTTGAGCCGGGGTCCTCATGGTACTGATTTCTCCCATGCAGACACAATGGGGCTGTAAGGGCATTATCGTGTAGACTTAACTTGTGATTACTAAAGAACCAGAAAAGGTTGTTCGGAGTTGAGCAGCTTTTTGTGTGGATGGATAGAGAAACTTCAAAGGTGCGCATACCTAGGCTTTAAGTGATGGTAATTCTCAGGTGAACCATATAACCCACGTTAGTGAGATAAGTAGTGCATCCATGTGAGAGAAAGAATGAAATCTTTTTTTTTTTGAAAGTTTTATTAGTTATAAACACCCAGTGTTGAATTGAAACTCTGAATCTCTGCAAATGTTAGACTGCATATTTATCGCAATTAGCATATGTATCCTATACTGAGATTATTACTATCATTACCGAATATGATAAGACTATATGTGTATAAATGCACATCCCAAAATCCTTTACATCTTTCGATGTGTAGGCCAATTGAGTTAGCAAATTATATACATAGTATATAGAAGACCCCCTCAGGCAAGGCAATCTCATGTTTTGGTAGCAAATCCACTCTTCCAACAAGCACCCTAACCTGACAAATAATCTCTGCTTAAGGCAAGTGGGCGTAGAGTGCTGGGTTACAATAGCTATATGGTTGTCAGACGCTGTACTACACCTAAAGGGAAGGCGACACACAGATCCTCTGATCCAGTGGTGTAGTGCCTTTGTTACTTGGTAATCCAAGGGTTGAATGTACAGGGTATTGTAACTCGGCGGCCATCCTGTGGGAGTTAAAGCCAACCCAGGGGTGTCAGAGGCCAGCCGAGCCATGGCCCACCCAATCCTAGACATGGGCGGGCCAGAGTATTTTTGCCACCCCTCCTAAATATTTGGAAATGCTAAATTGTAATGAATTGTGTTCATAAAACATACCTATAAAGTGACCTTAATATGTCTTTGAAAAAAAGGGTGGTGGCATTGTTTAAAAAATCCGGGGGGAAAATTTACATGAAAAAAAAAATCAAATTTCAGCCCAAAAAAAGGGGGGCAGAGGCGCTAGCCCCGGCCCGACCCCCCTAACTCCGACCCCCCTAACTCCACCCCTGTACTCTATCACTACAGTCTCTATATGTGTACAGCACACCAATACACAGAACCTGAGTAGTCAGAGTACGCAATAAGTTCATCCCTGGCCTGGCTATTGTCCAGGCTGACAGAAAGGCTGGTAACTGACCCTGATGAGTAGTGTCCCCTACTCCCCTGCCGCCCCCTCTACCCGCCCCACCTTACATCATCCTAATGGGTGCACTGATTGTACAGGTGAGGCTGAGGTCTCTGTGGTATGGGTTACCTGCCCTAGGGGAGGGATCCCCTCACCGACACTGCAGGCCTATCTCCCCTCACCGACACTGCAGGCCTATCTGTGAAGATGAGTTACCCAGAGGGTCTGCAGTGACGAGCCCCAATAAATCCGTCCTCCACCTTGCTGATATGGTTTTTGTATGCATTCTATTTTCCGCACAGTCTGCATCCACTCACTGTTTACAATGAAGGTACTTTCCAGTGTAATAAGAATATCATATTATGTCATGTGGAGAAACAAAGTTACTATGCTAAAGTACTAGAATGGCCATTCTCCACACCCTGTTGAGAAACTTATGCTTTTTTAAAAATAGGCTTATGGCCACATCTCATATAAGTTACACACTCTTCCATGGGGTGTTTCTCCATGATGACATCACTAAAATAGCTATGAAACCAATCTTTAAATGTCGTTTTCGAATATGAGTGATTAATAATTACATGAAATAAACGCAAGATCCACTCTAATTAGTCTGAATTCCTGGTTTCTCCACTTGGTACCTTGGATCATATCACACCCGGCTCCCCCGGGTTGGCTCCGCCTCGTGTGATATGATCCAATGTACCACTCATGGAGAAACCTGTCATTCAGACAGATCATAGTGGACCTCTGTCTATTTACTTCATAAATGGAAATAGCTTTAATTCAATATTTTTACATAAAATTGTCTTTTTGACCCCCCTACCCCCAAATCTAGCCACCACTGTAACCTTTAATATGCTTTCTCTGAGTCTCCTTTCCTTCTCCGAGCTGAAAAAGCTCTTTTCTGTTTCTCCAGTTTAAGTAAACGGGAATGGTATAATTATATGTATACCTCCTCGAATCATTTTTTTTCTTGACCACTCCCTCGAGCCCATGCACATCACAGAACAATACCTATTTGAAACAGCTGACTCAGTTTAGAGGATTATTTGTCCTGTTGGTATGTATAATGTTGTTATATATACACTCGTGTCACTCAGTGATGAAAACTATACGAGCCTGGAATGGATTCGATCTGTCAGTGCTTCCTTGCAGCGTGACATTCTCCTCGAACCCTCAAATCACGTATCTAGGGCATGGTCTCATGTCACGACCTCCCGGTCCCACACTCTCAGACAGAAATGACATCATGCTCGTTCCCTCCCCTCAAAAAATACTCCCTTTTCCATGGGCTTTGGATCAGAAAAATGACCCCTTTATGTAGATAAGCTAGAACATTTCATGGTAAAAAAAACGCCTCCTTTTTCTCCAATATGCTGACCTATTTCTATATTTTTTCACCGCCCTCTTTTTCTGAAACTTGTCCTCCCACTGAGGTTCTACATTTCCCTTGTGTGTTGACTTGAGATAACATATTGGTAACCCTCCTGCACCCTCACACACAGAATAGTGAGAGTGATTTTTTGTCGCTAAAACTACCCTCACCTGAGGGTCAAGCAATGGGTATGGTAGGGAGGGTCTCTGTATCTAAAGTAGCAATAAAAGGCAAACTATAGGCTTTGAAAAATATATACTATTTAGATCACCACCAAACCACTGCCTCAACATACTTGTATAACAAGCAAGGGCGATGTCCTGATGCCTAAAACAGTTGGTTGACACATGTCCCCACCCCAAACACCAAACCCCAAACCCAGCCCGTTACAACTGTAGGTTTAACAGCCCTCATTTTTCACCACTTCTCAGAAGCGTCCCTGACATGCGCACTTGACGCGCCGTCATACTTCCGGCGGCGTCCGCTGACGGCGTCGGCGCGAAACGACCTCACAGTGCTAATTGACGTTATGTATAAGGTTTCTATTTGTGGGGGAGGGGGTGAGGGATCAGGGGGTTAGTGGGTAGAGACGGGGATGTTTCCAGGGTTCAGGGTTTAACCCTTTAAGGGACGTATAGCGCATTCATGTGTCATCCCCTAGCTTGTTATGTTACATTAATGCAGTTCTGTAGTCACCAGAGCTACATTGATACATCATGCACCCAGTAGGAATACGGCTCTGGCGAGTCACTCGCCAGGGCAGCATATTTGTCCGTCATGATGATAAAGAGCATAAAAACCCTATCTAGTCCTTAAAGGGTTAAAGGGACATAACATACTAGTAACCCACTCCAGTCCCACTGTGTCCAGGGCAGGGACAAAAGAAGTATTGTTCATTTTGGTATCATCTTATATACCATTCCTTTAGCAATATGCGAGTCACAAGTTTACCGCCTACTGTAAAGGTATAATATATTTTCGCGCTGTACATATTTTCGCGGATTTTGCGGATTTTAAAATCCGTGAAAAGAAGTACAGAGCGAAAATTTATCCCATATAGCCCTACAACTACCATATTTCAAAATCCGTGAATTTAAATCCCAGCAAAATTGTACATTTTAGCAAATTCGCGAAAATTTATATCAGCGAAAATATATACGTTTACAGTATATGAATAATACACCTTTAAAATCAAACCATGAAGGGAGAGGTCATGCAGATAACCAAGGGATGCTGGATTTTCGAGAGGAGGCTACCTTTTTTACCCCTCTTGAACGATAAAAATACACAGGCATTTTTGTTGGAAACTTGAAAAGTGGGGGGATTGTCACTTCATCTCTCAGTATAGGTATATGTGTTAGGCCACTCAATAAAAAAGTGGTTTCTCAAAGTTTTTCTCAAAACCTAATTTCCATGATGCGCGCGGTGATGAGAAACCATTTTATTGTTTTGGGTGTTGACCTTTTGGCTCAAAGACATCTTGAATGATCCTAGCTTCTCACACCATATTACTTGAAACCCCTGACTTTATATGTGTCCTTATATAGCCGCCTGGTACATGTACCAGTGAGGTTCAAGGATAAGTTTGCAGGAAACATGCAGCCAAGTACCAGGGGACAAAATGGCAGCTTCCATATGAAGATCAACTACAATGCTATACAATCTATCGGGGGTCACGAGATCTCATGGGAACTGCCTGAGGGGGTCCCCCTGGGGTCTCCCTTCCATCTGGGGTCGAGTCTCGGGATAGGTTTAACAGGGGTGACGAAATTCAAGTAATGGTGCCAGTGGTAGAGGCTTTGAAGCGGGTCAGAGGTCACACTAGGGGTTGAATATTGGGTTTGGGGGGTTTCAGTGTGGTATGTAGGAGGGTATACAAAATATGGAATTACTCAACCCAGATGCTCAACCCATAGACTGCTGTCTCTGAGATGCAGCAGGAATTTGAATTGGGGGTGGGGGGAGGGGGGGGGGGTCTGTAAACACAAAAACATGGGTTTCTAGGATATTAGTGCATTGAAGAGTGGTCGCGTTGGAGGCATTCCAGGGAGCTGAACAGTGTATTTAGGGTCTTTATCCTTTCCATGACATGTCCACATGAGAGGGTCCATGTTGGCCGAGGGGAGTGGATTCCAGGAATGCATGCTTCAAGTGACTTACATATTTTCACCTGGACCTCCTGCATAGTGAAGAAGTCATCTGGGAGCTAATGTGGTCAGAACTACAATCCAGCCCAAGGTCTGGCCTTCAGAATCCAGCACTGCCTGACTCTGAAGGCTTGTGCTAGATCCTATAGAGGGAGAGTAAATGTTATCCAAAAGGTAGAAGGGAGTCTGGCAGTGGTGGCCTCTCCCTGCAGTGTCAAGCAATGCTGGACTGTGGAGGGAGTGTAGTTTTGGAGCTTTTTTGCAGCTTTTTCGGCTATACATAGAAGTTTTAATATCCCAGGACACACTAACCGGTAACATGCACCTCTTGAGGATCCCAGACCGCTGATCAGTAAGCACTTTGCCTGGGGGGTTGGTCTAGCCGGGGTCAGGTTGTGGCTCTTACATCAGCCCTCGCTACACCCCAGGACTAATCCACAGACACGGTGTTAACGCGTGTACATGTGCCGCGGTCTTACATGCCGTCATGGGGGATCTCCTCTGGTCCTGCCATGGGCGTTCTCTATACATAGGGGAAAGGTCCTGAGGCTGACATTGGTATCTCGGATGAAGTCACCTCAAACAGGTGCTGGCAACTCATTGAAATGACTATGCCAGTGACTTTTGAATCCATATTCATTTTTCACTCTGGCTTCCCTCCCTGCCCCTTCTCTGTAGAGGGCTGAGTTATGAAGGCATTGTAGAAAATGACCCTACTCTTTAAGCCATAGAAAATGCAATTTTGTAATGGATATTTTAGATATTTACCTTTACTTTTTAATTGTGAAACCATAATAGATGGAAGGGGAACAACATATATTAGCAATTCATTATTTCAGAATATCTCTCAATTACCTTTTTAGTGCGTAATAATGCCCCTTGAGCTGACCTCTGCACATTAGGGTCCGTCCAAGATGAGATGCTCGAGACTACTTCCGCAGGGCATGTTCCTAAAGAAGTAATGTAACCTTGTTTTTGTTACCATAGAAACATCATCTGGTGCCTGGCACCTCCGCTGTGCAGTATGGGTACCAGCAGAACTGCTAGAAGATGGCACTGCTACCTACTAGATATAAATTATGGCAGCAAACACTAGTACTAACTATGGCTGACCATGGAAACCTCTAGACTAGCGGCTCTTCACTGGGATGAGGCCTCACAGACATGGAGTATTCCCTGTGTGCCCACCAGGGGGTGTATAGCACTAGCACTGTCTCATGGTCTGTCTGGTGTATAGGACAACTCAGCGAATTAGTGCCATACTGTGTGAGGAGGTGTGGTGGTTGCCCTAAAGCACTGATGTTATTAGATAGGATGTAGGATCTTGTGTTAACGACCGTGGGGGGGGGGGGGGGGGGGGGGTAGGGGGTTGGTGGATTTGGGGGGGGGACCAAAAAAATTTGGACCCCTCTTGAGGGGGGGGGGGGGTCCAATATAATTGGACCCCATTTTAGTAAAAAAAAAGTCCATGCATTACTATAGCTCAAAGGGGTCGGCCGCATTAAATTTCAACTTGCCTGAGGGGTGGACCAAAAAAATTCGACCCCTCCCGTTGGGGGGACCAAAAGAATTTGACCCGCGGGCACGAATATCCACCGACCCCACCTGTTGTTTAAAAATGACCACTCCCTAAGAACACCATGAAGCACATTATCAGTATCACACAGCAAAGCCTAATCTATCTCTATTTTGTGTGTGCAATTGGTAAAAAAAGTATGTGTAATGCATCACACAAAGTGCCCACTGCTAACACACTGCTCTAAGTGTGGAATATGCTGACACACATTTCTGGGGAAGTAAGGCAATAAAAAGGTGACAGGGTAAGCAGATCTAGACAACGGTGGAAAAAAAAAACAACGACAGGGACACTTTTCTTGAGTCGCCCGTGCTCCGTTGCAAACTTCCCAAAGCTTGATGGAAGGAAAAAAAACGCCAAGCGATACTTTTTTGTCCACGGCCGACCACTATTACCTTCACATACCGGAGGGCGGGTCTGACAGATTAGCAGCACCACCCTCACCCTTACCTTGTAATCCTTGATAATCCACTCTGTTTATTTACGTCCTCTCACTACCAGCCACCAGAACCACCTCCCAGCCAATCTGTTTGGACACCATGTCTGAAGGACTCCCAGCCCTCCTCCTGCTCCTGGTCTATTGGTATATACCCATGTGTACATGTACTTCAAGGTATAGGGGAGACTGGGATAAGATCGTAGAAACTCGAACTGCCTTGGGGGGGGGGGGCAGTTTGAGAGCAAGTCTATACTCCGTACTGCAGCAACATGGTCAGAAACAATTATGTTTTCTGACTAAGATGTTCAGTTTTGAAACATCAAATTAATGCTGTGCTTGGCTCAGATGTTCTTCGATATACTATAATGCTACGGTGTGACAATGTCAATTTGTACCTTATAGTTAACCTTGACGCTCCAGGATGGAAGAAGGCAGTGCATTGATTATTGCAGGAAAGTCCCGCTAGGTGGCTACAGGTTGAGTTGCTCATCTCCCCCTGTCACCCCCCTCATGTCTTATCAGTTAATGAGCCCCTCCCTCCTCCCCTAGTTCTGCCTCCCGCCGCACGGGGTCGCCACGCGTGGCACAGGTTCAGGCTATAGTTAGCAGGTGTACTCTTTTACCTTCTTTTCACAGCGGAACGCGTGAGATCTCGCTGCTAGTCACATGGTATGGATAAGTGAGTTCTGATTGGTTGGGACGTCCAGGCGGACGCTCTGTGGGTGAGGTGACCTCCGGTGGCATTTGCTTTCTTTATTTCATTTTCTCTTTTTCCTCTCTTTCCTTCTAGTTTTTTTTCTCTCTATCTTCATTTCTCTCTTTCTGTGCATTCTTTTCTGCATTTTCCTCCTTCCTTCCTTCCTTCCTTCCTTCCTTCCTTCCTTCCTTCCTTCCTTCCTTCCTTCCTTCCTTCCTTCCTTCCTTCCTTCCTTCCTTCCTTCCTTCCTTCCTTCCTTCCCCCCTCCTTCCTTCCTTTTCTCTTTTGCTTCCATTCTCTTTCCATAGGCGGCGGAGCAGTGAAAAAAGTGTGGCGGTTGAGCTAAGGTGGGGGGGGGGGGGGTGGAGATAGAATCGGAGGGTGGGGGCTTAAAACAACGTATAATATATATGCATTTTAAAATCGTGGACATCTATAAATATCAATATCAATACTTTGTTCTCCCTCCCTAAACATTTCTAAAAAGCTCCAGTTACAAACAACATGAATATATGTGTAGAAGGCAGTGAAAACGTCGAGCCCCACGGGGAATCGAACCCCGGTCCCTCCGCTCCGAAGCCGAGAATGCTACCGCTGCACCACAGGGCCAGCTGCTTTCTTACTGCTCTGCTACGGTACCTGAGCTACCATAGGCGGGCAATGCGCTCTCCACGCACGCTCGGGCTGCCCCGAACGATACGTGCCCGCTACATTACTCCCCTTCAGACTTTTGCTAGGTCCACGAAGGCCACGAAGACCACCTAGCAGAAGCTGAAACCGCTCAGATACCCAACCCAGGATCTGCAGATCCTGGTCACGGCACCAGTGTAGAAGGCAGTGAAAACGTCGAGCCCCACGGGGAATCGAACCCCGGTCCCCCCGCTCCGAAGCCGAGAATGCTACCGCTGCACCACAGGGCCAGCTGCTTTCTTACTGCTCTGCTACGGTACCTGAGCTACCATAGGCGGGCAATGCGCTCTCCACGCACGCTCGGGCTGCCCCGAACGATACGTGCCCGCTACATATGCATTAAACATTTATTTATTGTGGATATTACTCACGTAAAGGGGTATAGAATTAAATACTTATCTTTTCATTCCCCAAAACAAGTAAACTTCCTTCCCAAAAAGTGTGGGGGATGAAACATACTCCATCCCTTAAACTTGAAATAGTGTGGGGGTTGCAACCCCCACATCCCCCACGGTTCCGCCGCCTATGCTTTCTCACGCTTTCTCCCCATGCTTTCCACCATTTGTTCCTCATGCTTATACTTCATTTCTTAGTTCCCATAGTTTGTACTCCCCTTTTCGCAGGACAAGTCTGACGTACAACCTCTTACCCCCATTCCCCAGTGCACTTCTTATACTCCAGGTGTCTTCCCCTGCCTATCACCTGTCCAACCTCCGAACACCCTCTTTTTGCATTGAATCCCACCCACTTATCATGCAACACTACACGCCCAGCATCCTTGTCTTCCTACCTCCCTAGTTCTTATCACCTTTCTTATCTCCCTGCAGAACCTCCCTTTACGTTGATTGGCTGCAGCCCTGTTTATCTGTTCCCATTACCAGGACCAGCCCTAATTAAATATGTTTATGGATCTGGAGGATAGGAGGCGACGAGGACATTATTATTTTCTAGGAAGTCTGGTGCACATGCTGATTTGATTCCTCTACTCCCTCACTACTTCCCTCCTTCTGCCAACAGAACCACCAGGAACTCCCTTTTTGTGCCAAGCATAGTACTACTACTGTTTTCCTATCGTGTATTTGGGGCTAGTCAAGTATAAGCCCACTTGACGGGAGTTATTTTTTGTTGATTCCTTACCATGAACTAGCTAACGTGTTATAGCCACTGTCATCAACCCCTGTGGAAGGTGACCCTTATTTATAGATATACATTATTATTTGATATTATTCAATTATAGAATAAAACATAGGTCTATTGATCACTTGCACGATAAACAACTTAATAGTTAGGAAGGTGACCACAGATTTCAATATGTACATGACAACAACCAGGGTGTTACTAGGGTTACACAGTAGTCGTGAAGCTGTGATTTCCTCAGTGTCCCCATGGTGTCCCATGACCCCAGGCTTAAATCCCATCTCTCTTTTCACTTCACCTCTCAGTATGGTCCAATTACCCCCCCCCCCCCCAGGTCCCCCCCCCCCCACCTTTCTCACACCTCTCCCCTGTAGTTAACCGCAACCCTTTACCCCCCCCCCCCCCATACACACACACACTAGTCATTCTGTCCTCATGATCAGTCCTATACATATACCCCATTCCTGGCACTCCACACCCAAAGGGGACGTACTCTGCGTTCTAAAAAATGTAGGTTTTCCAAGAAGTGCCATTCTTGGCAGATATCAGTTTGGAGGGAGTGACTTCTCCTTATTCAAATGCAGTAGAATGCTGCATGATTCAGCTTTAATGAACTAAGAAAGACATGTCTTTATGAGACCAAAAAGTACCTACTTTTTTTTTTTCTAAAACAAGGGGTCGCTTTAAGGCTCCAAATATTCATGTTTTCATTGAAAATTTTCTGAAAACTTAGAACGCACAATGCATCCCCTTTTGATGCTGAGTGCTAGGACCGGGAGATGTACCCTACACACTAACTCATTGTACCCAGCATGCTTCATTACCGCCGCCATGTTGGGTGAGAAGGGTGGGATCCGGAAATTGAGGTCTTACCCAGAAGGCCACTGGCGCAGCGGTTGACCAATCAGAGGTTGTTGATTTGTGTCAGGTGAACTTTGGCCGGGTCACGACTGCCCCCTGCCGGTCTGAGCACCAACTGACCACCGGAAGTCGTGGTGGGCACCGCGCATGCGCAATGAGCTTCTGGCCAGGTGGTTCCGGGAGGAAGTGCTTTACCAGGTGTCAGTAAATATACAGATATAATAGAGAACATTGGCTATGGACATGGCAGGGGGAGTTCTGGGTCAAGTACCTCCAAAAGGTACTCTTGGTATCGTACAATGATCTTGATATTTGACAGTCAAGAGATCATTGCTCTTATAAATCACCTCTCAAATGGCCTCACTGTAGATAATCTATGTACATTGTTATGTGTTCCCGGTGTCTTGAGGCGCACATCTATATAACCATATTATGATCCGAGTATCACAAATCTCTTATTAATAACAATAGCCTTGCCCAATTCTCTGATTGTTCTCTGAATACTTGAGGAGATTGCTTTCCCTGACCAAAAATCCTGAATTTGCTGAGAGCTCCAATAACTTAAGTGCAATAAGGAAGATATGAGAATACTGCTAATGGTTGTCAATGCAGCTACTGCTATTGTCATTGGTGCCCCCCCCCCCCAGCCTCCGACAGCTTCTATCCTACCGTTAGATAGCCTGGGAGCATGCTACCATTCTATTCCAATACACATATTTCAGTTATGTCTCTCAAGTATAGGTGTTAATTGGTAGCTCCCACCTACTTTAATTACCCATTTCATCAAGATCTGTCTGTAGTTGGATGTGTATTCACCAATATACATCCATTTGCACCACTAATCTGGTGCTAATGGGTAACAAGTGAAGACAAGGTCTACCCCCATACCATGCACAGCAGAGGAAACGGAGCAGGGTTGGGATGGGTGTCCGAGACTGACACCCCCAGACATGGGTTTATCCCTCAGATTCCCTGTGAACACGGAGACTAGACAGACCCCAGCCCCTACTTTGTTTATAGCTGTCAGACAACTGTCATAGCTCCTTGACATCAAACAAGTTTGTCATATCACTCTGACATCTAACACCCCCCACCCTGCAGCAGTTGTAGAACCCTACATACCTCACCCCTGTCTTCCCAGAACACTCACCCGGTGTCCTCATATAGGGTCGTAAGGGGTTGTGTTATGTAAGCAGCCATCTTGTCATCCACATCCTGTGTCCTCATATAGGGTCATAAAGGGTTGTGCTGCGTCCTGCTCCTCCCCCAGCGCGATTCCTCGCGCTTTCGGCTTCGCTCGCGACGGCGACGGCGACGACCCGTCGCCGCTAACGCAGGGACAGAGGGGGTCAGCCTCCCAAATCCCAGGGCAGGGACACTAACACTGTCGCCTCATATAGGGATATAAGGGGTTGTGCTGTGTAGGCAGCCATCTTGTCATCCACATCCTGTGTCCTCATATAGGGTCATAAAGGGTTGTGCTGCGTAGGCAGCCATTTTGTCATCAACACCCTGTAGCATGATATAGGGTTATAAAGGGTTGTGCTATGTAGGCAGCCATTTTGTCATCCACACCCTGTAGCCTCATATAGGGCTATAAGGGGTTGTGCTGTGTAGGCAGCCATCTTGTCATCCACACCCTGTGGCCCCATATAGGGCTATAATGGGTTATGCTATCTGGGCAGCCATTTTGTCATCTACACCCTGTAGCATCATATAGGGTTATAAGGGGTTGTGCTGAGTAGGCAGCCATCTTGTCATCCACACCCTGTAGCCACATATAGGGTTATAATGGGTTGTGCTGAGTTGGCAGCCATTTTGTCATCCTCCCATAGTAGCCTCATATAGGGATATAACGGGTTGTGTTATGTAGGCAGCCATCTTGTCATCCATACGCTGTAGCCTCGTATAGGGCTATAAGGGGGTGTGCTGTGCAGGCAGCCATCTTGTCATCCACTGCCTATAGCCTCATATAGGGTTGTAAGGGGTTGTGCTATGTAGGCAGCCATTTTGTCATCCACACCCTGTGTCTGCATATAGGGTTATAAGGGGTTGTGCTATGTAGGCAGCCATTTTGTCATCCACACCTTGTATCCTCATACATGATATATGGTTATGACGGGTTGTGCTGCGTAGGCAGCTATTTTGTCATCCACACCTTGTATCCTCATATAGGGCTATAAGGGGTTGTGCTGTGTAGGCAGCCATTTTGATATCCACACCCAGTGCATGTAACCTCATATAGGGATAGACGGGGTTGTGCTATGTAGGCAGCCATTTTGTCATCCACACCCTGTGCCCTCATATAGGACTATAAGGGGTTGTGCTATGTAGGCAGCCATCTTGTCATCCACTGGCTGTAGCCTCATATAGGGCTATAAGGGGTTGTGCCACGTAGGCAGCCATTTTGTCATCCACACCCTGTGTCCTCATATAGGGTCCTAAGGGGTTGTGCTGTGTAGGCAGCCATCTTGTCATCCACACCCTGTGTCCTCATATATAGGGTTATAAGGGGTTGTGCTGAGTAGGCAGCCATCCTGTCATCCTCCCATAGTAGCCTCATATAGGGATATAACGGGTTTTGATATGTAGGCAGCCATTTTGTCATCCTCCCACAGTCCCAGGACAATCACCCTGTAGACTCATAGTGCAATAACTGAATAGGCAGTTGTGCTGTGTAGATAACCCATTACTGTTTTACCTATATGTAGGACACTGGTATATCTCATGGTATATTACTGGCTTTTGCAGGTTAACCCTTAAAGGAACATTGCCTCTGTAAAAGTGTAGGGGCTGTGGAGTCACGTTTTGTCCACATGCTACAAAGTGTCCACACCCTTTATCAGAAACTTAATTTATTTCTTCAGACAAGAAATTTGCAAGGTTTATTATTTGTTCTAGTAAGTTCATTAAAGGGCCTGTTACACTAGCGGCACTTGCTGCGCGGCATCTGCCGCAACAGCTTGCCGCAGGAAAGCTAACATTGGTAGCTTTCGCTGCAGCAAGTAGTTGCGGCAAGTTGCAGCAAGTTTTTACCCTGTTACACTGGCTGCATCTGCCGCACAGAACGTTCGGCGGCAGATGCAGTGCGGCAGATGCCGCCAGTGTAACAGGCCCTTAACAGAGATATCATTAGATGACTGAATCTCCCAGCCTGGTGATACATAGTACATAATAGAATGAGATGTAGCCTACAATTATACCATAATAAACTGTAACTGATATTTCTCGTCTAGGTGGGTCCTAAGGTTGCCTGTATGGTGAACACATCCATGGAGCAAAGAAATTCTACTCCAAGTGAAAACACAATTCATTTTAACAGCACCAACTTGTGTCTTTCCTTGACATGTGGACACTTTGTGACCTGTGGACAAATCATGACTCCACAGGTGTGTGCTTTCTACCTTCACTCACCTCATCGATTCGACCACCATCACCCTTGGCACAGCCATCAACGGCGTTGTGTGCCTGTCCCTCCAGTACGGGCTTCAAAATGTACAAACAAAAAAACTTTAAGGACAGATGTTGCTAAAAGATGGCATTTGTCATCATGATGCACCAATGCATCCCGGTGAGTAACTAGCCGGGGCTACATTGGTGCATGCCGACCGGGATGCCGACCCTTAATTTGGGGGTGTCTGAACCCCGTAGGGTCGGCATAATGCTTGAATGCAGCACTGGCAAGCTACTTACCAGTATAGCCCATGACAGTTACTTACCAGTATAGCTCAGGAACCGTCCTGAGGCAGGAACCTGACCCCAGAGCGCCTGTGGTTACCAGGAGACTAATACGAGGAGAGGTACAGGGGCCCAGTGTAGGTTATATAACAGTCTGATGTAAGAGATGGTAAGATAACACGGTCGGCATAGGCTATACTGTTACCAAGGCTGCATTCATGCATCATGACGACAAAGGGCATCATGCCGTCCTTAAAGGGTGCAGAACGTTCCTGATCAATCTGCCTCTGCAGTAGACCCGCACAGCATACTGTATAGGCCATTCAGTCTCAGACCTCAAACGCAAACTTCATAATCCTTTCCATATTCCTCTATATAGTATACAGGAGCCCCACTGTTCAAGGACAGTTGAGAACTAAGTTTTGTTATTGTCTTCTCTTCTGAGAAGGAGAAAAAAGAAGAAAGTCTTTACGCATTTGTTGGTGTTCATAATGGCTAGGCATAGAAAGATGGAGAAATCCTTTTTAAAATGGTGTGGTTCAGGTTACCCTACCTAGCAAAACAGCGCATACCCTAGACATTTTTTATCCAATTTCGGAAAAAAAATCTGGGTCATTTTGCAGCTGTTCGACAGTCAATTTTAGTCCACGAGTCCAAGCTGTCGTCGAAGAAGTTGGGGAGTCAATCCATGGATACTTATCAGGCCAAAGTAAAAAAATATATATTAAAATCCCACCTACCCACCCTAGACTTTCAGACCATGTAACCTGAAACATTCCTTTTATTTCTTTTGGCCCCACACATTTGACTGAAACCTAGAAACTAGAATTCTGAAAAGAACATAACAAACGAAAAGAGAATAACACAGCAGAACGCCCGCCCGTGAGCGTCCACTGGACCGTGACGTGAGGTCAGGAGGCTGACTCTTTTTACGTTACACCGGATCTGTAGCCTCGTATAGGGCTATAAGGGGGTGTGCTGTGCAGGCAGCCATCTTGTCATCCACTGCCTATAGCCTCATATAGGGTTGTAAGGGGTTGTGCTATGTAGGCAGCCATTTTGTCATCCACACCCTGTGTCTGCATATAGGGTTATAAGGGGTTGTGCTATGTAGGCAGCCATTTTGTCATCCACACCTTGTATCCTCATACATGATATATGGTTATGACGGGTTGTGCTGCGTAGGCAGCTATTTTGTCATCCACACCTTGTATCCTCATATAGGGCTATAAGGGGTTGTGCTGTGTAGGCAGCCATTTTGATATCCACACCCAGTGCATGTAACCTCATATAGGGATAGACGGGGTTGTGCTATGTAGGCAGCCATTTTGTCATCCACACCCTGTGCCCTCATATAGGACTATAAGGGGTTGTGCTATGTAGGCAGCCATCTTGTCATCCACTGGCTGTAGCCTCATATAGGGCTATAAGGGGTTGTGCCACGTAGGCAGCCATTTTGTCATCCACACCCTGTGTCCTCATATAGGGTCCTAAGGGGTTGTGCTGTGTAGGCAGCCATCTTGTCATCCACACCCTGTGTCCTCATATATAGGGTTATAAGGGGTTGTGCTGAGTAGGCAGCCATCCTGTCATCCTCCCATAGTAGCCTCATATAGGGATATAACGGGTTTTGATATGTAGGCAGCCATTTTGTCATCCTCCCACAGTCCCAGGACAATCACCCTGTAGACTCATAGTGCAATAACTGAATAGGCAGTTGTGCTGTGTAGATAACCCATTACTGTTTTACCTATATGTAGGACACTGGTATATCTCATGGTATATTACTGGCTTTTGCAGGTTAACCCTTAAAGGAACATTGCCTCTGTAAAAGTGTAGGGGCTGTGGAGTCACGTTTTGTCCACATGCTACAAAGTGTCCACACCCTTTATCAGAAACTTAATTTATTTCTTCAGACAAGAAATTTGCAAGGTTTATTATTTGTTCTAGTAAGTTCATTAAAGGGCCTGTTACACTAGCGGCACTTGCTGCGCGGCATCTGCCGCAACAGCTTGCCGCAGGAAAGCTAACATTGGTAGCTTTCGCTGCAGCAAGTAGTTGCGGCAAGTTGCAGCAAGTTTTTACCCTGTTACACTGGCTGCATCTGCCGCACAGAACGTTCGGCGGCAGATGCAGTGCGGCAGATGCCGCCAGTGTAACAGGCCCTTAACAGAGATATCATTAGATGACTGAATCTCCCAGCCTGGTGATACATAGTACATAATAGAATGAGATGTAGCCTACAATTATACCATAATAAACTGTAACTGATATTTCTCGTCTAGGTGGGTCCTAAGGTTGCCTGTATGGTGAACACATCCATGGAGCAAAGAAATTCTACTCCAAGTGAAAACACAATTCATTTTAACAGCACCAACTTGTGTCTTTCCTTGACATGTGGACACTTTGTGACCTGTGGACAAATCATGACTCCACAGGTGTGTGCTTTCTACCTTCACTCACCTCATCGATTCGACCACCATCACCCTTGGCACAGCCATCAACGGCGTTGTGTGCCTGTCCCTCCAGTACGGGCTTCAAAATGTACAAACAAAAAAACTTTAAGGACAGATGTTGCTAAAAGATGGCATTTGTCATCATGATGCACCAATGCATCCCGGTGAGTAACTAGCCGGGGCTACATTGGTGCATGCCGACCGGGATGCCGACCCTTAATTTGGGGGTGTCTGAACCCCGTAGGGTCGGCATAATGCTTGAATGCAGCACTGGCAAGCTACTTACCAGTATAGCCCATGACAGTTACTTACCAGTATAGCTCAGGAACCGTCCTGAGGCAGGAACCTGACCCCAGAGCGCCTGTGGTTACCAGGAGACTAATACGAGGAGAGGTACAGGGGCCCAGTGTAGGTTATATAACAGTCTGATGTAAGAGATGGTAAGATAACACGGTCGGCATAGGCTATACTGTTACCAAGGCTGCATTCATGCATCATGACGACAAAGGGCATCATGCCGTCCTTAAAGGGTGCAGAACGTTCCTGATCAATCTGCCTCTGCAGTAGACCCGCACAGCATACTGTATAGGCCATTCAGTCTCAGACCTCAAACGCAAACTTCATAATCCTTTCCATATTCCTCTATATAGTATACAGGAGCCCCACTGTTCAAGGACAGTTGAGAACTAAGTTTTGTTATTGTCTTCTCTTCTGAGAAGGAGAAAAAAGAAGAAAGTCTTTACGCATTTGTTGGTGTTCATAATGGCTAGGCATAGAAAGATGGAGAAATCCTGCCTAGGCCAAATTTTAAAAATGGTGTGGTTCAGGTTACCCTACCTAGCAAAACAGCGCATACCCTAGACATTTTTTATCCAATTTCGGAAAAAAAAATCTGGGTCATTTTGCAGCTGTTCGAGAGTCAATTTTAGTCCACGAGTCCAAGCTGTCGTCGAAGAAGTTGGGGAGTCAATCCATGGATACTTATCAGGCCAAAGTAAAAAAAAAAAATTAAAATCCCACCTACCCAACCTAGACTTTCAGACGATGTAACATGAAACACTCCTTTTATTCCTTTTGGCCCTACACATTTGACTGAAACCTAGAAACTAGAATTCTGAAGAGAACATAACAAACAAAAAGAGAATAACACACAAGAACGACCGCCCATGAGCGTCCACTGGACCGTGAAGTGAGGTCAGGAGGCTGACTCTTTTTACGTTACACTACATCTTATGGAGCGGAAGTGTGAATAGAAAAAGTGCCACTGGGTCAGGTTTTCTGGTTGTTCATGTCAAGAACCTGATGTAAGACGAGGAACCCAGATGGTCCCGCTTATGGTTGAGACCAAGCATGATAAAACGTTGTCATTTGTTCAGAAATCCTTTCATACGCAAGTTATTTGACAGGCATGCAGTTTTCCTTGTATATTTCCGATCATAACTATCATAACTCCAGTTTTGTCCTCTCTGTCCTGTTGAATGGGATAATGCATGAAGACAACGGTAGGTCCTGCTGTTTGAGGTCAACTTTTGCATTGAGAAGGCCTACATCTATACCATACGTGCAGGCAATGTGTTGTGTCTCAATTATCAGGACGATGCTATATAGTCCAGGTATGTAGATATATATGGCTGTGTCTCACGACCTTGGGACAATGTTTTTGTCTCTGACCGGGTGCCATCTCTGACCAGGTGCCGTCTCTGACCGGGTGCCGTCTCTGACCGGCTTGGCTTGATAAGGTCAAAATACTAGCAGCAGGAGGCTAATTATAATTATAACTATGGTTATGTAACCACCGCCATAACGTTTTTCCAAATCCTTATATATATGAGTATAATTCTTTTTAAAACACCTTTTTCTGACACCTGGTCAGAGACGGCAGCCGGTCAGAGACGGCACCCGGTCAGAGACGGCACCCGATCAGAGACAAAATTATTGTCCCAAGGTCGTGAGACACAGCCACATATATATATATATATATATATATATATATATATATATATATATATATATATATATATATATATATATATATGTATATATATATATATATATATATATATATATGTATATATATGGTTGGATACGAGTCCCTTGTCTACACTATTGGCGAGGTTGTTCGCGCGCGAAGTTCGCCAAGTTCATGTTATATATATATACATCAGAATGGTAAATACAAATGTACTATGATTACTAAGTCAGATGTGTCCAAAGTGACATCGGCATTTCAGATATGAGACCCCTATACACTTAGGACCCCATACCTTTTAGGCCTATAACATTTGGGAACTTCCTAAATGGAATCACCTATGTTCAATAATGTTGGGACGATTTCCAAGATTCTCAATCCCCCAGACGTTGGCATCATTACTTTTGTAAACGTTCCCTATATTGATACGGCTTCTTCCCTGGCTTCAATCCTTGCATTATAAGGAAGCATTGCCTTCAAAGAAGGCGTATTTATATATATGAACCAAACATTCCCACGTCTTTTGATCAGGGGGTGAAATCGACCAGAAACAAGGTCAAATATCACGGGGTCAAGGTTGGGTAGGTCAAGTTGCAGAGGTCAGGGTCGGTGACCTTGGCAGGTCGATTCTCTTTGTGGTTGTCAGATGGTGCTGTCGTCAGGGTGGTGTAAATAGGGTGCAAGGTGTAGGGGTGACAGAGATGTAAGCTGAGAAATATGCCCGGAGAGTGTAAGGTGAGCAATGTGCCCGGAGAGTGTAAAATTACCTTATGGGGATCCTCATGTAACGTGATATGTGATATACCAACCTTAAACCACCCCCGAAACAACCCCTTCAGAAATGCCTCAAATTATGACTCTCCCCCTGCCCCCCCCCTACAAATAGAATACGTTTAAACTAATTTGATCTTTTCCCCCCGAAATATCGCGGTAGGCAATACTGTGATGGATTAATAAGACGCTGAGTGTAGAGTTCTGTGTGTGAATGAACTGGCTAAGGTTATTTGAAACTTATCATAGTAGTTTAAGGCTGATTGGGCTGAGAATTGTGGTCTTTTCTGCCTAGCACATCATAGGGCGATGCTTATTAGGGGTTGGGCGCTTATTAGATCCTATATAGTAATATACAGTAACGTAGCCACTGAAACCTTTGGGATCTGTACTCTATGACAGGAAGTAGATTGCCTACCCCACAAGAAATCTACTTCCTTCGTATACTCCCCCCTACCCTCATCAGCTCTCACTGCAATCGCACCAGAACCAAAAACGTCCATTCACCCAGCAGAGCAAACCCATAATGCCCTGCCCGTATCTGCGCGACGACTTCCGGGTGATAAAAGAGGTTGTAGCGCCCCCTGGTAGCCGGGTAACCAGGCACAGATTGATGACGCGTTGTCAAGGCAACCCTAGCAACGACAACCAGGTGGGAACCCTCACAAAGGAGGGATCCAGTCTAGGCAGCGCTCTACAAGTACTGGGTTAACTAGGTTAATGGCCGACTACAGGGTAGAGGCCGCCATTTTAAGTCTGTGAACGGAAATCAGTCTGAACTAAATGAAGTAGTTGTGGCCGCAAGGAAGTGCATCAGAAAATGGATATCTGCCATATATGCCTTGTCCAAGATGTATTCTTTTTATTTTATATCCATGTAGCCTACGTGCCATGAGAATGCTATAGCTCGGTTCATCCCCAAATATAAAAGCTCAGTAAACACCTCATACAAATGGACGGGCAGAGGTCCTTCTTGCCTATTGGTTCGTGTTACAAAGATAATGCACTGGTCTGAAACTGAAAGGACACACTATGAATGCTACTGTGATAGACCCTACATGGATACAACACAGACACAGAGTTTCTCAAGGTGGCATTATAAAGTGAGATATTGAGTGACCATAGTGAACATGTGTGCACCAGGAGGGCTGCCCTGCAGTGTGGTCGGCCTCAGGTCAGGCTGTTAATAATTAATGAGAAGGTCCTGTAGTGTATACCTATAGTTAGACCAAAAAAAAGAAGGTTTGTTTCAGGTAACATGTCAAGAAAATGTAGGGTCGGTAGGCCGGATTTTTTTTTTTTTTTTTTTTTTTAACATGAAAGTACTAGGCCGCCTTTCCGAAGACCCTAAAATTGACCCCCAAAAAAAGCTAAAAAAACAAAAATTTCTTCAAAATTGCATAAAGAAAACGTAGGGTTTTGATAGGGTCGGTCGGGTGACCTGAAACAAACCTTTTTTTTTGCCTTAACCCTCGCGAGTTAACCCTTCACGGACGGCATGTCACTAAAAGAGGACATTTGTTGTCATGATGCATGAATGCAGTCTTGGTGGGTAACTCGCCCGTGCTGCATTGGCGCATCATACCGACCCTTCGGGAGTGTCTCAACCTGATAGGGTTGGCATGATGCTTGAACGTAGCACTGATGAGTTTCTCACCAGGGCTGCATTCATGCACCATGGTGACGAAGGGCATGATGCAGTAAGGCATTATGCCCCGTGCATTATGCCGTCCTAAAATGGTTAAAAGGTCATGTAGTGTACCTGATAAAACATGTGGTGGTCTGGCCGAAATCAGCTCGTGTGTTCTCTTGGACATTGACATTGTGCTGTCTGAAAATATCTTTGTAATGGGTGGAATTGTCATTGTGTGGTCTAGAAACCAGTTGAGCCTCAGAAGAAAGGTTTATTATCAATATCTGCCACATTTCAGGTATTTCGATCCGGATTTTCATATTTTCTTGCTTGCTTTCACTTACATTTTATTTTTGGACATTATGTACCCAGTACGCCCCGTCTTACATGTCACTTACATTTTAATCAGACCAATAGATAGAATTTCCCGAACTCCTATGACCAGTACTAGGGTATTGCGCCAACGTTGCATTTTGGATAACATCATTACAAGTATACCACAATAAGGCTTTACACTATAAGATAAAGGTCTATAAGATTAGTTCCATTTCTGTGACTATACATGGGTAAAAATCGACACGTGTGACACGGCGACACGGGGGTTGTAAAGATCGACACGTGCGACACGGGGGGGGGGGGGGGGGTTAAAAATCGACGGACACAGTTAAATAGGCCATAATGCATTAGATAAAAATTGACACGGCGACACGGCCCTATTGCTAAAAATCGACACGGCGACACTGTCAAAAATGTGGGCACCCATGTATAGTCACGTTTCTGTGAGCATATTAGTGCTGCACTCTATGACTGTAATTCTGCCCACGTCCCCCCAGGTTGCTGTACACTGACTCTCCATCTAGTGGACACACCATTGGCACGTAGGCCGACAGTGTTATGACTGATGCATAGTAACAGCAAAGGGTGGGAAGATCGTGGTTCTCAGGACCATTGTGACAAAAAGTGAAGAACCAGCACAACAATGCATTCTAGATAAGGTGGAAAATATTGCTAAAACACTGACGAGAACTTATATTACGATACAGAATTTTCACAACGAGGTTGGAGGTGCATAACCCTATAAGGACGGCATGATGTTTTAATGCATCATTCCCTTGGTCGTCATGATGCATGAATGCAGCCCTGGCGAGTAACTCACCAGTGCTGCATTCAAGCATCATGCCGACTCCTGTGGGGTTCAGACACTCACAAAGGGTCAGCATGATGCACCAATGTAGCTCTGGTGAGTTACTCGGCGGGGCTGCATTGGTGCATCATGACAACAAATGTAGCATAATTTTTTAGCGACATGCCATCCTTAAAGGGTTAAAGAGTACTAAGTGGTAGGTTTACTGTAATGAGGGGTTGTCAGCTGTTGTAAGGGGTCGTGTGTCTTGTACAGGTATGAGTGTGGACCACCAAATTCGACACGGCTATTTCTTAGAATCGACAATTAACATGAGGCTAAGTGATATCCGACATGGACCCTTGGCAAGTTAGTGACAGGGGACATGGGAAATTCTTTAAATTGACATGGGACATAGGGATTATAAAGCAAAATTGACATGCAACATGGCCATTTTTTTAAATCGACATGTGACATTGGCAGCCCCCATCCATACCCCCACTTCCCTCTGTCCTCACATTCCCCAACATAAAGCTGAAACTCTATTTTATTTGAATCCTTATAATTAACCCTGTTTTCTGTTAATATGTACAAGGTTCTGCCTTCCTACAAATAGGTTATGCTTTGGAATATATTTGTTTCTGATCATTAGTGAACTATATTGTTGGTAATGGGCAAAGTGATAGGGAATGGTGTTTAATGGTATACTTATAGGTATTACAAGTCGAGCTACACCAGTGGCAACCTATCACATGGGCAAGCTGTGGAAATAGGATCTAATGTGTAGGAATCTAACTCTGGTATTTCCAATGAAAAATGGCAAGGAGGAAGGAAGAGCTAGGGGAAATTGAAAAAGTGGCCCCTCAGCCTCTATAAACATCATGGATGTAGGAAGCTGTTGGAGGTTGTGAGTTAGGACGTTGGGGTGGCCTTAGCCCTCCCCTCTGTAGGGAAGATGTGAGAGAATGACCCTTCCCACTGCACAGCTTGTAAACCTATACCTCCACTTTTCCGATAATGTATGTAATCATCTCTATCTAGCACACCCTTGTATGGTGTACACTTTGTTATGTGTGTTAAGGCTAACCAAGGCTAAATTAAAAAAGGTATGTTTCAAGTTACCTGACCCTACAGGGCTGACCCTAGAAATTGTTAACCAATTTTGGGAAAAAAAGATATATTTTAAGTAATTTTGTACCTATTTCAGAGTAAATTTGATAGTCCACAAGTCAACGCCGTTGTTGCCGAGTCAACATTTAAGTTTGCGAGTCCATTTTTGTGTGCTTTTTAGACTAAATTCTTTTTTCAAAAATCAAAACACTTAACCTGACCTCCCCTACCTAGACCTTTAGACCATGTAACCTGAAACACAATTATATTTGTCTTGGCCCAATGGGAAAGAGTGTACATACATTTACAAAGGAAAGTCCATACCTTTAAGGTGTACTTGATGGTAGTGACTATGTATGTACATACAGAATGAGAAGGGTTAGTGGTTCCTCTTAGCTATAGAAAGTAGCTTTAAATGAAGGATTTCATTGCATTTGGTGCAGTTAGATCTTAGTGGAGGTATATTTGTAATAGCAATGAGGTGTTAATATTGTTAATACTAGGCTAAACAGACAGGCTTTACAGACTACTAGTATATCTCTTCCTCTTCAATGATGCATTCATTTATGAAGTGTTTACGGGAACAATAATTATATTCTACTAAATTTGATATAAATGAAATCTATATAAGCACCATTATTTGTAGTGTTGCTCACCATTAGAAAATTGCGGTTTGCATTGAATGTAAGCAGATCAATTTCAAAGGACTGCTGAATATAAACCTCCTCTTCTCTTGCCACATATTTCCTGGTTTTCAAATCCTGGATATGCCTTTGAAATACAGCCTTCTTGAGAACAAATGGCAGGGTATGTCGGTGTAGATTTTTGTTGTTAACCTCAAAGTATGGGTACCCTCTTCTCCAACCCTTCCAGCCTCTCCCTTAGAGAAATGTACATGGTGCTTTTGTTTACTTTAGCTAACATCACTAAGATCATCACTCCCTTACCTAAGGTACTTGTTATGACATGGCATCCCCCACACACACCCCTGGGGAACCCCTCACTATCTACACTGTCTGCACCCAGTCAGCACTGCTGGCAGCACTGGGTGATAAGCAGATAAGGGCACTTGTATATTGTCAATGATATGACTCGCTAATTACATTTCAATTTGATTATACGGTATTTCCTTGCCTATAAGCTTGCCCCGTCTAAAGAGCTAAAAATGGGGTAGAGAGCTAGATGTCTCCCCTTAAGTGATTTCTATTAATGCCTACAACCCAACCCAGCAGAAAGAAACATTGAAATACATGGTACTTCAATTCCAACTGAAACTAAATTTACCTTATTTACTGTAAAAGCTCGCGTATAAGCCGCGGCTAGTACGCGAGTCAGATCGGCCCAAAATTCTAGGTGCAGCTTATACTTGAGTTAGGCTTATACGCAAAGTTTTATGGTAAGTGAGAATTATAAAGAGAAGATAAGTTTCCCTTGCTCTCTACAACTGCTGCTAGGCAAATGAACTCTTTACATAGACAACATTTAGGTAGACAGTCCCCCACCCCTACCCCCAAACCCACAGGAGGCAGAATCTACCTGTAGGCAGGTAGGTGGTGTCTTGTATCAGCTGTAGTGGCAGCAGGCAATCAGGTGTGAAGACCAGCCTGCAGGTGTAGCACTCCCCACAGGTGTGGGACACGTGTGCTGTATAGGGCACTAGCGCATTATGCTATGGGGGCCGCCATCTTGGCTCAGAGCAATGCATTGTGGTTAGGCCCCCGACTCCGGAGCAGTGCATCATGGGAGAATTTATTAACAGCACCTTTGTTCTAGGTGTGAGGAGAGGGGATTAGCCTGATATGGAGATGGGGTTTAGCCCCTGACTACCTGAAGTACCAGGATGTGCTAGTCCCGTATATGCACCGCACTGTAGGTGTGTAACTGGTGTTATGTGTGGTCCGCCATCTTGTCCCCAGAGTACGGCACCTGCTGATGTCTCATGCCGATATGTTACACTATACACAATAAGTACACCCAGAAAAATATGAGCGTCAGGCTGATGCAGGCTTATTTGTCGTCCAAAGCACTCCTGCATCTACAAGGGTCAGGCACGTTAGTGAGGGTCAGGAATTGCTGATATCACCCAAAAGGTCAGGCCATGTTAGACTCTCTTGCCAGAGTCTGGCCATGCTGGACCCCCTTGGGGGTGCAGAGGGGTCCCCCCCCTGAGGTCGGAAAGTCGCCGATGTTAAGGCACCCAGATCGCAAGGTCGTTTTTTTAGACCCTTTATCCTATGCTCAATTTTGGGCAAAAGTCGCTAGGTCGCTTTTATTATTGCCCCAGGTCGAAAGGTCGCCTGGAAAATGGGCCAGGTCGCCAGGTCGCTTTTTATCCCCTTGGGGTCACCCCCTTGCCAGAGTCTGGCCATGCTAGACTCTTGCCAGGTTCTGGCCATGCTAGACTCTCTTGCCAGAGTTTGGCCATGCTGGACCGTCTTGCCAGAGTCTGGCAATGCTGGACCCTAGAGAGCTCCTCTGTCAACCTCCAAGAGTCCAGCATTGTCATATTTTCCTCAGTGCTGTGTATATACATGTATACCTTTGTTCCTAATATTTGTCTTTTTGTTATCTTCCAGGTAAGCCAGTTTGAAATTGATGACTTCACCGACAAAGGTAAAACTAAAATTTAATAATGTATTATCAGATTTATGTTATATAATTGTCTCTCGTGTATAGGGGGGTAGAGGGGTCTTGAAATAGTTCTAAAAAAAAGGATTTTGAACAAGCGCCTGTCGTGTATCAATGCCAATATATATTGCTCCAAAAGTATAAGCGCTGAGGCGCTTAAACACGGCAGTATATCCTTAGCACAACCATAGCGTAGTGATGTGGGGTGTAAAAATGGCCCTCCAAACGCCAGTGCTTTATGTCAGGGGACCCCCAGAACGTACTGATGTGGGGTGTTAAAATGGCCCTCCAAATGCCAGTGCTTTATGTCAGGGGACCCCCAGAACGTACTGATGTGGGGTGTTAAAATGGCCCTCCAAACGCCAGTGCTTTATGTCAGGGGACCCCCAGAACGTACTGATGTGGGGTGTAAAAAGGGCCCTCTAAAAGCCAGGAATCTGGATGGATGATGGCCCCAAAAGCCAGTGGTTTTCACATATTTTAAGGATTTCAATACAATATATAAGGCCTAGATTACACTAGATTGTTACTATTTCTGTTATAATGTAAATGTATGATAAAAGGTATTGTGACTGCTGCCTTCATATACTTCATAACTTAATGCTTTATTAGTAGTAATTAACCTAGAAAATCAATTATATCCTAATTTTGCAATATTTGAAATAACATGGTAAATATAGTAGTAAATCTTTTGATGATATTATAGCTCAATTCAAATTATGTTGAGTTGTCGGTATGGTTAAATGGTTCTAGTTGAGCATCATCTCGAGATTTCATCAGTTATACCATATGATATCATGAATTTCATGCTAATTAGCATTTTTTACAAATACACATTATCAGGACTTGGCACTCCTGCATGTGATATGCAGAGGATAGCTTTAAAACGTTTTGATACGTTTTTTATACTACAACTCGGAAGTAAAACGTTTTAGAACGTTATGGCAGTAGAGTATCTACACCAATCTTATGGTCCATTTTTGAAATAAAACGCTTTAGAACGTTATGGCAGTAGGGTATCTACAGTGATCTTATGCTTCAATTTGAAAGTGAAACCTTTTAGAACGTTATGGCAGAAGGGTAGTACAGTCATATTATGCTTCATTTTTGAAGTAAAACGTTTTAGAACGTTATGGCAGTAGAGTATCTACACCAATCTTATGCTCCATTTTTGAGGTAAAACGCTTTAGAACGTTATGGTAGTAGGGTATCTACAGTGATCTTATGCTTCAATTTGAAAGTAAAACGTTTTAGAACGTTATGGCAGTAGGGTATCTACAGTGATCTTATGCTTCAATTTGAAAGTAAAACGTTTTAGAACGTTATGGCAGAAGGGTAGTACAGTGATATCATGCTTCATTTTTGAAGTAAAATGCTTTAGAACGGTATGGCAGAGGAGGTGTCTTGGTCAAGGGCCTCCTGACAATTGGCCCTAGGACAACAGGCCCTCAGCATTGTAGCCACATGACAATTGGCCCTCTCGACAATGGGCCCTATGACAATCGGCCCCCCATGACTTTAAGCCCTCCGGACAATAGGCCATGCCCCTAACGTCCGAGCACAGGGCCATACTAATGTCCGAGCACAGGCCATAGTAATGTCCGAATACATGTGATAACATCCGAACACTAACGTCCGAACACTAACGTCCGAACACTAACGTCCGAACACTAACGTCCGAACACTAACGTCCGAACACTAACGTCCGAACACTAACGTCCGAAGACTAACGTCCGAACACTAACGTCCGAACACTAACGTCCGAACACTAAAGTCCGAACACTAACGTCCGAACACTAACGTCCGAACACTAACGTCCGAACACTAACGTCCGAGTATGGTCCATGCTAACGCCCTAATATGGACCATGCTAACGTCCGAGTATGGTCTATGCTTACGTCCGAGTATGGTCCATGCTAATGACCCAGTATGGTCCATGCTAACGTCTGAGTATGGTCCATGCTAACGTCCGAGTATGGTCCATACTAACGTTGGTGTCCGTTCAGGCAAAAGGGTATGATCTGTGTTTTCTATATAAAGTTGTATAGTGTTACCATGCCCGCAAAAAGTTGGTAGTTAATAAATAATCATACCCTTTAATATTATATGTATGGTGTTCCATAAGTCAAAGTTATACATGTGTAAATCACATGTTTAACTTTTTTTAAACATTATATCACCCTTATTTTGGATCAAATTTAAATAAGTATATATATATAGGCTTGAATGTACATGTATTATTTAAGATTTATAAATATCTACCAGTAATGTCTTTTTCATAAAAAAATGTTAAACAGGATATGCTGCCCGCACAGCTGTGCCCACTATTTAAATACTAGAATACATTTGCCGATTGTGCCGATGTTATATGTAGTCCTATCTTATTTTCATTGACAAATTGGTGCCCGTTAATTATTCACTAACATATTTTCCTTGTTGTGTGCAGCCTTTCTTATTTTCGTTGTTATATGTTTGCTATATGTATAAAGTTGTGACGTTTTACACAAATGTGTGTACTTTACCATGTACCCTGCCTATTATGGGCATCATTTGATGGGTATAAATTAAAGACCATGACTCTTAAGATTAGATTAATGGGCATAGGGAATTTGGGTGTCCTTTAATTATTTTATTCTTCCTGCAACTTCACCCCCTTTTACCCGTTAGCATACTCACAAAAATGTACTAGTTACTTTTTGAATCCATATATAAACGGGCATGTATTATGTAACAGACCCCAGGGGCTTAGGAAAAACTGCAGAATCCTCCACCCTTTAAGTACGCTAGTGACGATATTACCCAAATATTCCTCACCATTCCATTCCACTGTCACCAAGAACGATTTTAATATGTAATCCTAATACACCCCTAGCCCTATCATCCACTCAGGAGAAAAACATAAACCGCCTATATGATATACAGGCGCCTAGAACTCTTGCAAAATCCTTGGGTTATATCGCTATAGTTTTGGTTATTTTGCTTATATCATTGTGTTATATCACTCACCCATTGAAATACATAGACAAATGCTAACGCCTATTGATACTTTCTCTGCTCTATTTCACGAGTGGGGGCTGGGGCAGTATCCCATGAAGCCGTTGGACGTTAGTGTTCGGACGTTAGTGTTCGGACGTTAGTGTTCGGACGTTAGTGTTCGGACGTTAGTGTTCGGACGTTAGTGTTCGGACGTTAGTGTTCGGACGTTAGTGTTCGGACGTTAGTGTTCGGACGTTAGTGTTCGGACGTTAGTGTTCGGACGTTAGTGTTCGGACGTTAGTGTTCGGACGTTAGTGTTCGGACGTTAGTGTTCGGACGTTAGTGTTCGGACGTTAGTGTTCGGACGTTAGTGTTCGGACGTTAGTGTTCGGACGTTAGTGTTCGGACGTTAGTGTTCGGACGTTAGTGTTCGGACGTTAGTGTTCGGACGTTAGGGTTCCGAGGTTAGGGTTCCGAGGTTAGTGTTCGGACGTTAGGGTTCCGAGGTTAGGGTTCCGAGGTTAGGGTTCCGAGGTTAGGGTTCCGACGTTAGTGTTCCGACGTTAGTGTTCCGACGTTAGTGTTCCGACGTTAGTGTTCCGACGTTAGTGTTCCGACGTTAGTGTTCCGACGTTAGTGTTCCGACGCTAGTGTTCCGACGTTAGTGTTCCGACGTTAGTGTTCCGACGTTAGTGTTCCGACGTTAGTGTTCCGACGTTAGTGTTCCGACGTTAGTGTTCCGACGTTAGTGTTCCGACGTTAGTGTTCCGACGTTAGTGTTCCGACGTTAGTGTTCCGACGTTAGTGTTCCGACGTTAGTGTTCCGACATTAGTATGGCCTCTACTCGGACGTTAGTATGACATGTACTCGGATGTTAGGCAAATGGCCCACAGTCAGGGGGGCTTATAGGCAGGGTGCCATTTGTCATGGGGCTGATATTCAGCAGGGCTAATGGACTTGATGCTTTACTTTTATTAGTAATAATTGACCTTCGGACAATATCCAAATTTTCCAATATTTAAAAAAAACACGGTAAATATAATAGAATAGAATAGAATTGCTAAGGCACCAATAGGTACCAATAGAATCGTTTAGGTACCGATAGAATCAATAATTCCATAGATAGTTTTTGACACCATGTTATGCAGTTTATTACCATGTACCCCTATGTCAACATGTCTGGGACCACTTACCCCATGTCACATGGTCTATAATAATGTAGCCCATGGCATGTCTGGTATGATGTACTCCAAAATCATGTGGTATAGTACCATGTTCGTCTATGTCACATGATCTTATAAACTTGAGACATACCAGAACATGTTTATGTACCTGTGATAGATGACGTCACATGGTACAAGAAAACATCACATGGTACTAGATAATGCTACATGATACTAGATATAATGTCACATGATATAGCCAACAATATTATCACAGTTTTTTGTAGTTTTAGAAAAGAAAATTATTAGGCTATTTGTGATACAAATAGTGTAAGAATAGAATGATGATGTCACACGGTACTAGATATCGTCACATGGTACAAGATAACATCACATGGCACTAGATAACGTCACATGAGACTAAGGAACGTCACAGGGCACAATATAACGTCACAATTAAGGTACTCAATAACGTCATATGGTACTAGATAATGTTACATGGTGCTAGATAACGTCACATGGTACTAGACAATGTCACAGGGTACTAGAAAAGGTCACAGGGTAGAATATAACGTCACAGGGCACTAGAAAAGGTCACAGGCTACAGGATAACGTCACAGGGTACTAGATAATGTCACCTGGTACAAGTTAACGTCACATAACATTAGATAACATCACATGGTACTTAATAACGTCACTAGATCACATGGTACTAGAGAACATCACATGGTTCAATATAATGTCACATGGTACAAGATAACGTCACATGGTACTAGAGAACATCACATGGTACTAGATAATGTCACATGGTACTAGATAACATCACATTGTAGTAGATAACATCACATTGTAGTAGATAATGTCACAGGGTACTAAATAACGACACATGGTATTAGGTAATGTCACATGGCAGTAGATAACGTCACATGGTGCATAATAACGCCACAGGGTACTAGATCATGTCACATGGTATATTATTACATGGTAGTACTAGTACCATTGAAAAATGATCACCTTTGATCGCAATTTTGTGCTCACTGGGAAGCACCCTTTTGTTTGGCATTCAGAAGGTCCATGGTAAATCTTAGTGTTCTAAAACGTATTCCTACCAAGGATCATCTTTGTAACCATGCTGCCATGGCAGGCTTATGCGTATTTTGACCCTAAAACAGACCTTTTAGGTATGTGAACTAGATGTACCATAGTGGGGCCATGTGTATTTGGACCCTATAACAGACCTTTTAGGTATGTGAACTAGATGTACCATAGTGGGGCCATGTGTATTTGGGCTTGAGCACACCAGAAACATGTATATTTGCTATAGAAATGCCACAACGTTTTAATGAGTTTTGCTTTTGGAGCTAGACCAACCAGAGTGGGACAATGTGTATTGGGCATCACCATTTATATTAAATAAAGAGGGAAATCAGTCCTTGAATACACACAATTACGTTCTGGGAGCCAAAAACTTGAAAAATCCATTACACATATTACGTTCTGGCAGCCCTATTACAGAAAGCACTGGCATTTGGAGCCCCATTTTTACACCCCACATCAGTACGTTCTGGGGGTCCCCTGACATAAAGCACTGGCGTTTTGTGGGCCGTTTTTAGACCCCTCATCAATACGTTCTGGGGGCCCCATGACATAAAGCACTGGCGCTCCTAAGGATATGTTGGCCGTTCTACCATTAACCATTTAGTTCAAGTGTCCAATTAGCTATAAATCCATAACTGTCTGTCTGAGTTGGAAAACATGAAAGATAAAATGTCGATGTATAAAGGACAATGCAAGGGCAGCCCTAGTTTGGGAGAGAGAAAGAGACATAGGCACAGTAGTAAAGGTATCAGCTTTAATGATTAGTTCCCATCTCTGCCACTGCTACTACCAGCATGGCGCTGCTGTAGTTGACCAGTTACCTGCCTATAGCTGAGTTAATGTGAGCTGGTTGTGAGCATCTCCGGCTGACAGATACATCTCACTCCCCAGGGGGGGGGGGGGGTCACTCTACCATGTATTGGATAACCCTGCGCAACGACTCAGAAAAGCGATGGTGGTGAATTTCCATTAGATCCTGGAAAGGAGGGCAGTCAGATGTCTGATAAGTAGGGTGGTTAAAATCATATCATTAAATTGAGCAAGGTTTCTTGTCGAAAGGGATGAATAAAAATGAATTTGTACAAGATTCAGGGAGTTCTAAACTTGAAATAGCTCATCAAATCTCCCAAATCTCGATAAATTGGGTGGTCAAATCTCCCAACCTCTGAAATGTAGGGCGGTCAAATCTCCCAGCCCCTGAGAAGTGAGGCGGTCAAATTTTCCAACCTCTGATAAGAGGGGCGGTAGGGCGGCAGTTGTTATCTACCCTCATAGACTCAGTTACCCCCCCCCCGGGATCTCACTCTAGAATGTCTTATCTAGCTCACTACTCGATGTACGAGGCGTATACTCTATCCTCTCCAACCCATATCATTATACACCAAATGGCTGACTACATGGATGTGCCGTATTAACCTATATATTACTACATACCCCTCATAATAACACCAACAGATTGTGTTATAAGAATAGCATGTCAGGGCAGTATACATACACCTACACCTAGGGTCGTGGCCCAGATATCTGTGTAGAAGCTAGACCAACACAGGGTTGTATATTATATAGTCTGAACCTTACATTGTGTTGGATGAAGGGGCCTTCCTTTTATTTTCTGGCAGGGTTCGATTTAAGTACTGGTTATCCTCTCCAATTTTGCTTGAAACACATGTTTCGCTGGAAATACATGTTTGTATAATTATAAGCCTTGGAATAGGAGGAATATAACATGTCCCTCAGACGATTTTCAAGACATTCCCTTGTCACTAAGCCAAAATTGTCGGCCTGTAAATATTCAGGGTCTAGACCCATTATATAATTGGGATCCTTCAAAGTTCACTCCTTGAGAATTCAAATAAAAATTACTTCCACTTTCATCCCTCCCCCGCCAATAAACAACAAACATTCCCTCCCCAATCATTCCCGACACACCTGGCACGCATGCGCGAGAGGCAGTTTCGTTTTTACGATGTCACGTGACCGGGAGGGAAGGAGACAGGTGTGGAGAGTGATTTACCTGGGGTGGGGGGAGAGTGACTCACCTCGGGTCGGAGAGTGATCTATTAGTTCTAGCAACCCCTATGTCGGAATGTTGAGAGGAGTAAAAACCAACCCCTGAGATAAGATTTCAAAGAGATAACCACAAGGTATAGCCTCTCGTTTTTCCACGTCACTTTCTATTTCCATGTCTGTGTCTGCGTGACCACCATGGAGATATTTAGGAGGGTTCAGGTTGGTAAAAACTGTAGGAAATATGTAGGGAGAAAGGAGTTTGGGTATGGTTCTAAAAATAGTAAAATGGTCGATGAAGTTGAAGTTATTGAAGTTATTTATTGTGCGAATAATCCCCAGGGGACTGTTTTCATCGCACATGTATGGGATTGACATATTATCCATGGTTCACCATAAGGTGCTTCAGGAACTCAACTAAACTTTTCTAAACTCAAGAGGGTGCCATATGGTAACTGATTTATTACACGAGTGAGAAAGATAATTTGATAATTTGTATATGATGTCCACTAACAGTGGGAGAGGAACGAGAGAGAGGCACGTTCTTGCAGCAGGGTAACCACATAGCAGATTTAATCTAGTCTAATAGGGGTAGCTTTTCTATGCATGCTTGAACCGTCTTTTGGTAGGCAAGCATTGGGTTTTGGTGTCTAGTTTGTCCCAGAGGGACACGCCCCTATAATACGGTGACTTTTCATAAAAACTCGTCTTAGCACATCGTTTAGCAAATTTAATCTTTAGATCACCCCTGGTCCTAATATTACCTTGCTCTAGTGCCTCACCATTGTGTGCTTTTTTCCACATGATCATGAGAAGTTGCAGTTTTCGCTTACTGTAACTAGTCCTCTTTGTGGGGCAGTTCGTTATCAGACCAGGGTGAACTCGATAAAAACACATTTGGAATGTAATCGATTTTCGTCTAAAAAGATGCAAATAGTGACTCAATTTGTAGACAACACTATGGTTCCAATGGGTCATATAACACAATTGATAATACTTTCATGGTTTACCCTCTGGAGACCTTAATAATGTAATATTTTAATGAGAGTATGGCAGCAACAGGTATATTGCAACCCATGGCTCAGGTGGCAGATATACATTTTAAAATACTTAATTATGTTCATATAAATATTGAGTTCATACAGATAGATCATAATTTCCAGCTCTGGTAGCACGCTGAAACAACTACCTACACCTGCTCCCCACTATCATGGTCATCTCTGTGGGTACTCAGCTGTAGAGTACTCTATCAGTGTGTGTCTATCACATCTCTATACACCTGTCTGGTACAGGCATACATCATGTATGGTAGAGGTATAGGCCTATACATCATGTGTATACCTGTAGGCTCCTCCAGGGTGGGTGGTAGGGGGTTGGAGTACCTGCCTCATGATGTATGTCACCTTGTTGTGGTTATAAACCTGCTATAGGATATAGATAAGGCCAAAAAAAAGGTGTGTTTCAGGCAACCCGACCCTAGTTTAAAAAAAGGGCCGACCCTAGCATTTTTTTTTCTAATTTTGAACTTTTTTTTTTTTTGGAAAATATTCATATTTTTCGGAAATTTTAGCAATTTCTTGGTCAGGAAGAGTAGATCTCATGCCTAATCAATTGTCCGACCTTAGGAAATTGCTTTTTAACAAGAATGTCCAATAATTTCATGATGTTCCTAATTATTGTAAGAATTGGTGAGTCTCCTGATGACCCGCGAGTCAATGTGGGAGTTCGAGACTCATTCCAGGTACCTACAACATTTTAAAAGACAACAAAAACAAAACAAAAAAAAAACGACCTACCTACCCTAAATTCTTGGACCATGTTACCTGAAACACACGTTTTTTTGGCCTAAGGTGTAACAAGGTATGGCCTTCTCAATAAGATGTGTTACATGGACCATAGGGTGATTGGAGGTAAGACCAACCATAGTGTAATGTGCGTTTTATGCGAATTTCTGGTCAATAAAATCAAATCCACACACTATGAAAGTTTTCAAGTGACTTCAGTGATCAAAGTCATACCTCAGGGACTTTTATTCCTATTCCCCAGCAATCCACGACTTATCGTAACCAACCACAGATTGATGCGACTCCTTCCAGATACTGCACGATTAAGAAAAAAAAGATTAGAAACTTCAGACCTGTAATAATTACCCTAGTTCAATCTCGCATAACGTTGGCTCAATACACACCTTCTTTGTGACCTTATTTCCTAATTGTTAGGCATTTTTAAATGCCTCTCCAACTTCCAAGTAGCAGGAGAATTTCTCACAATCTTTGATTTAAAAAAAAAAGTTATTAACCCTGATGAAGACTTATTGATAGTCGAAACTGCAGGTTCATTCACCTTAATAAATGCCACCGGTAAAACCGAGCTGGGACTCTAGTTGTGTTGTATATTATTTTACAAACATCTTAAAATATAGTTGTGAAACAACCTGCCTAGCAAAATACCCAAAACACAAGTACACAATTTCTTGGCCTGAGATACATAACAGGGTAGCATACCCAGGTAGTGCACGGCATCATGAATGAGTTATACGGCAGGGTGGCATTAGCCTGGTCTCGCTGTAAGTAACTGCCATACTTACAACGTGTACACCAACACCTGTGTTATGATAGGGGTGGACGATGGATGGGGCAGGTTGGGGGTGGTTAACCCTTTAAGGATGGCATGTCGCTAAAAGATGAATTTGTAGATTGGCGAGTTACTCGCCGGAGCTGTATTGGTGCATCATAATGACCCTTCGGGAGTATCTCAACCCTGTAGGGTCGGCATGATGCTTGAATGCAGCACTGGCGAGTTACTCGACAGTGCTGCATTCATGCATTATGACGACCAAGGGCAGGATGCATTAAGGCATCATGCCGCCCTTAAAGGGTTGACAGGTAGGAATGGTACAGGTAAGAAGTGGAGACTGGCAGACAAAAAGTGAAGAGAGAATAATAGAAGGGGAATGGATACTTTAGGAAAGTAGGGCAATAAAAGGTAAGGAGGGTGAGTGACTGGGTGAGCACTTGGGGGTGTAGGTGAGTGAGGGAGTGAGCAATTGAATGAGCAAGTGAATGTGTGACTGCGTTGTTTGGTAAGTTGCTGATACGTAGGGCCCTAGAAGGGGGGTAGCTGTGTCACTAATTGACGATCCTAAGAAATGCTAATGTCCCTTATTGATCCTAAGAAATGGGTCTTGTCCCGTGTCGATTTAAAGGCGTAGGTTAGTCCCTTGTCACCAACCTCTGGCATGCCCTTGTTCCTTGTCCATAAGTGCTAAAACAAGGGCTTGTCGCCTTGCCGATTTACCCGTCTAGGGCCCTATACGTCTGTCCGTTGGTCTATCAAATTGAATAAGGAAAACCAAGTGTATGACTTGTAAATTAAGTGCATATTAAATGTGTTTATACAAATTGCATATGTTCAAGGAATGGATTATATTTTGTAAGTATAAATGATTATATGGCATAGGTCTACTCAGAACATGTGTATTATCATTTCCTCACACAAGACCAGAGTAGCTGCCATTGATACACATATTTTGCGAATCTTGTATCAAATGATAGAATGAAAGTAATGCTAAAATGTAGATTATAGGATAGAAAAAAGACTAACAGTTTGATCCTTATTAGACATCAAGACTACAAAGACAGACCCCATACACACCCTCCCTAATCTATCCACGAGGATGACAGTGTCCAACTCCACCCCCAGGCTATAGACACATTATTATATCCACAGCCACCTCCTCAGCCAAGTCTGACCCACACCAGACACCTCTCCATATTCATGACTGCCAGCTTAGAGGTTAGCCTATGTACTACAATGACGTTAATGTAACGTTGAAATAACGTCAAAACAACGTTAGTGCTAATTTTGGTCTGACCCCCCGAAATCTCCAGGCTCAGCATATTCATGACTGCCAGCTTAGAGGTTAGCCTATGGTACTACAATGACGTTAAAACAACGTATGCATAACGTCAAAACAACGTTGGTATTAATCTTTGTTCCCCCACCACCACCACCAGATACTTCTATAGTCTCCATAGTCATGCCTATCCGCTTAACCTTAGAGGTTAGCCTATGGTACTATAATAACGTTAAAACAACGTTGAAATAACGTCAAAACAACGTTGCTATTATTTTTTTCTGACTCCCCCACCAGACACCTCCTGGGGTTAGCCTATGTTCTACAATGACGTTGACACAACGTGGAAATAACGTTTAAACAACGTTTTGGTTGAAAGTGAGTATACATGATGTACATCATTATTCAGCATTGATGTTGACACAACGTTATTTCAATACGTGTCCTAATAATGTACTTTAAGAGAAGCTTGTCAGCTCAGCTCTGTGTTGGTCGTTGGTGTATAGGCCGTGTGGGAATTGTGGCAGAACTATCATCTTTAATATCCACTCGAATCTTTAATATCCACTCGAATCTTTAATATCCACTTGAATAACAATCCAAGTGGATTCAGATTTGAACAAACACAGTTATAGAAGTGCTTACTTCCCAGATATAGAGTAAATGTCAGAGGCGTTTATTGTCAACGTTGCAATGTTATTTACATTGACATGTTCACTCTGTCGTAGAGGAATACTCAGAAGGCCTCTCTAGCAGAAGCATCAATCCCCTCGATGGATTGACCTCGATGGATGGCATCATCTCCCACCACAGAAAAACTGTTTATGGCCACAGCCTACCCAGCAAACAGAAATACGTTATTTTAAGTCAAAGTCATGTTTTTAACGTTGTATAACATTTTGCCACAGTTTACAAGGGGCCATAGGAAAACGTTATATAACGTTGTGTAACGTTTTTTGTTTAATGGGTAGCACCCTATTTATGATATCTGCTATAGACGCAACCCTATTATCATGACAAAAAAAGTGATTGCCACATCTCACGATGACCCACGACCTCTGACTCCAATTCACTCTCAAGTGAGCTATTTACATGAGCAGGTCATTTACTGTTATTCTTTGGTACTTCTTTTACATACGTTATTGGCAGGAGTGAGACGAGTAGACCTCTCCTTGGTGATGACTGTTTACTTGAACCATGTTGATGACAGTTATATGCAAATGATCGGGCAGGGCTCGGAGCCAGCGCATGCGCGGTAGGTGGCGGATGGCGACAGAGGGTTCTAGCCTAGAGGGTAACCGTTCACCGCCCAATGAAAGCTGCTGGCATTTACCGACTAGAAGGGTTCATTGCCATTTGAGCAGCGAATTCTCTATCCCAGTAAACAAAAAACGTTATACAACATTTTTTTATGCCGAAGTGGTGGCGTAGCCACCTGGTGGTGCCGCCAGGCACCACCAGAACAAGGTATATGATGTTTGCACTTTGCCAGAAGTCAGAATGGGGGCCGCCATCTTGGATTGTGCCGCCATCTTGGATTAAGGTATCACAACACAAATTTATTCTATGTGATAACAATAATATAAATCAACCTTTGATAGTTCCTGAGGTTGATTATAATCATATCTACCCCCCCTAATATGGACCCAAGGAATTCAATGGTGCTATCGGTTTGTTGCTAATACAGCTGGTTGCCTAGCAATGGCTATTCTAATTGTTTATCTGCCTAGCAACACACATTTCCATGGTCCTAAGGTTGAATATAATCATACCTACCCCCCCTAATATGGACCCAAGGAATTCAATGGTTCTATCGGTTTGTTGCTAATACAGCTGGTTGCCTAGCAACGGCTATTCTCATTGTTTATCTGCCTAGCAACACAAATTTCCATGGTCCTGAGGTTGATTATAATCATACCTACCCCCTCTAATATGGACCCAAGAAATTCAATGGTTCTATTGGTTTGTTGCTAATACAGCTGGTTGCCTAGCAACAGCTATTCTAATTGTTTATCTGCCTAGCAACACACATTTCCATGGTCCTAAGGTTGATTATAATCATACCTACCCCCCCTAATATGGACCCAAGAAATTCAATGGTTCTATTAGTTTGTTGCTTATACAGCTGGTTGCCTAGCAACGGCTATTCTAATTGTTTATCTGCCTAGCAACACACATTTCCATGGTCCTAAGGTTGATTATAATCATACCTACCCCCCTAATATGGACCCAAGGAATTCAATGGTTCTTTCAGTTTGTTGCTTATACAGCTGGTTGCCTAGCAACAGCTATTCTAATTGTTTATCTGCCTAGCAACGCACATTCCCATGGTCCTAAGGTTGATTATAATCAAACCTACCCCCCTAATATGGATCCAAGGCATTCAATGGTTCTATTAGTTTGTTGCTAATCCAGCTGGTTGCCTAGCAACATCTATTGTAATTGTTTATCTGCCTAGCAACACACATTTCCTTACCCCCTAACATGGACCCAAGGAATTCATAGGAAATGCCATATTTGAAGTAATATCATCCTTCCCCCTGATAACCTATTCCCGGCCCTGCTTTTTTGGTGTTTTGAATGGGTTCCCTTCAAACATACCAACCATGTAGACATTATGTTTCTTCGAATGCAAGAATTGCGATTGTTGCCGCGTATTAAAATGCCTGAGGCATTTTTTTACGCGGCAACAACCGCAATTCTTGTTTAAACGTTATTTAACGTTATATAACGTTTCCCTAAGGCTCCTCACTATGGTATAACGTTATATAAATTTTAGAACGTTATTTTTGACGTAAAATAACGTTTTTTTGTTAGCTGGGATATGGATGTAAGAGCAGTCCGTTATAGTATCTAGACGTGTCCCAAGAGCGGGGGTTGCATGGGATAAATCCCTTCCTAGGAACTTGGTCGCTTTGGAGAGAGGGGGAGGGGGCAGAAAAATTATGCGTTACTCATGGAAAGCCCTCCACGCCCAGCTATGACCACTGCTTCATTTACAAGCAACCAAAAGGGCACTTGAACTCTCTGGACCTCTTCCTGTTTGTGGACGCGGACTGTAGCTCGTTGTGATGTGGGTCAGGTGACCTGAGGGCGAGGTCACGTGACCGGGGGACCCTGGAGGAGGTTGGTGTGGTCATGTATTAGGTGTGTTTGGGGTTGTCATGACAACGTGTGTGTTTTGTGTCCGCGTCAAGTAGGACCCGCTGTCAGTAGTCAGTAGTTCACCGCCTGCCGCCCAGATGGCGCTCCTAGTCAGCATCACAACCAATAAGAAAAGGGCATTAATTTTACCAATATGGCGGCCCCGCCCACCCCCTTAGACTCTTTCTTTCTTACCTAGCTTGCCAACCATTTTTCATTTTCTCTCCCTCTCTGCTTGTCAGGATAATAGTTTCATAGTAAATAAGTATAGTAAATAGTAGACGTTTAAAACGGTTAAAAGACAGGTTTGACAGTATAATTATCGAGTAGCTAAACTTCTTCAAAGAAGGTTATAAGTCCCTGCTGGCAAAGGGCATAAGTCACTAACATAAAACACAGGTACTTGAGGCACACCTCAGGTATTCCTGTCTGGGTCCTGACTACCCCCCCCCCCCTACACCCTGCCTCCCCTCACCCTGGGTGGGGGTGAAGGGCCAAGCCAAGAACCAACAGACAAAAATTGAGGAGGCGGGGGCGTGGGTATACCACCTTTTTATGCTCTTAGATAACACCAGAAAAGCACAATAAGAAGGAAAAATGGTTGTCGAGACAGCATGCAGGCCAACCCTCATATGCCGAAAGGATGGAAATGATATTTTAAAAAGTATTCTGTGTCAGAAAGGGAGCAGAGTTATGACTTGTTTGTGGTTTTATGAAAGGTTGCAGTGTTTGGGTGCGTGTTGGGACGTGCTGTCTGATGGTGTAAGGTTTTTATCAAAGAGATTCTACACCATACTGCATGGGGCTCCTGTCTGTGTCGGTTTGGGTCCTGGTTAAGGAGCTGTCTCAGCTTCTGCTGTTTAGGGTAGACCATTTCAGGGATGGAGTCAAGTTACATAATTAATAATTAATTTAAGGACCGCATAATGCATTAATGCATCATGAGCTTGGTCCTCATGATGTCCTCATGATGCATGAATGCAGCCCTGGCAGGTAACTTGCCAGTGCTGGATTCAAGCATCATGCCAACGCGATGTGGTTGAGACACTCCTGAAGGGTGGGAATGATGCACCAATGCCACACCAGCCAGTACTGCATTGGTGCATCATGACGACAAATGTCATCTAATAGTGAGGGTTAGAATTCAGTTTTTTGTTGTTGTTGTAGATGCTCAATAATCAGATAGGCGTCTCCTTAACACCTATTCATAACAATTATGGATAATTCAATATGATAGTGCTGTATATGCACTGTACAATAATATATGTAGTACGTGGTAATTTCAATACGTTCACACGATTCTCCTAGTTAGGCAACATAGAAGAAAGTTAGACGAAATATGAATAGAAACCCCATACCAATTGACAACCCAGTATAGGGGCTGCTCAATGGCATTTATTTACCAAGTTGCAGGTATTTCCTTGCAATCAATTTCAGTTTAGTTATTTTCCCCCTTTTCATGTATATTTAATGTGTCAACAAAGCAATGCCTTAGGTGTGGGGTAGGAAGTGAGTGATAGGGGCTGGTGGTTGGCATGGCGTGCACGTCGTCATGACTACGTCATCGTGACGCCCCTATTGTCACGTCACGTGTCACTATGACACCAGCGTCTTGTCACCAAGGTGTCTGGGTATGTAACTCACTAGTTCAACAATAGTATAATGATATATGATTCGTCCCTCTTGTTCATTGATTCAACCTCATGGGTCCACATTGGTGTTTAAGATTTCAGATATTGACCAATAGTTATGCTGGTACCCGGAATATGATTATAATTATAGATCTATACTAGAGATTCATTCACATGATTTCGTCAAGACTGATAATAAGTATGTATATATAATGTTGTTAGATTTATCAATTCAGTCCCCATAATTGCAAAGGTACAACCTTATTCCCTCCTTAGTTGCTGGAACTGACCCTACTATAGACCAATGCACCAAGAAAGGGTTTTAGCAGGATGCTCATAACATTGTCTGTAATGGCTATGTTTGCGAACATCTCAAATCAGAAGATTCCCAAGACGATAATCTTTCTAACAGAATATAATAGAATGCAGGATTTTGAGGTTGTATCTATATATGTGTCGGTCACGCTTCAGAAATGTCCAAAAACTTTATAAACAACTTTTCACAAAAGTCACCCTTTCTTGCTGTATTGGTCTATAAGAGGTTGTCTTGAGAATCATTGCCTTCAATTAAAAAAAAGCTCTACCAGCAGACAAGGATACCTAAATCACACTGCTGCATGCCATCTCCCAAGCTAACAGTGGTATTTAGGAGTCGGGAGGTGCAGGAATGCAGCGAGCCTCTCATTCCCAGATCAGGTAGACCCAAAACACAACACAGACCACGCAGCAAAACATGCCTCATACAATGAAGGAGGATCAAGTTAACCCTGTAAGGACCGCACAGTTCTTTAATGCTCTATGCTCTTTATATAGTCATATATAGTTATAGTTATGGTACCTGAATGCTGAAGTCCTGGGGAGTTCATACATCAACGCCGACCCTTCGCGAGTATATTAAAATTCTGTAGAATCGGCATGATGCATGAATGCAGTCCTGGTGAGTTACTCGCCAGGGCTGCATTCATGCATCATGACGACAAAGTGCATATTGTATTAAAGTACTGTGCGACCTTAAAGGGTTAAATCTGGGCATATGTGTGTTGGGGGGGGGGGGGCAGGTATAGTTTGCGTGGTGGGGGCACATGTAACAGGAAAGACAAATAGGCGGATGCAGCTTGTTGGGAGAATGTGGGATAGAAGCGTTATGTAAAGGATGAGGGGACGAGGGAAGGAGCCGAGAAAAGTGGGGTGACTTATAGTTAGAGACACAGTGGAATAGAAAGACACAGTGTGTGCAAGAGAGACTAGAAAATACAAGGGGAAGAGAAGAGATGAGAGATACAGAGAGAGAGAGACAGAGACAGAGACAGAGAGAGAGACAGACAGACAGACCGACCCATACATAGACAGACAGACGGCAAGAGACAGGTAGATGGGTGTGGACCACTAAATTCGACACGACGACATGGGCCTTTTTGGGCTCTTGACATGCGACATGAGGAATAAAAGAGTTAGTGACATGGGATATGGCCTTTTCTTAAAATCGACAAGGTGACATGGCCATGTCTTAAAATCGACAGGCCGACATGGCCATTTCTTAAAATCGACAGGGGAAATTGGGACCCCCCATCCAGACCCCCAGGTAGGGCCTAGAGCGAGAAAAGAGAGAATGAGAGAGGCAGATAAACAGGCAGCTATGCATAGACATGTAGACCAATACAAGATGGGAGGGGACTGTGAGCATGGTAAGAATGCAGAGAGTGGCTGAGTGGATGAGGAAAAATTGGGTTTAGCTAAGCGGACAATGACAGGCTAGAAAAGGCATGGCTCATGGGTGGTGCCTGTGAATGTTAAGTGCGGAAGGCTGCAGGTAATAAGCTAATGCAAGGTTGGGAAAATAGGAGACCCATTTTACCTGAACGAGCCTTTGGAGTATGTTAATAAAAAGGAGGGGTTTTGAACAACGGTCTAAATGGAAAAATATAAGGACATCCCGATTGGTCACACCTAGAAGGAAAATTAAAGACAGGAATGTATTTTCATCCCATAGGATCATCCCCCATTTCCAAGTTGGCTCTAGTGGAACCCCTGCTTTATTGTATATGAGACTAGCGCATCCTGGTATCTCAGGTAGTCGGGGGCTAACCCCCCATCTCCTTATCAGGCTAATCCCCTCCCCTGACACCTAGAACAAAGATGCTGATTAGAAATTCACCCATAATGCACTGCTCTGGAGTCTAACCACATGACAATGCATTGCTCTGAGCCAAAATGGCGGCCCCCATAGCCTAATGCGCTAGTCCCATATAGTGTAGTATATGGCAGCATAGTGTAGGTGTTAATAGCTTGGTGCTTTAACTCCTTAAAAGCCTTAGAGTATTTGCCGAGAACAGTATATACAAACAGTAATATATCAACAAGCCCCCTGCCTACAGCCCGACACGCAAACAGGACTAAAGGTATGTTTGACATGGAGTCTTTTATTTCTACTAGGGTATCTACTATCATCTGTCAGATTTACCCCGGTAAGAACTAAATCCCACCATGCACTATCCCTTAACCCCAGGTTCATAGAGTACATTGTAGTTGTAAAACGACTCAGCCAGGGAAAACATACCGTCCATGTGCCAAAGGGAAACACGATAAGGAGAGGTTAAGAAAAAAAGGGAAAATTTGGGATTTAAACCAAAAGATGCACTTTAATATCAATGTAATTGTATCTCTAGTTCTCCATGTCGTTATAACACTTAGGTTTAAAGAACCCATCTTGAATCTTAAGGGGGTATGATCAAACATGAAATGGACCCTCAGTGTTTTTTAAAGACTATCTTATGAGTTTGAAAAGAAAAGAAAAGAACATACACGAAGGAAGGTACGTGTTTTGCATGGGAAATGCTTTAAATGAAGATACAGCATAAAAAATATGAAGGCCTCTTGAGTGGAGCCTCTGGAACCGCTTTAGACATTTAAATGCCGTAAATGATTGATGTTTTTAGAAAGGGGAAAAACTACTCAAGTGTATTAGGTACTTTACCTATTTCCCCATACACCCTCTCCCATGCCTACGTGCTAAGTACCCTAAGCACTTCCAAGAAGCTCAAGTAAATGTAAGACAAGCTGCTGTAAAGAAACACAACACCCTGACCACTTCTGCATGGTCGGCATGCTGGAAAATTGAATGGGCAAACTGTCCCTTACATTATGTCTCCATCAGTGGCCCGGTAGAAAGGGTTCTCCACTGGGAGGGGGTGGGGGAATCCTTTCTGCTTGACTGCTCATTCTTGTGTGTATGGTCGATGGCAGTGAAAAGGCAGGGTAAAAAAAAAGGGGTTAAGCCTAGCCCAAGGTCCCTCTAAGCACTTTAAGTGAGAGCTGATATTTCCATCCATTCACATCCCCATCTCTATACATGGTACCAGCTCTTTTTACTGTAAACGTACATATTTTCGCTGGTACAAATTTTCGCGGATTTGCTTCAAAGTACAATTTCGCTGGGATTTAAATTCGCTGATATTGAAATATTACAGTTATAGAGCTATATTGGATAAATTTTCGCTCTGTACATATTTTCGCGGATTTCAAGGATTTTAACATCTGCGAAATCCGCGAAAATATGTACAGCGCGAAATAAAATATGTTTACAGTATTCAGTAAAATACATTGCAATCCACTTCACAGTGCTGTGGGTGGATCTCAAGGGGCTTTCTAGTATACAATAAACCCTTTAAGGACGACATGATGCCTGGAGGTATATGGTGCAGCGCTGCTGGGTAACCCATTGGCCTTGCATTGGTGCATCATGCCCACCGTTCAGGAGTGTATCAACCTATTGGGTCCGCATACTGTGAAAGAACTTATTTTCATGGGTTTAAATTTTCGCGGAAGAGTGAAAATCGGCAAATTTGCGGGTATTCCATACTTAAGCATATTAAAATTTCGCGAGTTTTTCATTTCATTGCGGAAATATGTACCCAGCGAAATAAAGTACTTTCACAGTACTTCCCAAAAAGCAGCATTGGTGAGTTACTTGTGCCAGAGCTGGTTCCATGCATTGTGATGACAAACGGACATAGGCCATTAAGGGAGTGCTCATTTTTTAAGAACAGGGGGGAGGGGCGGTGAGATTTCGCGCGGGGCGTACAACATTTTTTCACCCCCCCCTAGAGGGGTCGAAATTTTTTACCCCCCCCCCCGGCAGACCAAAAATCGCACGCGTTCGCGCCCCTTTGTAGCATAGTAACGCGCGGGCTTTTTCCCTCAAAACAGGTTGAATTTTTACCCCCCCCCCCGGTCAAGGGGTCCAAATTTTTTACCCCCCCTCAAGTCCACAACCCCCCCCCTCTTTGGTTAAAAAATGAGCACTCCCTAAAGCACTATGCTGCCCTGAAGGGATTAAAGCGTCCCCAAGGACTAGATCCCCAACACCAACCACCTTAATACTGGCATAAATAGCTGGTCATTGACCACAATAGGGACAGGGAGAGTGGGATAAATGGGAGGGCGCTGGCCACCATAACGGGTTATTCCCCACTTATGAGGCCGATGTTAACTCCATCAAGAGCCCTTGTATGGTCCATACACTAGCTGCAAACCACTGGTGCAGTGGGAAGCCCTTATGAGGTATTTGGAGCCCATGTTATTGTACAGTTGAGTGTGTTCCTCCATATATATAATAGTTTTCTGACCTGGGTTAATTACCAGGTGTTAATGGGATGTTCACAGACTGTTACCTGGTTCAGGCTAATCACCTGTACACACCTGGGACCAGAGGGAGACATGGGAGCAGGAGGGGGGGATCACCGTGGGTACAGGTATACCTGAAAATAGCACGATTTCCCCTCTGGGATTTGACCATTTTAGGAGGTTTTTGGTACCTGTTTTAAGTTAGCCTCTAATGATTATTTTGACTGGCTTGAGAGGGTACATTGCTTGGTGATATAGCCCGTAGCTTAAATTGTACTATAGAATACCATCTTTGCGTGATCAGAGATATAGGTGCTTTGAAAGACCTGGCTTTCTATATATGTCAAGTTTGCCTTGGATAAATATGTTGCTAGATAAAGGGAAGGGGAATTATCAATACTAAGGTAAAGTAATACAGTGCAATCTCAATCGCTTGAGTAATATGCCAGGCTATGTCCGTAAGCTGATATTGGTGGCAGTGTAGATCTGCAGGTATATAGCTTTATTCTCAGGTGGTGTATGAATGAATCTGTAAGGCACAGGCTTCAACAGGACCGCATGCATGACTCCATGGTTGGTGTTTGTAGGACTCAATATTAGACAATGCTACTGTCTATGATTGTGACTGGACATTATGGATATTTAAAAAATCTGTAGTATGTACTTTCCAATATTTGCCAAAGTTACACATTGCCACTATATCTATGCATTTGGACATAGAAGGTGCACAGTCTATTCAATAGATGTCCAATAACTGTGAAAGACCGTCGCCAAACCCTCTGGTAAACTCTAAACATACTTTATTCCGCGTTGTACATATTCTCACAGAATAAAAAATCCACAAAAATATGGACAACATGAACGTAGCTATATAGGCCTAACTACCGTATTTCGAAATACGCGAATTTAAATACATGAATTTAAATCCGTGCGAAATTGCACTTTAAAAAAAATTAAAATTCCTGAAAATTTATACCAGTGAAAATATCTACATTTACAGTATGCAACATATAAACACCAACTAGCCCAGCATGCTTTCCTGTTAAAGCCTGTGGTGTGAGGTGTAAAGCACTGTTTGTGTGTTTGGGGAGGGTGAGGAGGGGGAGTCTCTATAAGCCGGTCTAAATCCACCTCTTCAGCTGAACAAATCCAGTTTGTGCACAGACCACGTGTGAATATGTGTACTGACCAGTGTGTAAGCATTACCAGCATCAGCTATTCACACAGGGGGAAATGGAGCAGTGGTAGAGGTCCTAAATCTCAATCTAACATTGGGGACACTCTGCAGAAGCATTGTTTTGTTGGTGTTTTATTTCTGACCTGTCACCTTTAGGATGGATGTCTAATTCATATATAGGAGTGTATACTTATGTACTGTTCTGTTCTTTATTTTGCTTAAAATTATACTGATGTTAAAAGAAATTTCTTTACAAAGTATAACGGTGCAGACTAAATGCACATTATGTATACAATGATGTTACAAATTGCTTGCAAGTATTAAAGAAGAAAAAACAGTTGGATTTGAACAGGTACATACATTATTTCTGGAAGTCTAGGAATAGTTGATCCCAAAGGTATTTGGCTTCCTACCCCATACACCGATGCTGACCATTGCCCTTCTTGCCTTTCATCAAAGTTTGACTAATACCAGATGTCTGAAAGGCACACAATAAGGGTCCAAAAGCTAACCCCCCAGCGTCCCAATTGTCCAATGAGGTGAGCAGGCCTTTATAGGGTGGGTCAGTCTGTGTGTCCATCCAACCTTGTGATGTCACTCTCCAGGTGCAGGCTGCATACAGTCAGTCTCCAAGCACAGTGGTGGACATATCCTAGAGCAATGAGGCTGGTCCTACTCTGAGGATCACCATCTTAACTCCACAGATTGATCATACCTATAGCCCAACCACACTACCTTGCATGTTTCATGTTTATTATATGCAATAATCTCTGAAATATGGTGCATGTATTATAAAATAGTGAATAAATTAATTGAAGTGCAAAGAGAGGAATTAGATATCTGAATGTAGCCGTGTAGGTACATGTATTCAAATAAATAAGTAAAGTTTAGTTTGTCGCTATTCAAATTAGTGAGCATCCACTTTGATTACAGGTCCCTTCTCTGGCATTAATTTTGAATTTAAAGTATTTTATTTGACCAAGTGATTTTCTAAAGCATAGTACATGTATTCAAAGGACAAGAACTACAGCTGCAAAAGGTACACATGCTAACCTTCAATTGACTTCCTACAACTACACACACTTCTATAGATGTAGGGGTGTCAAGGTGGATGGAGAGGGTTAGGGGTCAGGATCAGACAGCCCATGGAGGAGGTGTCTATATCACTGCTTGACCTCAGCCTACTGACCTGAGACCAGGTTATGGTCAAGGAGGGGAGATGCTGGAGGAGGGATGTTCTCCTGTACCCCACATGTGCCTCACATATACATCAGTATCTGGGAATATGGGAGTTGTTAGCTAGAACGTGTGTCTCTTTTGTAAGAATTATGATATTCACTTCAATTCTGCTTTAGTAGATGTGAACATATGCCTTGTAGACCCCCCTACCATCAGTCTATGCAAAATCTATATTATATAGGATAGTAACATGTATTATATCCTGTATTCGACAGTTTAACTCAGATTTTTTTAATGCTTTTTGATTTTAAAAATTGATGTGGATTTTGGAGAAACATAGTTGATGATCCACTTTAATAACATATGTAAATCTACTTGATTCACTGGAGCTACTTTACTTGGTCCTTTACAAGTATTAGCTGGCATTGCATTTCCTTGCTAAAACTAACTGTCAAATGCATGAATTAAACAATACATTCATTATAACACTCTCAGCAATACATAATTTACCTACAGCATTGAAACCATAAATGGCTAAAGAAACAAGGCCTTTCTCCTGCAGGCTATGTCATGTAGTCCCTATCTACAATTGATAACTTAGACATTAGTACTATTTACTTCAACTTCTTGAAGTGTCCCTTTACAAGCAGTAGCTAGTGTGCCATCTTTACACCTTCATATCAAATGGGAGAGAGGAGAGAAAATGTCTTTTGTGTCTTTCCCATCTACAACATAATTATATGCATCAATTAAATAAATGCATACATTATTTAACTTCCTCAACAGTACACAATTTACCTACAGCATTGAAACCATAAATAGCCAAGGAAACAAGACATGACAGGTATTTACATTACTCAGACCTACCCCTAAGGGCCCAGCCTGTAGGCCCTATCTACAACTGATAACTATCACAAAGGTAAACCCCCACAGTGCTGCAGGGCAGTACAGACAGGAGAGCACTAATTGTCCCTGACACAGGGCACATAGCCCAGGGGCACAGAGGGCCAGTGTAGCTTGGAGTGGGACCTCTTTATGGCTGTCACCAGTAGTAGCAGGCAGTCCAGCCTGTAGGCTTGTCAACAGACATAAACTGTAAGGTAAAGAGGCCACAGGCTGCATATTACTAGACTTGCTCAGGTCCTTAAAATGGCATGGTCCAATTTTTCCCACATTTTAATTTCTACTTAAATGTGTTCAAAATGGCACTACAATATCATGTTTGGGGGGCGCAATAAAATATCAGTGATGTGCAATAAGAGGCAATTAAGATGGTCTGCTTGACACAAGTATAGCCTTTCACAATGCATTTTCAATGGGTGGAGTTAAAGCATGCACTCTACAAGTCTTAAATTGAGCAAAAATCTGATAATTAGCTGCAATCTAAGCTGAATTCTGGGGAATAATGTTTTAACGAAATAGGTATGATCTAAAGTATGGCCATATTGAACATTCTGGTTCATTTTTAGCAAAATAAATTGTTCAGCCCCAATATTATATCCAGACTATGCCACTGTATTGTATATAAGCAATAGCATGGGCGTTTATGGCTAGAAGGGGTGTAAAGGGGACACAATGAGGGTGAGCTATAGGGTATTAAAAGGGTCAGATCCATTTAACTTGGTAGGGTTGAGGGAAGAAAGTCTGGTCGGTACTTTTACTAATAGCTACCACTGGTACTAAATATATTTTATTTGCTACAAGGCTACAAGGTTTATAACACTCATACTGCTCTCCAAACAGAGTCATTGTACAAGGCCCCTCAGCAGTCTGCATGGAAGCCTTAGGGCAGACAATGCTTGGAGATTGGTGACGTAGTGAGACGACACACGTGGCATGACGTCGTGTGTGGTATGACGACTGAGCAAAGTGAGCAGAAAGTGAGCAGAAAGTGAGTTGTTAGGGTAGGGCCGGGTTTAGGGCCTGTTCTGCCACCCCAGTACCCACTCTGCACACTCTCAAACAAACCTTCCGACACCCACTCAGAAACCCAAAACACCACCCAGCACCAATCTGACTTTAACTACTACCTCGCGACTACCACAGCACCTAGACTACCTATACCCATATTTCAGGGTATGGAGAGTAGAATCGTGAGAAGCTGGAATGTGTGTACTGATACACTGCCCTTAAAATGAAGCCTCAATGAATGTCAGCAATTTGTACTAATTATTCTGACCTGTTAATTTAAGTATACTGAATGATCATAGGGTCATAGGGATTGTTGTGTTTGAAATACTATGGGTACTACTCAGCGTCTATTCTCTATAGGAATTCTCCCATGATCCTCTCTGTTCATACCTGGGTAATGCACTCTGTTGTCAGTGGTGGCGGCCATTTTGTTTCGGCCCTCTTGGTCTGTGTTTGTTTATTTACACAAAACCTGCTGGACACCAAAGGTCATATATGTGAGGTATGGGTCGTTTAGTGCTAGGGCTGACCCTGAATCTGCTCACAGCATTATAGGTATAGATAGGGTTGTAACTAATACCGCTGTGCAGGCTGATATCTGAAATGTCTAGGGATGTCCAGAATGACATAGATCTACTGCTAAACAACGTTCAGTAAGGTGTATTTGTTTAGGGATGTCAATACAGTAGATAATGAATTGAGTAGGAAAGCTTTACAGAGCTAGAATATGACTTGAATGCAGAGTGTACTTATGAGAATGTTTCTTTCTGGCAGCTACTGGATGGTGTTTCTCCACAAATCTGCGGACGTCCGCAAATTTGCAGACATCCGCAAATATATTTATGGAGCTCCGCAAATTATGCCTTTTTGGTACTTAAGCATACAAATACGGATCTCCGTATATATTTGCGGACATCCATATATATTTGCGGATATCCGTATATATTTGCGGAGCTCCGCAAATTTGTGGAGAAACGGGACCCTGCAGAGTCATAATTTCCATTTTCCATTGATAAAGATAATGAATACCTAGCTAGGCTAGTAAATAGCTCCATTGCATGCAGAGGAATTTGCAGATGAGTATGCATTGGGGTGCCCTGACAAAACGCAAAGGCTTGCCGTGTGCCCATGCTAACGCTTGTTTGGGATTTTACTTAAGTTGTGCTTTCTGATATTAAAAGAAAACCAACTTGAAAAAGGCAAGCCAGCAAACTTTGCATGAGGAATAAACTCATCTAAAGTCCCCGTTTGTATTTCTGTATTTGGGTATGCATCGGGGTAAAGGCTATAGTATCTACTAGCTGACGCTTGTCTCGGATTTTCCAAGTGTTTCCTTAAATTATTATTTAAAAAAACTACTTGAAAAGGTGAGGCTAAAAAACTCTACATGGAGAATAAACCTATCTAAAGTCCCCGTATGTAGTTTTGCTGGTAGCCGGTGGGCGCTGGTCCTGTCTGTGTTTCGCTGGTTCTAATTGCAGCCTGCGGCGTCTGGGTCAAAGGTCAACTCACAGTACGGCAGACGACAATTTGGTGACTGACGTTAATGACGTCATTGATAACGTTGTTATGACGTAGTGATGACGTCACTCACCGGCTGACACTGTGTATTTACGCGTTGTCTCCTCCCTGAGGCTAAACTGAAATGAAGAAGGCCAGACGATAAAAACAAACTAATTTAGGACTACCTTTGTATATTTCCTTTAGAAAGTCTGGGTCTATTTGAGTTGACATTTGTTGAGAGTAGTCAGCTGGTGGCTATGAGTCTGTGTAATTGGATTTCAAATGTGAGAACAGCATTTGTGATATTTGCAGTCTGTAGGGTGAGGGCTCTATACACTATATAGGATGGGTGTGTATACATCAAGTACAATGTACATATGTGCTGTGTTGACTAGTGAGAGAGTTTGTATAATGTCAGAGCTGAAAATCCTACAGTAAAATATAAATCAACAAAATGTGAAATATTTTATTTGGGACCGTCCATAAAGTATGTCACACAAATATGACAAAATTCAACCTTTGAGGATGGTCTGTGGAGATGTTATAGTATATGCCAGTTTCTTGGGGGATTGACCATGACTCCTTGATGCCTTCTGTAGTGTGACTATAGAGGATGCCCTCCAGATGTAGTGGTAGGTGTGGCCTAGAGGCCTCAGATATAAGTCAGGTCAACATAACTCACTTGCTGAGAGATACTGGTTTTATTTCTATTCCCTGTATAGGAATATTGGTGCGAGAAGTTATATAGAGTGCATAGACACCCAGCCAACAATCAAAAATAGTATATACCTTGCATGTGCCCTGTGTGGTGGGTCTCCCCTGCTCTGCTCTGTGTGATCTGTCCCTCTCTGTGGTCCACGCACGTCCCTGCCCTATGAGGGCCAGTTAGCCTGATATATACCTCAGGTTGTCAGGGGGGAGGTGTCCCTTACATAAATGCCCGTTGGTGATTATCAGTGGTCAGGCTGGACCTCTCTAATACCGGGCCATAGCACGGGAGAGGGGAGTGTTCATTTGGGGCCACCATGGGGGTACTTATTAAAAATATATAGTTATAATCCCAATTTCGAATTGAGGCCTAAAGAAGGGGTGTAATGTAGACCATTATCATTACACTATTCCCGACGGGCATTGGAGATGAAGAGTTACACTCTCTTGATATTTGTTATCCCCTGGTTGGCTGAGTGTCTTAATCGTGGTTACATAAGACAGTTATTCTTTTATAATATTGCATATACACGTGGTGATTACGTATCATTGGTTATGCACTTTCTATAATCATTCATTCGGCTCTGAAATTATAGTTAGTCCATTCTTGAATATACGTGGACGATTATCATATGCCATTACTTATCGGGCGGCTACTATATGCCTTTTAGCTATACACAATTAATCAGTTACTTCCAATTAGTTCTATACTTTCTGCATCCCTATATATATATGTGGACGGCTCTTATAAATGTTCAGTATATCCCGGTGGTATTAGATGGTGAATAAATGTTCATTGACTTGTAATCTGCTATGTTGTGGGCACACAAAACAATCTCCCTATACATATTTTTGTCATAACACATGTATCAACCGTGAATAATGTCATGTATGCCGCCCTGCGCTTCCTGGGTATAGTTCATCTTCTTTTTGGCATAAATGTCCATAATTGTTTGTAATTTTCGTAATTGGCTCAAATGTAGATTATATAACATTACATAATGTCAGTATTTGATAATTACACCTGGCTCAGTCCAAGAAATCATCTTCGGTTCATATTGTTCATCTATAGTGATGATGCATTTAGCGCCCTCAATCTGGTCGGTGAGACATTGCTGCCATTGCTACAGGAGAACCCTTCCTAGACCTCTCCAAATGTCAATGTGCGTGATATGGCAGGGGTCTGTTAGCCATTATCGCCTGGGAATAGGGCCCGCTTGTTACTGACACAGCACTGGGTTGTTGGTGTCTTCAGCTAGCTCGGACTGTCCATAATGTTTGGCAGGCCATGTGGTGGCCACAGAGAAGTCTCTTGCACTGCTTGCTAAGGCACTCCCAGTGCCCATGACTGACTGATTGTTGACCCTTCCTAGGCTAGATGTTGGCCTAGGCCGGGTGTAGGTGTAGCCCAGACGCTGATGTAGCCGAGATGTTGATGTAGCCGAGATGTTGATGTAGCCCGGATGTTGATGTACACTGGATGTTGATGTACACCGGATGTTGATGTACACCGGATGTTGATGTAGCCCGGATGTTGATGTACACCGGATGTTGATGTACACCGGATGTTGATGTACACCGGATGTTGATGTACACCGGATGTTGATGTACACCGGATGTTGATGTAGCCCGGATGTTGATGTACACCGGATGTTGATGTACACCGGATGTTGATGTACACCGGATGTTGATGTACACCGGATGTTGATGTACACCGGATGTTGATGTACACCGGATGTTGATGTAGCCCGGATGTTGCCCAACGTCCTTGACTCGCACTCTCGCCCTCTCGTCCATGGTACCGCATTGTTTCTTGCAGCTGACGCATGGTGGCCTCAGTGGGAATAGAAGGGGTATCGGGGAATATTGATTATTTCAACATTGATATGTAATATTTATACTATTCATTATTCATTCATACTATTATTATTAGCAGAGCATTATTTTTGAAATTTTTGACTCTTGATGATAGATAGTGGGCGAATCATAACGTTTGCAATTGATCACTGAAAGGATCAATTCTTTTCTTTTTTTTTTTTTCTTTTTTTTTTTTTAAAATTAATTAATTAATTAATTAATTAATTTTTTATTCTTTTTTTTAAAATTTCCTTCCATCCTTTGTTTTTCTTCTTCAAGCATTACTGAATAACTTTCTGTCATAGACATAGAACTTCATTGTTATTCTAACAGCTTATGCTATCAATTATATGTGTATATCCCTGAACTTATTACACAAACCTTCCTAATCCTAAACCCTAACCTTAACTAACCAATAATATAGGCACTAAGATACAAATGTCCATACTCACCATTTGGTATCATTCAGACTTACAGTCATGTAGAGTCCAGCACTAAAGGTTCATCTGCCCAGGGCCATGAACTGCTCGATACAAACCCTTGTGATACCTGTGAGATGACTGCTGATAGAATTTCTGCACATTGTTGCTTCCTGCACATTCTGATAGGAGGGATCTTTAAAACCATTCATCTGAGGCAACACTGACAAAGACTAATGAAGATGGTAATTTCATAATTACAACATGGCATAATCACAGCAAAGTAAGAAGACACACGTCCTGTTTCAACAAGCAGATTCATATGAGGCTTCAGAGCAATCTTAACTAATGGTAACTGCTCAAGTTCCTAGGACAATCTATATTATACGGGAGCTAAAGGTACCCTGTCAAATGATGATCAGAAATGGAGTTATGCTATCTGAAACTAATCTGAGGCAGCAAGACCAAAGAACAAAGATTTGCACTTCTGCCCTCGCATGGTGTCTGCCAGGCTGCTATCTGGCTGATCCACCATGCGAAACTACCCAAGAAAAGCTGCAGATGAGCTGAGGTGTGGTAGGGTTGCATAGGTCGGGGGGGGGGGGTTGTATAGCCATCCTAGCAATCCAAGGGACACCCCTCCTTGTGGCCAGCAATAATTAATATGTATCCAAACATGAGTGACAGGCGACTCAGCCTTCACTTTGCCTTGACAGTCTTCCGCAGCTAAAACCATTGGTACTTTACCTTGCAATATTGTGGTTACCTACCACTTCAAGCACTGGGGACTGCACTGATGACTAGGGCCCTCAATTACACAACAACATGGCTTCTAAATTTTGACAATTATCTAATAGTAATCCAGAAAGTTGTAGTGGGCTGACTGCAGACCAGCCCACCATCTTAAGCACCAAGTCAGCCATGGTGTGCAAAAGAGCCAATCAGTGCCTACCATATCCCAGTGTCCATTTCCTTTTTGTACCAATGATGCATACACCCGGCCGGGGTTTATGTACCAATCCTTCCTTTCATAAGTATGCATTCCCATTTCCTTTATTTTAGCCACCTGCTATCAATTCCATTCTTATAGCTACCTGCTCTGTGCTGCCACTAAAATAAGTGAGGGGGGGGGGTATCCCAATGCTAACTGCCTAGTCCCATTCTAGCTTCATACTTGATGACGGCTCCTGGCTATCTGCTCCCAATTGTGGTGGTCAAAACAGTTTGTTTGTAGGGGTCCTACTTTCTCATGCACCCCATATTCTAATGTGTTTACATTTTCTCCCAAAGGGTATCTCTTCCTGTTTGTATATACTTAAAAAGCCCCCTTTATAATAAGGTTAAAAGGTATGTAATATGAAAACAAGTATAGGCTCCTACCCCATACCCTCATTGGTCTGAGGCAATTGTGGCCCTTCTCTTAGTACTGTAAAACATGCCATATACCATCAATGAAAGTCACCCTATGTTTCTATTGTCGTGCCATTTTGTGCCTTTAGTCTAAGTCCCCATCAATTAATTTCCATGCCTCTGTTTGATTAAGTGGTGAAACATTCCTACTCTGATGCTTTCACATACTTGTGAAGGTACCCTTAATCAGAAACCCCGAATAAAATCTTACCGCCGAGGGACTCTCTTTTCCTATCGTATGCCATCTTTAACTGGCGCATAACAAGAGGTACCTGGCCTCTTGATCGTCCCCTACCTTATCCTCACAGGATGCTGACTACCAGTTAACGATGATAACCTGGGACCATCCCATTAGCCTTTCCTGAATCTGCAAAACCAAGACTCATAAACAAACTTAGTTAAAATGATTTGCCCATCATCAAATCATTAAAGAGATTTACCAAAGTGTCAAACGAAATACTTATGCTGTGCAATCGGGGGACCAAATTTTTCCCTGATAGGCTGGGGCTGCGGCCATGTCCAACAGACGATAAGCCATGTCCATCATGGCTTCTCGGGAGATGCTGCTGGCCTGATGGGATTCATATTGGCCTTGGCCATTAGATGCTTCCAGTGGATCTGGCCAGCTGAAGGGGTCATAGTCATCGTACTCTTCATCCCAATAGCTCCTGTTATCTTCTCCGTAGCCCTCATCGTCCCATCTCCTGGATGGTGGTAGCATTGGACACCCTGCTTTGTAATGGTCTCCCCCACACTCCCAGCACTGCACGCATGACGATGATGGCAGTACCTGTGGCTGCTGGGTCCATCCCATCTCGTAAGGGCCCATAGATGTGTGGGGAGATGCAAATGTATCGGGCTGCTGATGCACTGACTGAACGTGGATTGACTCTGCTGCGGGCGATGAGTTCTCAGTGAAATTAAGAACGGATATCATCTTATCAGTGATTTTACTTACGCCATCGTCAATCTTATTGCTAATACCCTTGATGTGCGACTCCAATGCGTTTAGTCTCTCTGTGTTCTCTGAGCTCGTGCAGAAGCTTTGATATGCGGTCTGTGATGCTGCTGCGAGACCGGTGAGATCATTATATGCTTGCAGGTCGAGCTTGTCTCTAACCGAGCCGAGCAGGCCATCTCTATATATACGGAGTACATCGGCTGGTTGAGACTTCCCGACTTCAGAGCACACCTTTAAAGTTCTCTGACAAAACCTATTGGGATCCTCGTCTGGTTTCTGAGCAAGATTGCGAATTATAGCATGTACCTTTTCCGGACTAGGACCTGCTAAGTTGATGATGTTTGTTTTAGCATTCTGCCAGTTATCAATTTCCTCAACAAATGCATATATGTCGGGTGTGAGGTGAGCAGACAGGTGAGCTAACTTGGAGGCATCTAGATTCTCCGCACCATAAACCTTCTCGATGTATCTTTCATAGTTCTGTACCCACGGGATAACTAAAAGTTCAATGTCTGGGAAGATACCTGGGTGGAACGACTTGTAAACCCGGCGCGCAGCGTCGATGTGCCGCATTCGCTGCTGTTGCTGTTGCACATCATCCTGTTGGGCATTAGCCTCCATAATGACTGCTTGCCCTATTATCTCCTTGACCTAGTGTAATAGGTTAGCGAAGTCACCAGCTATGTGCTTTCTTTGTTTGTCCTGCACTGCACGCTTAACAATGTAATATGTGTGTTCTTTAAATGTAGTGTCAGGCTTAAATTGTGAAACGGATGTTTGTATTATGGTTTAGCAATTTGTCCAAGTTGTAAGCCCTATCTATGTGGTGTAGGTGAAGATGCTGGGGTAATAAGCACTATTTGAGTTGTACTAGTGAGCCACACCTCTCACAGCCTATTAAGGTGAGAGCACTAACTTAAGTCCTTGTAGTTATAAGGCAATTCTCTGTCACATGGTGCAGTGGTAACAGCATAACTGCAAGTCAGCTAGTCTTGTTATGACATGGGGCAGGGATGCAGCAGGGCATGCCTCAGTACCAGGGTAATGCCTGTATACAGTAGGGGTGTGCATGCCTACAATATTGTTTCTATTTATATCCAATGTGGGCAGTCAGAAATGCCAAAGTCAATGTGGTAATGTATTAATTGCATATCCAACCTTTGTGGTGCTGAAGATGCTGATGCTTGGTTCAGTGTGGTAGGGCAGAGGAGCTTAAGACCTGAGGGGGTAGGGTGCTGGCAGCAGTGGTACATGAGTACTGAGGAGTCTGAGAGGCATTGCTGTATCCTGGTGTGTGTCTCTGCATTGCACACTAATTTCCCTCCAAAATTGCAGTAATATTAAAGTGTTTTTAGCAAAAAAATTATTTGTCCCTTTAGTCCAAATGGTCCTATTAAATCTGTGCAGTTCCCCTTAGCAAAGTTAGTGCCTGCATGTATAATGAGCATTCCCTGCAGCCATGTGCTTTAATTACATGATGCATGGCGAGTAGGATGCATCGTGTCTCTTTACTCCAAATTGTCCTATTAAATCTGTGCAGTTCCCCTTAGCATAGTTAGTGCCTGCATATATAATGAGCATTCCCTGCAGCCATGTGCTTTAATTACATGATGCATGGCGAGTAGGATGCATCGTCAAAAATGACCAGTTTGTATGTATCAGCTGTGAGATAAGGTGCTGTGAGATAAGGGCTTAGGGATTGATGACGTCGGTAACCTCCCCTGCCGTGCCTTTATCAGGTGTGTGCCGGTATGTGAGTCCAGAGGACTAGATAACGGTAGGCGTGGATGACCCTGTGCTTCTGTACGTATATTGGTGTACAGGATTGCACAAAAGAATGTATATAGTTGGGCTGTAAGTGTCATAACTTCTCACACCTTGATTTAGGTTCTCGACCAGTGTTATAGTATATGCCAGTTTCTTGGGGGATTGACCGTGACTCCTTGATGCCTTCTGTAGTGTGACTATAGAGGATGCCCTCCAGATGTAGTGGTAGGTGTGGCCTAGAGGCCTCAGATATAAGTCAGGTCAACATAACTCACTTGCTGAGAGATACTGGTTTTATTTCTATTCCCTGTATAGGAATATTGGTGCGAGAAGTTATATAGAGTGCATAGACACCCAGCCAACAATCAAAAATAGTATATACCTTGCATGTGCCCTGTGTGGTGGGTCTCCCCTGCTCTGCTCTGTGTGATCTGTCCCTCTCTGTGGTCCACGCACGTCCCTGCCCTATGAGGGCCAGTTAGCCTGATATATACCTCAGGTTGTCAGGGGGGAGGTGTCCCTTACATAAATGCCCGTTGGTGATTATCAGTGGTCAGGCTGGACCTCTCTAATACCGGGCCATAGCACGGGAGAGGGGAGTGTTCATTTGGGGCCACCATGGGGGTACTTATTAAAAATATATAGTTATAATCCCAATTTCGAATTGAGGCCTAAAGAAGGGGTGTAATGTAGACCATTATCATTACAGAGACAATGACTCCCTTATCGTATTGGATCCAAATGAAGTACTGTTGATAAAAAAAATGAAGCAATAGAGACAGCCCTCTCAATGTACGATCTTGTACTGTAGGCCCCTACATCTCATTAGGTACGTAGTTTAAAGATATGCGAGGTACCTGGCTCAGTTCTTCTCTACAAACATTGTTCACCGCTCTGGGTAGGGTCGATACATCAAAATGATGAAAGAGGATGCCACTTTAAATTGGCTCTATCCCGCTCGATCATGACACCACAAGGATAAAAGGCTGATAAAAGGCTGGGAGATATAAGCACCAGGTTTTGAACAAGCACCAGTCTTGCATAAGTGCTTGGGGTAACCATATATGCCTCCAGATAAATAAATACCAGGGCACTCATATATGGCAGTAAAATATGAATCTACCATGGATTCTTGTGTATAAGCCTTACTCACTTATCAGTCATACCTAGAGTAGTTCTATACTGTAATAGCAAAAACTTGCATATGAGCCATCCGTTGACTTGGACAAGGTCGATTCCATAAGTCACACTGATCTTCTATTAGCTGCAGCCTCTATGTGAAAATTTAAGGTAAAATCATACCTAAATGTAGATATACTAAAACCTGAACAGCCTCTTAATTCCCCTCACTGATATATGTCCTATAGCAGCATGGACAGATACATTGAGGACAGGTACTAGTCTAAATCACCTTCTGCACCATGTGACAATGGCCAATTAGTTTATAGACCTTGACACCCCCCACCCCCATGTCACCTTTCGTCACTAAACCCAAAGACCCACCCACCCCCTAGCAGGTGACGTCATTTGTGAACGTTCCCTATCGTGTTATTATGTTCAATGATTTGTGATGCACCTTCACTGGATCACTCGCCTCTAATGAGATGTTCAGTCCCCAGGCATTTTAGTGGTAGATACGATACTAGTGACTTGCCCAGCTGTGTTATAAGCCAAGCACAGGGTAATTGTCCAAGGTGCCAGCCGTGGATAATTACCATTGACCAAGGCGTATGACACTGATGCAGCTAGTCACACATATATATATATATCATATCTGACTTACCCTCACAGTAGAAGAGTGTGCCCAGTGGACGGCATCAACATACAGCTATGTACATGTAGTAGTTATAGGACATGTACCAATCTGTATGCGAAATACAGTGAAGGAGCCTTATAGAATACCCCTACAGATTGGTACACGTCCTATAACTACTTTATGCCACTAGCTGTATATAGTATACAAGAGGTGTGAAATGATTTGTTCTCCGTGCCCGCTGTGGTATAAGTAAAATACAGTCTAGCCATTTCTTTTATTCTGTCAGCCAGCTGTGGTGTAATGCCAAGTTTAATAGGGTTCTCATTTTTAAAGAACAGTGTGACCATGATCGATTTACAGTTCTTATCTTTAACTCTCTCTTTGCTCAGTGAGATGAATTTGGAATGAGTTCTAACCCTTTATGAGTCCATCATTCTCTGATCATGTTGATTATCTCTGTTATCTCAGTTTTCCCTATCAGCACCCTGGTGTGGCAGTCCCCTGGTGGATGGGCGGACAGTGAGGGGCTGATTGGGGGTATCTGAGGGGTGTCTCAGTCTACAAAGACGTTATACAACTCAAGACATTCTGACCAGGTGGATCCCTGGCGGTGTATACTAACTGCGAAACTAAAGCCACTACTATTATGTCATTTGACAGCCCCTTCAACATGTGCATCGTTTTTACAGCCCCCAATATCCTAGGAATTTTGATCCATGAACGTTTAACAAATATGCTCCTGATGTTCACTGTTTCATGAATATCACACCCCTTTGTCAGGGTGTTAGACAGAGTTTGTAACTCATACCAAGAGACCTCCACCCTCTAGCGGTAACAGATTTGTTGAACGTTGCTAAGAACATTGTCCAACATTGGTACACCAACAGGATACAAACTACCGGTATAGCTTGACTTCTTTTGCTAATGAAACTACCCCCTACTGAGCAGCTCCAGTACCTACCCTGGAGCAGCTTGTCACGTGACCACAGAGTCACTGAACCTCAAAGGTATTTAAAGGACAGCCAAGGTCACAGAGTGCCGGGAAAACCACAAGGTCATCCAGACTCCCAGAGGTCAAGGTCGTTAAGGTCATAAACAAGAGACATGTTCTTTACAGGGGGCATGGGGATAAGGATGTTTTTTGTGAGTATATGAACACAAATGAACTGAACCCAGGTAATAATGTATATATCCAACTGATATTAATTATTGTGGGTTAGCTGTGTAGCACTAGCTGGCACTGGCATAGGCTTACACAGTAATTCTGAAATACCCAAGCAACGAAAGGAAATCTAAAGAACAGCTTTGTGTAATTGCTTCTACAACTGAATGAAGCAACAAAAATGGGGAAGATCGATAGCTATGAAGAAAATTGATAAATTAATTGTCTTAAGATGGATAATGATAAGGAATGTATGTATCATACAAGTTATACGTACCATTGGTACCAATCCCGACAACAATCTTCTTAAAAAGAACACTCTCCAAGTACTTTTCCTGCCAGCTTTGCATCTTAACAACTCTTTCCAAACTGTCAGGTCCTGACCTTGCCCCACTTGACCTTGACAAAGTTTAACCCTGCCGACGAATGACATTGCTAGAAGTACCTTATCCAGAGTCAAGGTCGGAACCTCGTTCTAGGGTAGTTCTTCACTTGATAAGGACAGATAAGACAGCCCTGTGGGCAACCCATGATAAGTGATATCTGTATTGGTGTGGTCGGCGCGACTGCCACTTTATGGACAGAGACGTATTGGGTGGGTGTGCGAGACTTGCACTTTCTGAACACGGAATGCCAATTAGTGAATCCTGGGTTCTCCATCCACAATCTAGAAAAGGACCAAAACTCTGCTGGGAGATTGTTCAAGTACCTGTTGACAAAATGGCGACTGGAGGTAATGGAAACAGGTCAAGGAACCGAATTTCAAGAAGCGTTGAAAGAATTGTTTGGGTGAGGAGAGTTTTGGCCAGAGCCTGGGCCAATGGAAGGGATGAAGAAGGGAGAGAGGAGAGATGGGGAGAGATAGAGGTGCTCAGGATAACGAGGATTTAATGAGGACAGAATGATGTGTTAATGCAGTCCTAAGTGTAGGGAGACCCAGCATGGCTTTCTTTATTTTGCTGGGTTGTCCATCAGGTTTCTAAGAAGGTGCTGGTAGACATGATAAGTAGCTCTTGTTACCTATAATTATATAGAGATATTGTCTATTTCACTGACAGTGAGAACATTGGTTTGTTTTTCTTTTCTAGCCCCCCCCCCCCCCCAAAAGAAAGGTGTGTTTTGCTAGGTAAGGTCGGGTAAACTGAAACATGCCTTCTTTTTTGTTTGGCCCTTTGTTTGACGGATAATCAATACGTGTTGAGTATAGGCATCCTCCATTCTTCTAGAGGAGACTTCACAAAAAAGGTGTGATATGCACATGTTACAACTTTATAGGGTGCAAAAGTAACCCGATGCGACGAAAAAAACGGGTGATTTAATAACCTCGAATCAGGACAGGAAGCTATGTCATGCTATGGGGGTTTTTGGAAAAATTATTAATTCTCGGCAAAGAAAGATATTTAGTGGAAATGCCTTTAGATTATTGTGTGTCAGACATGTATCCTCCCCCACCATATGCTATTTTAGATAAGAGATTCACCTGGAATGAGAAATGCTCAAGTTTTAAAAAGTGCCCATGCCTAAAGCAAACCGCGCCGTGGCTTCCTGTCCTGATTCGAGAGTTTTCATCACCCGCACAACTAAAAGTAAACGGGTAGGCTTACGCGCCCTATTGCACAAGTGTTTATTTAGCATTTAGTTTTTTTACATGTTGGCACCCATCATAGACTATCAACTTGTATCGATCTGGTGAGATTAGCCTTAACCTAAACACCTGTCACTAGTTGACAGCAGATTCTATCTGTCACATCTGTCACTAGTGTCTGTCACTATACTGTCATGCAGACAGTCAGTAATGCGTGTTCTGCCCACCAGGTGGCAGTCCTGTAGCGGGGGGGGGGGGCAGTGCATGTCCAGGGACACATAGTTCACATCTAGTCAGGTGGAAACCCTTTTTCTCTGATGTCTTGATTGGTGACATGTGTGTTGTATGAGGTGCAACATGTCCATCTTGTCTTGTGTTTTTGTTATTGTGTTTTTCATCTATGTAACCTCATAGCAGTTTATTTGTTCTGTATGATGCTTCCGTTACAATGACTCGCGACCGACCAACCAGGAAAACACGAGGGAATGGAGATAGAATTTAAAGTGAGGATTGGATAATTTGAGTTACATCGATGTTTAAGGGTTTCTAGGGGCAGGGGTGATGCTGTGTAGGCCTAGACACTATTAAAGGAATTTTTATGATAATGGTTATGGTTTTTATCCTCGTTCAGGGTAGAAGTGTTCAATTTTATTTAGATTTGATTTGTATTGATAAAAGTTACACAGACAGCATGATACTACTAAAAGATGCGCTGGGTTCCGCTCCCAGTCCCTGCACTCCCAGACAGAAATGACATCATGCTCGTTCCCTCCCCTGAACAATACCCCCTTCCCCATGGACTTTGGGTCAGAAAATGACCCCTTTTTGTGAAAAAACGTGGAGATTTCATGGTAGAAAAACACCCCTTTTTTCTACAAAACGCTGACATATTTTTCACCAGCCTCTTTTCCTGAAATTTCAAGAAACTTTTCCTCCCTCTATGGTTCTACATTTCCCTTGTGTGTTAATTTTAGACCATACATTGAGAATCCTACTACACCCTGTATTCAATGTGGGTGTTCAGTCTATAAAATACACCATTTTTGATAGATCCAACTACTTGGCCTCTAAATATACCCCCTTTTTCTGGAAAATGAGAAGTTATCTTGGGAAAAATGCCCCTTTTCTCTTGATTTCGGGGACTTTGAAAGTGGGTGAAAAAATACCCTTACTTCTGTTTTTTGGGAACGAGCATAGGTGTCATTTCTTTCTGAGAGTGCAGGGACCGGGGTTCCGCTGTTCCACCAAGAGTTGTTTTATGGTCCTCAAATGTCATTAATATCACAGTTGACATTTGGATTGCATGCCTTTATTTTCTAATTTCTAGTTCAAATCGACATAGGCATTTATTGTTACATTATTTCATATGACACCTAGGCATGTTTTGATAATACGATTTCATGGGAAAGAATGACCACATTATCTGTTACTGGTCCCTGGATGGCCCCTGGACTGAGATAGATCAGCATATTGTGAACAAAACTTCTGAATATAGTCAACAAGCAAGTCCATGAGATGGTCGTCTTTAGTAACCCTTTGAGGACCGCCTGCGGCTAAAAGCTGACATATATCGTCATGATGCAGCCCCAGCGAATAACTTACCATTCAAGCATCATGCCGACCCTTAAGGGTTAATACTCCCGAAGGGTCAGCATGATGCACCAATGTGAGAGGTTACTCGCTGGGCCTGCATTTGTGCATCATGTCGACAACTGACATGCCAGCTTTAAGGACGGATGTCACTAAAAGACGACACTTGTCGTCATAATGCACCAATAAAGTCCGGGTGAGTCACTCAACCTCATAAGGTCGGCATGATGCTTGAATGCAGCTCTGGCAAGTTACTCGCCAGGGCTGCATTCATGCATCATGACGACCAAGGGCATGATGCATGAAGGCATGATGCCGTCCTTAAAGGGATAACGGGTTAGCCTATCAGGGTGGTGTGAGTCAGCCTCGGCCAGCGTCTCTCCTATTCGGATAGCTTGGGAGCAGGCTGCCATCATACCCCAATATGCATATTTTAATTACCTCTTTCAAGTAAAGGTGTAGTCACACAGTAGCCCCAGCTTAATTAATTATCCCTCTGATATAGATAAGAATCTGTCTGTAGCTGGCTGTGTATTCCCCAATACACACTTTTGCGTCACCATACTTGCGCAAAACTAAAGAGTAGGCCTGCTCCCAGCCCATAATGTAACTTTGGGATGGGTTTCCGAGACTGGGTGTGAGTGGCTTAATGTCTTTGACTGTTAGTGTTAGACGACCCGTGTGGGATGTCTTTACCAGGCTCGTATACCACACTCTACCGTATGACGGACAAGTCGGGGCAGCGGCCTTTTATAGGGCTCCCACCAGGCAGCAGCCCCTTGTCCTAGCACCCAGCACACCCCCTACACATTCACACATGGTGGTAGTGTGTGGGGGGGTTTCTAGTCAGCCCAGGTAGAGTCACCTGTAACCCACACACATGTGTAGGTTGGTGGTTCTGGTGGAGCTTCAGTCAGGTGGAACAGTCACCATAGACTTGCTACCAGGCCCTGTGTGTAAAGGAACAGACAGGGGGAACTATTTTATTATTAAAAAATAGTCAGACCTTAGAAGTTATTTAATTCTAAAAGGGGGGTTGACAGAGGTAACGGTTTCGACACTAGTCTCATCAGGAGTCTTGTGGTAGGTCAAAAAAGGGGTAGCTACATTGTATTTGTTTTAGAATACAGTGTGCTGCTGCCCGGTGTTTGGAGACAGTCTCAAAAATAGACATGCTCCCCACTCCTTAACCCTAGAGTGGTGAAACCCTCTGACAATTGTGTATAAAACAATGTGAGGGACACAGTGCTGTGCTCAATCCTTAAAAAACGGTTGAGGTGGTGCTGAATCTACTTTAGTTATTAAAGTAGACAGATAACTTGTCCCGGTAGTATGGGAGAGGCATCAGTGTAAAACTGATATGGTCAAAATTATTTTGTACCAGGGGGGTTAAAATGAAGTAGATCTTCATTTATGGAATTCAGCCTTTTATGTCAAGGTTTTCATCCATCCCGGGGCCATCTTTACATTGGTCCGTTATTTGTACAAAAAATTTTGTTACAAGGCAAATGAGTGTTTTGCTTCACCCATACACACTGTCCAAAGTGTTTAACCCACGAGGAGCCTGAGTTCCAAGCCTGTAAATCCAGTTGAACTCAATTGTAAGCCGCAGTTTAAGGGCTTTTTTACTGAGAGGATGTTCATAGACGTAGTCTAGTATGTACACCTTCATGTCCTCATCAACGTTGTGATTAGGTAGACCAAAATGGTACTGAACATCAGTACTCATGATGCACTTTTTGGTCTCATACACATGTTTCCGCAATCTTATTTTCAAGGGGTTCTGTGTTTGTCCAACATATCGGATGCCACATTTTTTACATTCGATACAGTAGATCAGGTTTGAGCTGCAGCAAGAGATTACTGTCTTGGTGTTGAAGCTCAATTTGGTACCATCTTTTTTGATGGTGCCCGACCTGTCTAACTTTTTGCAGTGAGGGCAGTTTTTCCGTCTGCAAATGTTTTTGGCCCCAGTTTTTGTTACACTGGTGGGCTCAAAAGGGTTGTACTGTGTGGCAGCACGTACCAGGTGGTCCCGGAGGTTTTTGGGTCTCCTGTAACTCCTGGTTACCCCCTTTCTGTGTATCTTCTTGGTGGATTTTGATCCGCCAAGATAGTCCCAATTGTTCGAGACTATGTTTTCTAGTCTGTTGTCATTGAGTCTGAAAGTTGTGCTCAAGAAGATTTTATCTTCTATCAGGATGTTCTTTCCTTTGGTGCTTGGTTTGAGTAGATCAGTTCTACTCATGCTGAGACATTTTTTAAGGGCTTTTCCCAATAGCCAGTCAGGATAGCCTCTGTCCCTGAAGTGGAGCAACTTTTCTCTTGCATGCTTCACAAAGTCAGCCTGTTTGGTACAGATTCTTTTTAATCTGATCAGTTGGCTGTAGGGGAGACTCTTTTTGCAGTTTGGTGCATGTGCAGAGTCAAATTTGAGGTAACTGTGTGAGTCTGTTGGTTTACAATACAGATCAGTATATAGCGTACCATCAGTGTCAACTTTTACTGATGTGTCCAGGAAGTTGATCAGGCTAGTGGAGTGTTCACTAGTGAATTTTATGGCGGGATGAGCGTTGTTGAGGTGGGTTAGCCAGTTAGTGAGTTTTTCCTCACCATGGTCCCAGATGAAGAAAATATCATCTATGTATCTCAACCAGATCTTTGGTTTGTATTCATGCAGGTCCAAGAGTTCTGTTTCAAGGACTGACATGAATATGCAGGCGTAGGAGGGGGCAAGTCTTGTTCCCATTGCCGTTCCTCCCACTTGTAGGTAGTGGGTGCCATTGAATTGGAAGTTGTTCCATTTCAGGACCATTTCCAACAGGTCCACAAGGGAGCTGTTACTGGGCTTGGTCCAAATAGGTCTATTTTTGTTCAGGACCCTTGAGATGGCTTCTATACCTTCATCGTTTGGGATGTTGGTATATAGAGAGCTGACGTCCAGGGTCCCTATTATGGTACCTGGGAGGATACACTCCTGACTTGCAATCTTATTGACAAAGTCAGTGGTGTCCTTGACGTAAGACTCAATCTTTCTGGCCAGTGGTTTCAGAAATATATCAACAAAGGCTGATATACGTTCTGTGGCGCACCCGTTGGCACTGACTATTGGTCTGCCCGGAGGTGGATATACGCCTTTGTGTATTTTTGGTAAAAAGTACACATGTGGGGTTTTCACCTTTGTATTGGTGAGCATCCCTGCCACTGAGTTAGTTATTTCTCCCTTTCTTACCATGGAGTTAACATAGTCATTGACAGCCAGCATGTACTCTTCACTAGGGTCACTCCCTAATTTACAGTATATCTTGGTGTCACATAGTTGTCTGTGGGCCTCTTTTACATAGTCTTCAGTGTTTTGAATAACTAGGGCTCCCCCCTTGTCTGCTGGTTTAAAAATGATTTCTTTGTTACGAGACAAGGATCTCAGTGCCTTGCGCTCGTCTTTTGTGACATTTTGTTTATTGTTACAAATAGGTTCATTTTTACTCAGACAGATTTCATTGAGATTAATGAAGGTCTCCAGGTTTAAGGAGCCTTTTGGGGGTTTCCAAGAGGATGGTGGTTTGAATTTTTTCAGATCACATTCTCTGGAAAAGGGTGCAGACTCGGGTTCTGGGTATTTGCCCAGATCCTTTTTGTCGTCATCCTTGGACCAAAACTGGATTGTTCTCAGTTTTTTGTGAAAGGCATCTAATTCTTTTTTAAGATCCCCTGGGTCTGTTCTAGTTTGAGTAGGACAGAATTTTAAACCCTTCTCAAGAAGTTTTATTTCGGTTTCTGAGAGGTTATACTTTGACAGATTTACAACTAGTCTATTGCCAGATTGTGTGGTGGTTGTACTACCATTGTCAATGATGCTATTATCTTTACTTAAACTGCTTAAGGTTAAGAAAGACTCAGTAACACAGGAATAATCACAGGTAGCATTTAATTCTTCAAGTAAAGCACAGAGATTATCCAGGTTGGTATGATCATTGACATTGTTCATATGGTCATTGTCCGTGGGAGGGGTCGTGACAGGTTTCTTAGATAGTCATTTTTTGGGCTTTTTGTTACTATTGCCCTCGTTATGGTCTCGGCCAAACTTTTTGTTCTCCTTGGACTTGGCTTTGGTCTCATCTCCCCAGTTAGAGGCCTTGCGTTTCTGGCCCCTCTGCTTGTGGGAGTTCTCATCTTGGGAGTGATAGTCGCTGTTTTGGTGACCACCCCGTCCCTTGTTGCCACGGTTACGTCCGCCATGGTTGCGAGTGCCACCTTGGTTGTTGCCCTTGGGTTTGCCTTTTGACTGCCCTGGTTTCGGAGGCTGTCGGGGCTGCTTGGGCTTCTTCAGGTGATTGGCGGCCAGCTTCATACCCTGGTTTGGTTTCAGGGCCAAGGGTTCGTATTTCTTCAAACCCCGTTTGGCTACTCGGTTCAGCTCGCGGTACATCTTTTTGGTTTCGCGAGCGATCCCATCAGAGACATTAGAGTAAGCGCTCTCTTTAAGCGTCTTAATCTCGTCAGGGGTCCCAGTGGAGGCCGGGATGTTATTATTGACAGCTACCTTGGCGATAGAAGCCTGAGTGGTACAGGCTGTCTTTTCAGCGGCAAGGAAGCGTGTCAGTGCCTCAGTCTTAAGGCGGGCCGAGTCTTTGCTGATGGCGGCGAGCTCGGCCCTCAGCCCTTCATTCTTGACCATCCAGTAGGCGGGGCTTTCATACCCCCAAGCCCATGGCTCATAGCGTTGAGTCTCCACCAACTTTTCGTAGTACTCTTTTCTGATCCCATGCTTCGCCGCCTCTATTGTGTTAGAGCGATGGGTCCGGTAGATGTCGCGGACCTCAGCAGGCAGCATGTGCGCTTTGAAGTCAGGCTGCAAATAGAAAGAATCAGTGTCAGATGTGATGTCATAATCAAGGTCATCAAAGTCACTGTCATCCTCATCCCCACTGAGATAGAAATTGTTTATATCCAGTGCAGGTGCAGGATTTTTTGGTTTTGTACCACTTTTAGGGGTGGTATTTGAACAAAGTCTCTGTGTATTGTTAGCCAAAACCGAAAATTTATTGTCTTTCAGAACTTTTTTGGTCAATTTTTTAGACCTAAAGGAGGAGACAGCATCGTTGATGCTGTTTTGTATTTCCCCCCATGTTGTGAGGACATCAGTCGGGTCAGAGGTTTGAGCCTCATCAGAAAGGGTGAAATTTGTTTCATTCACCGAGACCTGACTGTCAGTGCGTGTGCGAGTGGGGTGGGGCTCTTTAGTGGAGTGAGACTCAGCAGTAGTGAGTCCTACCACCAACCCCGGCGGCTCTGTATGGCGAGCCACTGGGGTGGAGTGTACGAGGTGGTGGTGTGTTGTGTATCCACCCCTGTCAGTGCTCTCAAGGCCAACGGGGTCCGTAAGGGGACGTTGGGCGTCACTGTGTACAGAGTAGATGGGTGAAGGGAGAGTGGTTTCGTTTCCCAACACCCTCTGCGGGGGACCGGCGTGCAGAGCCCAGACAGTGGCTGGCGTGACCGTGAGGGCGGCAGTCAGCGTGGCCGGACTGGCGGCAGTGCCTCCCGTGTGAGGCCCGCCCCTGTCGGTGCTCCGGAGTGCCCCGTCGTCCGTAAGGGGACGTTGGGAGTCGGAGACTGCACTAGGGGGAGTGGGGGGAGTGGGTGTTTCAGTTCCCAATTCCCTTCTGCGAGTTTGTTTACCGCTCATCACGGGAGTCTCAGGGGAGTGAGGGCGTTTCCGTGGGCGGCCTCTCCCCCTCTGTTTAGGAGGGGGCAAGGGTTTGGACAATACCGTGTTATGGAAGAAATCAGTAATGACAGTTTGATTGTCAAGGGTTCTTACCTCTGATGTTTCTTCGTCTGAGGAAGTTTCAGCCTCAGAACCGGCTGAGAAGTCGTAATTCAGGCCGATTGGAAAGTCCTGCTTTTTTGACAGGGCCATGTTAGGAGGTGAGTGTGTATTCTTCCCGTATTTCTAGGATTGAATAGTACACTGGCTGCACGTTCCGTATGTCTAGAACGTTGTGGCAGTAGCTCAGGGGGTAGGTTTTAATACCGTGAGAGCAGTGGGTTTCGGAAGACAGGTTGGGGGCCGGTCTTCCACGGGACAGTGGGTGGATTGTACAGAATCAGTGTTAGACGACCCGTGTGGGATGTCTTTACCAGGCTCGTATACCACACTCTACCGTATGACGGACAAGTCGGGGCAGCGGCCTTTTATAGGGCTCCCACCAGGCAGCAGCCCCTTGTCCTAGCACCCAGCACACCCCCTACACATTCACACATGGTGGTAGTGTGTGGGGGGGTTTCTAGTCAGCCCAGGTAGAGTCACCTGTAACCCACACACATGTGTAGGTTGGTGGTTCTGGTGGAGCTTCAGTCAGGTGGAACAGTCACCATAGACTTGCTACCAGGCCCTGTGTGTAAAGGAACAGACAGGGGGAACTATTTTATTATTAAAAAATAGTCAGACCTTAGAAGTTATTTAATTCTAAAAGGGGGGTTGACAGAGGTAACGGTTTCGACACTAGTCTCATCAGGAGTCTTGTGGTAGGTCAAAAAAGGGGTAGCTACATTGTATTTGTTTTAGAATACAGTGTGCTGCTGCCCGGTGTTTGGAGACAGTCTCAAAAATAGACATGCTCCCCACTCCTTAACCCTAGAGTGGTGAAACCCTCTGACAATTGTGTATAAAACAATGTGAGGGACACAGTGCTGTGCTCAATCCTTAAAAAACGGTTGAGGTGGTGCTGAATCTACTTTAGTTATTAAAGTAGACAGATAACTTGTCCCGGTAGTATGGGAGAGGCATCAGTGTAAAACTGATATGGTCAAAATTATTTTGTACCAGGGGGGTTAAAATGAAGTAGATCTTCATTTATGGAATTCAGCCTTTTATGTCAAGGTTTTCATCCATCCCGGGGCCATCTTTACATTGGTCCGTTATTTGTACAAAAAATTTTGTTACAAGGCAAATGAGTGTTTTGCTCACATAAACCTGCTATTTTCTCTACAAGTAGGGAGTCGTCGTAATAAGGGCAGAATATCATAAATGATACTCAATTTTGCCAGGCAAAAGGTGCTTTACGGGGGTCTGGGGTGGGGTCTAGCCCCCCAAAAAAACTCCAATTGTCTGTTGGGTTATTTAGTCTGGAGTCAGACCGGGGTGGTGGGGCCTGACACTGGGTACAGAGATATTACCTCAAAGTAGGCCCTAGGGTACTTATAACATCAGGCCTTGAACATCAGGGGAGCACTTTGCCAAACCTGACATGTTGGGGCTGGGAAAGGGATGTACAGGAGATGTTTAAACTGAGAATTATTGTGTTCAGTTTAGAGATTAAGCGTGTGATTTGATTTTTAATTCGAGAGCTCTTATTACCTCTCATGTATCTATTTTGGGCCAGATGTAATCACCCTTCTTTTAGTTAAATAATCTCTTTATTGCTCCTCAATCACAATGACTCTGGAAACTACTCAATCCGGGAACTCAAGATACGGTAAGCTTAACTCGCGTATAAACCGCACCCTAACTTTGGGCCTATCCCATTAGCCGCACCAGCAATCTGATTATAGTTACTTTTAATACAGTACCATAGAAGTAAAAACTCGTGTATAAGCCGCATCCTGACCTGGTCCTGCTCCTATAAGCCGCACTGGCGATCTCACTCGCTTCTACACTTCCTATAAGGCTCCCATCACTGTATTTCGCGTACAGCTTGGTACTCGTCCTATAACTACTACATGTGTATATATTTTATTGATGGCAATAAGAGTCTTGGTGCAAAACTACATAAACTCTTGATTTGTCCCCCTGCCCATATAGAGCCCCAGACGGGTGAAATTGACAAGGTGACAAGATCATGTTTTAACCCTTTTAAATATGGACAAGCCACAAGGATTTGGCCACAAGGAATAAGCCAGTGTGAATTACTTTGACTGCGTGCCATATTTGACCTGCCACAATAAAAAGAAAGATGAAATAAAGAAAATGGTGGTGATTATATTTCCATATATCTTCACCTGCCCTAAATAAGCCGTTTTCTGTCAGGAGGTCAAAGATGGCACCCGGCCAAAGACGTTTACATTGGCCCGATCTCCCGGAGGGGGGGGGGTACTCAGTATAGGAATAGATAGCAACTGAGGTAACGACCCCGAAGAGCTGTCGCTGTACGCGCGCTGAAGCAAGAAAAAAGGGGGGCTGTTAATCACATAAAAGTGAAAAATTAGGGGCTGTAAATGACTGGAAAGTAATAAATCAGGGGCTGTCACAGTTGTAATAGAAATAATGAACCCTTAAATCTCATACATGACTTAAGTAATCTATATAATTCCAAAATAACCTCATTATAGATATAAGCTGACTTTTTAGAAAAAAGGGGGCTGTAAAAATAATGCACATTTTCAAGGGGCTGTCAAATGACCAAATAGGGGGGGGGCTGTAGTTTCGCAGTTCGTACCTAGCATCAAAGAGTGACTACCCCCCCCCCCCCCCCCCGGGCCTGATCTGGTGAGACACAGCCTCTAACATTATAGAATACCTGTTTATGAAGATGTCTCAGCATTTCCCACCCCCTACCCTACCTCATCATGATTCCTGACCGAATCCATGTCATTTTTGTAAAGTTCCCAAAAAGTCTACTTTGATTGTCAGCAGGTAAGACATGGCAACCAGATAGCATGACAGCAAACACTACAGAGACATGTAGAGCTTGTAAAACAGCCGCTGAGGTAGGAATGAAAAGGGAAATTGAAAATGGAAATCTTGTACTTTATGGGTAGGTTATGGGACATATAGTAGTGGGGTCAGGGGTGGATAGTCTGTGACTGTGGGGTTGGCTGGAGTGGGAGGAAATCCAACCCAGACATCATAAAAATGTGTTCCGGAAACACGTGTTATGAATGGTCACTCTCCATGCATCCTCCCGTGTGAGGTGCCCCTCATACTGGCAGTGAAAAGATGGAATATATGTATGGAGATTGGAAGTATGGTTTTCATTGGGGTGGCTGGGAAGGAATATGGCTGGGGGTCCTTGGGAAGGTTTATGTTGGGTTTATGTTATGGCTGGGATGGATATGAGGGGGAGGGGCTTGCCAAGGTCACGTGACATCTGGTGATTTATGATTGACAGCTTAGCATTATATTATCAGTTTGAACATCTGTGTCTTATATATCTCGATATCACCATACTAAATACCATCCAGTGTACATTCATAATCTAATGTAATTAATCTTGTAGAACAGGAGAGTATCTGGCACCCAATTGCCAGGATTTGTTATACATAATTATCTTGATTTATAAACACTGACGTCCATGCAACATTTGCATATTTCATTAAATTAATCCACTTTTGTTTCTTTTCTTTGACAGGTGAGTGAACCTTTGTAAGATACGGTCACCAAATGGAAATTATTCAAGACAAAGTAAGTATCGATATTTTAGTAGGCCATTGATGTCTATGACATGTGTAAAATCTTGAATGAAAATGGCATAATGAACACAAATGCGTTATTTCGCATAAAAATAACGTTTTCGTTATACATTTGGCCCTACCAAGGAGACACAGAGGAACGTTCTAAAACGTTGTACATGTATAACGTTTTATGTTCACTGGGGAGACCGTTTCCCCTGTTCTAATGCGGAATAGAAGTATTTCAATTCAATTCAAAGCTTTATTTCAGACTCAATTGAAATACAAAAGGTCCATAGGAAAACACATTTGACAACACATGTTATGCGATAAAAAAACAAAACAATTAGACATGTAACATAGATGCACACATGCAATGAGAAAATGTTACATCTGTGGAACATCAAAGTATAAGCACAGTATAACTCAAGGCTGACTTTACACTTTAGCCGCCTCGTATACAGTACATATGTATATCATTTCTGTAGCCCAAATACACACCTCATGGGTCAGAAGCAATAGAGATAAAGAAACTAGTTATTGCAGAATAACTCTCCTACATCAGTTATCTTACTCCAATTACCAAAGCTGTACCTAGGATATAACACACAACCCAAGGAAACATGCATCTGTTTAACCCTTTAAGGGCCGCATAGTACTTTAAAACATCGTGCCCTTTATTGCGATGATTCCTGAACCTTGAGGCTCTGTCTCACGACCTTGAGCCAATGCTTTTTTCTCTGACCGGGTGCCATCTCTGACCAGGTGCCGTCTCTGACCGGGTGCCGTCTCTGACCTGGTGTCAGAAAAACGTGTTTTTTTAATGTTAACCTATACTCATATATATACTAAGTAAGGTAATGTAAAAGCGTTATGGCAGCTCTTATGTAATTATCAGATAAATTTAATTTAATAATGATAATAATCATTAGCCTCCTGCTGTTGATAGAATAGAACTAAACTACCAAAGTGACATCCGGTCAGAGACGGCACCCGGTCAGAGACGGCACCTGGTCAGAGACGGCACCCGGTCAGAGACAAAAACATTGGCTCAAGGTCGTGAGACACAGCCTTAGGGGTATTAATGCAGCTGTGGCTGGTGCTGCATTCAAGCATCATACCGACCCTACAGGGTTGATACACTCCTGAAGGGTCGGGATGATGCAGTGGTGCAGGCCCCCAGTAAACAACTAACGTTATACACCATTTTATAACGTTATATGTCAACGTTTTTCTAAGGCTCTTTAACATGCAATAACGTTATGTAAAATTTAAAACGTTATTTTTAGGTCAAAATAACGTTTTTTTTGTTAGCTTGGGGAGTAGTCTTATATTTGTAGACTCACAAGGGCTGCAGCATTCATGCATCATGACGACAAAAGGAATAATGCATTAAGCACGATGTAGCCCTCAAAGGGTTAAGCACAAGACAGATGTCTAGACTCAACAAAAACCAGAGGGACATGCTTCATGTGGGCCCTGTCTGCTGTATCCACAGTTTGTTGTAGGAACCAGCTGCAGAAAGCCTATGTTAATACTCACACCCCGGGGTGTGTTGTACAACTTTGTTGGAACATTAGATGAAATAAATCTAATGGTAAGGAACTGGGTAATAATGACCACTTTATACCAGAAAATGCTATATTCTGTATGTATAGATCAGGGGTGTTGTATAACAGTCTGAACGTTTAATAAAAGTTCCAAATGTCAATGGAAGAGTTTGCATGGCCTTACCTTAATAGTAAGTAACATTTTGCAAGGCTACTTCAAGTCTTGGCGATCACTATGATGCAACAGGACCCATGGGTCTAGACTGAGGATCTGCCACACGTTTTGCCCGAAGGTGGTCTGATCCATAGCCCTATACGTCACATTGCCGGCTTCATCTAATATATTAACACATTTTCACGTTTGTGACATTAATATGTAAATCATACATATATTTACACGGTATCAGAACGATCGTACCACATTTTGGGGAATGATCGTACCGCCCATCGGGACTGATCGTCTAGCATGGGAATGATCGTCCCGCCCTCTTGAGGAGTGATCGTACCACCGTTGGGATATGTTTGTAATGCCCATTAGGAATGATCTACTTCCTTTATACCATTAACCATCATTCACATAATAATTAAAGGGACTTTTTTTCAACTAAATTGCAATGAAAATATATAAAAAATTAAATGGAGATAGCCATTCCAACTGAACATCATACTAAATGCAACTGGTGTTACAGTTCCTGAACTTCTCTATAATTGGGGAAATTATTGCAATTCAATGGGTAGGGTTAGGGATAGGGTTAGGGATAAGGTTATGAATAAGGATAGGGTTAGGGATAGGGTTAGGGATAAGGTTATGAATAGGGATAGGGTTAGGGATAGGGTTAGGGATAAGGATAGGGTTAGGGATAGGGTTAGGGATAGGGTTAGGGATAAGGTTATGAATAGGGATAGGGTTAGGGATAGGGTTAGGGATAAGGTTATGAATAAGGATAGGGTTAGGGATAGGGTTAGGGATAAGGTTATGAATAAGGATAGGGTTAGGGATAGGGTTAGGGATAAGGTTATGAATAGGGATAGGGTTAGGGATAGGGTTAGGGATAAGGTTATGAATAGGGACAGGGTTAGGGATAGGGTTAGGGATAAGGTTATGAATAGGGATAGGGTTAGGGATAGGGTTAGGGATAAGGTTATGAATAGGGATAGGGTTAGGGATAGGGTTAGGGATAAGGTTATGAATAGGGATAGGGTTAGGGATAAGGTTATGATTCACACCACAGTTGGCCATGAGTTTCTATCATGAGGAACTATCCAACCCGAAACAAACCATTGACTAGTCTCCTTTTCCTTATGAAAAATAAATATTGAAAGAGAGTCGTCTATCCATGGATCCTCTGAGCCCCCCCCCCCCCCCCCACATACACACACTTCCTTTGTTATCCGTATAGTGGAACTACAAATGACCAGCATTCCCTATTATACAACAAACCCGGCAACCCGCGTTGACGCCCCTGCCCTGCTATACTATACAAGAGACAAACCCATAAACAATACGTAGTGTTGAAGTCTGGCCGCTTAGAACACGGTAAACAAGATGACTGGACAGTGGCAACAACCTCTCAGGTTTCACAATACGTCCAAGTAGACCCAGCCTCCCTGCAGCTGGGGGGGGGGGGGGGGTTGAGGGGGTCCAAGATCTTGGAGCATTGGGGGAGCCAAGGCCCAAATCTTGGAACATTGAGGGAAGCAAGGCCCAGATCTTGGAGTATTAAGGGAAGCAAGGCCCAGATCTTGGAGTATTGAGGGAACCAAGGCCCAGATCTTGGAGCATTGAGGGAACCAAGACCCAGATCTTGGAACATTGAGGGAAGCAAGGCCCAGATCTTGGAGTATTGAGGGAAGCAAGGCCCAGATCTTGGAACATTGAGGGAAGCAAGGCCCAGATCTTGGAGTATTGAGGGAAGCAAGGCCCAGATCTTGGAACATTGAAGGAACCAAGGCCCAGATCTTGGAGTATTGAGAGAAGCAAGGCCCAGATCTTGGAGTATTGAGGGAAGCAAGGCCCAGATCTTGGAACATTGAGGGAAGCAAGGCCCAGATCTTGGAGTACCGGTACATGTATTGAGGGAACCAAGGCCCAGATCTTGGAGGGACCAAGATCCCGGGCCAAGGCCTAGACATCAGAGCAGTATAGGGACCAAGGGGACCAAGGCTTGGATATTGGAGCATTTTGTGGATCAATTATACGGCTAGTCCTGTCGTAGACCTCAATCCAATGTGGTAAAGTCCAAGGCGACTTTTCTTTTCTTTATCCTTTTTTTTTCACACCAATAATTATTCATTCTGTAAAACATCATGAATATGGTAAAGATTATTTGGTATCAAATTGATTGTCAGCAACACAGTACGCTGAGAATAACCTGCATTTCGTTACATGTATACATACAAAATGCTGTATCTATTTAGTATATCTTACATCAATTATGCATACACTGAATTTGAATACATGTATTCTCATGAAGTGGACTATAAATGAATCGAGAGTTCACAGCTCCATCGAAATCCTCCATTGTAGACATTTAGTTAAATCATACATGTATTACGACCCAGAGCACCGCTCCTCGTTCCTACCCGATTCTGGCTGTAGGGGAGGCAAGAGTTGGGCCTTTAAGGTAGAAAGCAATGGACCATCTCCAGGCCCCCGTGTCCAGGGGTCCGGCTGGAGTCTGGACCCTAGTCCTACATTATTTGGCTGCAAATTTTACCCTTTCTGATACCATCTTATACCCTGGATCCCCGGGCCTCAGACCACTCTCTCTCCCACTACATATGCCCCTGTCTTCGATTTCAATGTATACCCTGGATATAGGGCTTACTCTATGGCTTTCGTTCTAAGATAAAAAGGAAAAGGTCGAAGCTAAAACAAAAAGCATAGTACCTTGTGGTCATGCCTGTGATTGCACTGGACTGTGATATGCATCTAGATTATGCTGCCCCTATAATATTGATGGCACAGTTTAGCATATAGATGCAGTGTGCTGCTTTTATGTTTGTGTCATTACAACCCAAGTCAGCAGGGGCCTCTATATATGCTATCACTCCAAAGTTTCATCATCGCCAGGATCTCTTTCAATAATGAACAGAAAGGTACATTTGTCATAGGGTAGCTTTGCTATTAACTTTATATCGCTTGAAGCTGGGAATATAAGCATACATTTCGCCCTTTATTATTCAGGGCCGGGAATGTATCATCCCTATACCAGAGCCGGCATGATGCTTGTATGAGGCACTGCCTAATAACTCACCAGGGCTGGATTCAGGCACTGGCTGTAATGGCCCTAAATGCTCACACTGCAGAAGCTGTCTAGACAGACAATCTAAATGCCCCGGTGCTTAATCTGAAGTGGCTACCCTAGGTTGGTCATCGGGACATTGGTCAGGTATGACCAAGTGCTATTCAAGAATGACTAAGGCAGAAACAGCACATGGCTAATGCCTCACTCAAATGGGCTTAGCATAAAATGGAGAGGACTAAGGCGAGTTGGTCAGTACTGACCAACCTGACAATATAAACTAACCTAGGTTTGTTGTACACTGATATTCCTAGGCTCCTATACGACCAATCTCTCAGTCACTAGTACCTAATAACCTAGTTAGTCATTTTTTGGCTACCTATACGACCAACCTAGGTAAGTAATTATTGTCAGGTTGGTCAGTACTGACCAACCCACCTTAGTCTTTTAATTTCAAGGGAGAGCCAATGATTGGTCATCATAGTATCTTACAGGTGGCACCAACTAGTGGTATACAAATACAACACATCAATGATGAATCTAGGTTAACCACTACTGACTGACCCCTCAGTAATTTTTGAATACAACTTTGCCATTGTGACTAACACAGATATGACGAACCTAGGATAGTCTGTACTGACTAACCCTTTCAACCTATGGATGTTCAGTGTATGCGGAGTCAAGAGATGACTAACTTGGTCAGGCTATAGTAACTGAGAGACTGGTCGTACAGGGAGCCAAAGAATAGCAATGTACAGCTGATCTTGCACTATTCATAAAAGCCACCCATAGATGAAGTTGGTGACTCCACTGAACCTTTGGGAGCTTCAAATTGCTCTGTTCAGGTGCTGTCCAGCCTCACGTGGTACATATAAATGATTAAATAGACAAAACCCATTGTAGGAGGGTCATTTTGTATCGTTCCCCCGGGGTGAGACTGGGGCCGTATCCCACGAGGCCAAAGGCTGAGTGAGATATAACGATACAGCGCTGTACCAGGGCTACAATATAGGTAACGACATACTTTCATAAACCATGTGCTATATATTTGTCAAAGCCCTTTTATCTAGCAGGGCCAGCTTCAGATGCGGATAGGATTGACTCAATTTATATAGTCTAAAGAGGAGACTAGAAGAGCAAGGCCTAGCATCTCCCACATATCAATAAAGCATTAAAAATCATTCACCAGCTCTAGCTCTAAATCCCAAACCTGACACAACCCTATACCTCCCTTTACCTCTATAATGCAGAACAATTGCTGCCAATCCTGGCTCTAATCTCGTTGTGTGTACAGGCTTTAGCTGCGGTACCCCAACAAGGTGAGCACCCTCCTGTTGTGTGACGTCACACCGCCGCTGTCCATTGTCACGTCACACCTTCAGGTCTCACAATGCTCTTTTCCTGCCGTGATCACTGAAGTGTGACCTGTTCTGTCTATAGTCTGTACCTGAGTATTTGGCGGAAACCTTTAAGATTTCTACAAATAAATCCATGATTTACATTACTTTTTTTTATCATTTACTTCGTTATTATTTCGCCTTGAAGACTTTGGGATAAAGGCACATGTCTTTGTTGAAGCTCATACCAGCTCTACATTAATAAGCAATCATCTAAATTGTAGTGAATATGCTATTGATTTTATATTGGCTATTTTCCATTTTCCTCTTTTCACAAGTTACGACGCTGCGTGTACAAACGTGTATCATAACTTTAATGTCAATATTGAAAGAAGCTGTAGATTAAATGAGTCTATAAGGAAGATGGGACAAGATGGAATGCATTTAAACTAAAGAAGACTTCTCTTGTCACCTTGTTCTCTGGTGGTTCTACCAATTCTAATCCCTTGAAATGGTTATTGTGCCATTTGATTAGCTCCTATTGCATAGTTTAGCCACCAGACCAGAGACTAGTTATAGGTCGGTAAAGCCGACCAATAGAATAAAAAGGGGCAGTGATTTCCTTCTAGTTTCTATACAAAACCCACCCACAATGGTAACCAAGGTGAGGCAGGGGGAACAGCCATTGTCCTGAATGACAAATGACCTGACTATTATCCCCTGCCTTTGTGATGGCTTCCCTAATTAGTTGTCCAAACTGATTAGTAACTAATTAGTCACACTCTGCGGGGACTATAGATGGATTAGCCCTTTAAGGGCCGCAGAGTGCTTTAATGTAATATGGCCTTTGTCGTGATAAAATGTGCCTCTACATGGGTACCCACACTTTTGACCATGTCGGCGTGTCGATTTTTAGCAAAAGGGGCGTGTCGCTGTGTCGATTTTTAGCTATATAAGAATCCCAGTGGGTCGATTATTATCCCTTCTTTCCCTGTGTCTGTCAAGTATCATGCCCGCTGTGTCGCACGTGTCGATTTTTAAAAGGGCCGTGTCGCTGTGTCGCACGTGTAGATTTTTAAAAGGGACGTGTCGCTGTGTCGCACGTGTAGATCTTTAAAAGGGACGTGTCGCCGTGTCGCACGTGTCGATTTTAAAAAGGGCCGTGTCGCCGTGTCGCACGTGTCGATTTTTACCCCATGTAGAGGCACATGAATACCGCACTGGTGAGTAACTCGCCAGGGCTGCAATCATGTCCTAATGGTTAACGCACCACAAACACTCGGCATGATGCATGAATGCAGCCATGTACACTCACCAAAGCTGCATGAATGCATCATGCTGACAAATCAAATGACATTTCAGACACACATAAATGCGGTCCTTAACGTGAAAGGGTTAGGGCAACATCAGGTGTGTGGCTGAAGGTTTGTATGAGTTGAGTGAGAAGGGTGTTGATGTGAATATAATTGGTGTGGAGAATGTTTCCTTCTTTAAACCTTTGAAGACTGCAAAATACTATGCCTGATGTTGTCATAATTATACACAAATCCAGTCCTGGCGAGTAACTCACCACTGGTCCAGCGCTGCATTTATGCTCTATTAGTCTATGCCGCTACGCTAAAGAGGATTCGACATTATATATTTATGCATCATGACGACACAGGGCATTTCCCATTTAGGCACTATATATGACACTTGAAGGGTTGTATAGTTGCTGTGACTCTGAGTGCTGCTCGGGCATGTTTGTTCTCCTTGAGAAGGGTCCCTTTAGAAGTACCATCTACACAGACTACATGTATATATACAGTTGAAGTTATAAGGGTACCTGTTTAGTCTGCTACCTTCTTTTTTCCTAAACGTGACTTTCAAGAGCAATCTTGAAGTTAAATTTCTTGAGAAATTATTACGCCTACAATATGTGTAAAATGTTCGGATGTTTTCTCACACATGCCAAAAAGTATAAGCATTTGAAGCAAAAGTCTCAATTCTGTAGGCTTATAAAGTTAAAAGGCCTGAAAAGACCAAACCTACATACATCAGTCAGTGGCTTGACCATACATTTCCATGGACATTGAAGACATATGATAAATACTCAAATATTTGATTCCTAGTTTCTATCGTTTATCATTTGGTGCTATTCTCCACAGAATCTGTAGGCTGGGTTATTTCCCCATGCATTGTCCATAGACTATCAGGATGCTAAGTTTGGGAGGGTCCCTAGAATAGGAGGATAGATTAGGAGGAGCCAGCCCTGTATAGCCTTACCTAGCTCTTTAAGGATAGATGTCGCTATAGATGACATTTGTCGTCATGATACACCAATGCAGCCCCGGCGAGTAACTCGCTGGGGCAGCATTGGAGTATCATGCCAACCTCTTGGGAGTGTCTGAACCCCATTGAGTCGGCATAATGCTTGAATGCAGCCCTGGCGAGTAACTCCCCAGGGCTGCATTCATGCATCATGATGACCAAGGCTATGATGCATAAAGGCATGATGCCGTCCTTAAAGGGTTAGGAGGGAAGCTGGGCAGGATGCAGGCTTCCTGGTGATAATGTGTTATCTGCATGCTGTGGTGAATGTGATCAGCCTCCACCTGGAGCGCCAACCACAGGGGGTGCACTGTGCCTTCCCCATACACTGAAAAAACAAACTTGTCTCCAGACTCGTCGAAGTGACTGTCATAAAATAAACGAGTCAAAAGTTGTCTTACCTATCAGGTTACCATCCCACAAATAGAATCTAGAGCTGGCAAATGTCGGGTTTTGGGCTGGCACATGCCAAGTGGGTCTTTTATCTCCAGCTAGAAGACCCGCTTCCTTGTCATTTAGACGAGTTTTTGACTCGTTTATTTTATGACCGTCACTTTGAAGAGTCTGGAGACAAGTTTACTTTTTGAGTGTATCTCCATTGTCTGCTCATGATGATTCACAGTCTCAGGCCCAGACTATAATAATAGAGTCTGGGCAAACTCATATAGAAACATATTTGACTAGCTTGTATTTAGGAGTTGACTAATCAAATTCTGAAAACCAGTTCCTGCGCACAGCCTGAGAGGAAATCACAATCTAAATATAACAGTTCCACCAGTCCCATTTGGAGCCTCGAAGTGGAAAAAGGCACTGGTTGAGCGAGTCTGGATGATTCACAGGCTGGTTAACTGTAGGTATGGCGGAGATTGGTGCAGATTATCTGGATCCTTCCTGCCATTAATCCTTGAAACATCGATGATGCATGTTCGGATGTCGTCATGAAGCAACATGGGGTCATCACATATGATTACTCTAGTGATTACTAAGTAATCACAGGTGTCGTCATCACGGTGATAACAAAAAGTAATCACTCTTGATTTCTTTTTTCCTCATAGAGTTTTCAGTGCATAATATATATGCAAAGATTAACATAGATTAATGCACATATACACTATGGACCATTCAGATTGATAACACCTGGTATATGTGTAGGTTAGTGCGTGTAGGAGGCAGCAAACCACAGACCCGGGACCACAGACCACCCTCATCCCTGATACCATAGGATGAAGAATCACAATATGGCATCCCAGCGTTGAAAAGGCCAAACCTCCTGAGATGAAAACCAGAGAGCTGATGTGTCCTGAGATTCAGTACAGTAGATCACCATTTAAAGAAGATTCAGTGTAGTAGATTGCATTTCTATAGTGCTTCATTATGCAATTGCCTGAAAGTTATTGTCTTGATGCATAAAAGCAGTCTTGGCGAGTAAATCGCATTCAAGCATCACGCTGGCCTTACAGGATTGATACACTTCTGAACTGTTGAAATGGATGCATGATGTGGCGCTTTACTTGCTGGGGCTGCATTGGTGCATAATGAAGACCAATGTCATTTTTTTGCAACTTCCCTCCTTAAAGGGTTAAAGGGTTAAAGATAGATGAGTCCCCATTAGAGTTACAGTTTAGCCGCATTTACTTCACATATCACTTACAGTCAGCTTCCTGTGTATTAGCGTTTTTAACACGTCTAAACCAGAATCCACACAATGTACTGTCTGTACCTTCAGCGGAGTTACTCGCTAGGGCTCCATTCATTCACTAGGGCGACAAATGCCAATGTATCAAAGCACTATGCAATCCATAAAGGGTTAAAGCTTATAGTAGATCTAATATAAAGGGATTCATCTGTCGACCAGTAGTCCTAGATTAAATTTGTCTCACAATCACTTTGGGAGACAGGCTGGGAAAATAGGTTTTTATTCCTTTGAATCTCTACAGTATGGCCTAGACCAAAAAAGTGGTAGATCTTGGAGAGACTCTGAAATTACAGAAACTATAAGAAATTTAATGGCTGTCTGTAGAGCTAGCCTTTGAGAGACTATAATCATTTTAGTCATTTAAAATGCTACATCAGATGGAATTTAAAATAGTATCATGACTGTTGTCTAAATAGTAACCTGATGTATGGATGTTGTCTTCCATTATCACAGATGCTTTCAACTTTAACTGTTGAATCAAAATACCTAGTCTGTGATTCTCTTCGTTTTTTGGCTTTATTTGTCAGACACCAGTTTTATTGTGTCTGCCTAATCCATCTTCAGACCCCAACCTCACAGTACATTTCAGACCGGGCTTGGTGACAGATTGCCTTTTAAAACTAGTTCACCTTTCAATGGTGGCCATCAACACTTCCTCACCAATGTGAGGACAAATAGGAGCTCTATACAGTTCATTTCTAACCCACCCATGGATGAGAAGGGGGGCAATGGAAAAAGCTCAAAATGCTGGAGTGTGATGACAGATATCGCCGATAGAGGGCACCAGTGGGGTGAATCTCGTTCACGTGACTGCTGAACGAGAGGTGGCGAGACCTTGATGACACCTGGTGGTGGCGTCCCGCACTATAACAGCTGGGAGGGTTTGACCTTTGGCCACCTGAAGGTCAGGGTTAGAAGGTTAATTCTTAGCAATTTACTGAAGACAGGTCCTGCTAGCGGGGCAGGGGGAGGGCAACAGTGAGGGTCCACTTACTGACTGGATTAGGCTATATCCACTCAACATTTGGGTTCAATCTGGGTCTAAAACCCATAGATGAGCAGTTAGGCGTCATATAGGGATTTAAAAAACTTTTGACCATGTCTCTTTTTCTATATCCTCAGGCCTGTGCGCTTCAAAGAGTCTTATTATGTCTAAAGGTTATACCAATTTATAGTTTGTGTACGGTTTGGTTTGTGGGGGGTGGGGGGGAAGCAATGATATTGATCATCTGAATATCTGGTGTTTTAGCTTTCAACCTTGAAATGTATTATCTAAATGCACATTTCCCACCCAAAACTTACCCATCACAATCTAAACTGAAACGGTGGGCCTACTGAGTAACTCAAAGCATTCCAGGAACAGCTCAGAGCTCAATGTTTGTAATTCATCATGTATAGTTAGGATGAGCTGTCAGTGCCAGATAAGGAGGTGGGGACAGGTAGGGGGGGCAGCCTACAGCCTAGCTCTATATATTATACATTGGAGGCCATGATTGGGAAAGTGATGATAGTGGGTTGGGTATATGGGAGAGATTTAGTTTTGGTTTACATTTTGAATTTGTGGTGTGGCTGAATAAGATGAGTAGCCTTTATGATATCTCAGAAATGACACGCTATTAATACTATTATGTTTCGCACTCTCTTTCAATTTAGCGTATAATCTCATTTAATTTTAAATGCAATGTTATAATAGTAAGAGTGAATTTCTATAAAGTTGGGATCTCTCAGTAGGTCCAGTATAGCACAGGGAGCACATAATGTACCAACTTTAAGACAGCAGGGACTATAATAGTCTCCATTTGCAGGCATGCAGACGGCGGAACTGTGCAATGACCAAGATCACACTATTTTTGTTTGCAATAAGAATAAGTTCAAAATAAAAAAAGGGGAAAGAAATATCTACTGGCTTACACTTTGCTTTTATGTCTGATTTCTTTTAGCTAGTCTCCACCGAGTCTAAATAAAGCATCACGATCTTTTCCCGGCCTCCTTATACTAGAGCCGACTCAGATCTATCCCCTTGTGGTTAACAAATCCCCCACTAGGGGTCAAAATGTTAAGTGACTGGTCAAATAAAAGGGACATTAAAGTGTCTTAAGTCGCTGACACATTTGCTACTACACCTCTAGACGGTAAGACCTATAACACTTTAACGGGTCGTCCTCAGTAGGCCGCCATCTCCATGTTGTCCCTCAAAGATGCCAGTGGCCATTTTGTCCCCCATCTCACTGACTACATAAACACCTATATTAAATATATTCTGCAGGGTTTCCCCATTGGCATTCCCTTAGTATCACATTGTGTTGTGGAACCATCGAAGATACCACTGTACAGGGGTGTCGGAAGCAACTTAACTTTGGGGGGGGGGGGGGGGGGGCACGGCCGAACCCAAGGAAGTTCAGAAGAGTGCGCGATTCCGAGCGTTAAAAGCAACACACTGAAAATGTTATTGGGGGTCTGGAGGCATGGTCTCCAAGGAAAATTTTGAAAATTTTGATATGATTTGGTGCATTTTAAGGTCAATTTGTATTTTCTTTATATTCATTATATAATTTCTTAGCATTTCCAAAATTTTGGGGGCCCATGTCTAGGATGGGGGGGGGGCATGGCCCCCCTGGCCCCCCCTGTTCCGACACCCCTGCTGTAGGCTCAGTCTCATGAGTTTGTAACAGTTCAAACGTCTTTGACCGTTGGCGTCTTTGACCGGTGGCGTCTTTGACCAATGGCGTCTTTGACCGGGTATGTGACTGTTACAAACTCATGAGACTGAGCCTGTAACGGTATTGATTTGTTACCACCATAGCACTACAATAGACCCGCTATAACCCTATACATTCATCTACTATAGTCTCCCCACCGGAGACCCTCAGGTTTATGTACCTTATCCAGCCACTGGCTTATATCCGTCCACCGACGGACCAAATACCGACTAAATATGGCTATTTTATACCCTTTTTATACGTCAGCTATATCAAGCCGTCATTGTCAACTATACTGATCACCAGCCTCTGAAACAGGCCAAAAGAAATAAAAGGTGTCTTTCAGGTTAAATGGTCTGAAACCTAGGGTTGATAGGTCGGATTCTTTTTTTTTCTAAATTTAAACTTTGGCATGAAAAGTACCCATGAATTGACTGTCAAACTTCAGCCGACGATGCCCTCGACTATTAAAATGACTTTAAAATGGCCCCCCAAAAATTGGATGAAAATGTTTAGGGTCAGGTAACCTGAAACACACCTCTTTTTTTTATTTGGCACCATCAGTCTCCAACCAGAGGAATGTCTATATATGCATACATATGACTCCTTAATTTGAGATACCGCCTGGAGAGAGGAGACTGTGGCACACGTGATTATGACAGAGAATACAAGACTCTTTTTTTTTAATGATGCAAAAGAGATGTCTCACGTGATAAGTGCCAGTTCTGTTCTCAGTAGTCTTATCTTAAAACAGCATCATTTTAGAATCACAGGCTTCAGCCCACATTTGATATGGCCCCAGATATCACGCAGTAGATTCTTATATAGATTAGATTCTGGGGGACGTTTGTGCTCCTGAAATAATATCCCTTTCGCAGATATGATCCTTAAATTGTAAATTTCACATGGTAATCCATAGATCGGCTCTGTATGGCATTCACATCATTATTCAATGCCACCATCACACTTATAAATACTATTATATACAGGGATGCCATTTTCCTACTTTTGCAGGAATTCCTACTATTTCACGTGAATTTCTGCATTAAATCATGACCATCGATTCCCAAGAGAAAATTGACCAATATAATAAGATTTCCTACTTTTTGTCGAGCAGAGAATAGCATCTCTGTATAATAATGACAGTGAATTTAAGGGCTACCGTGTTCAGCAAGTACAATGTAATGTAGCCCATTATACCTGCGCAGTACACCAGTAAATAAAATACACTCCCGGATAAAGTCTGAGCATGTCAAGGGGCCCAGATACCCAGTGGCGAAAGAAGGGGGAAAAATAATGGAAACAGGGGAAAAACAGAGGTGGAGGAAGTCAGTGACTTGGAAGAGACGACAGAAGTTAGTACAGAACAAGACAGGGCAGTCAGGGGGAAGACCACGGCTGCACGTGTATGGTTAGTGGGTTAACCCTTTAAGGACAGCAGATCTGCCGTGGCGAGTAACTCGCCAAGAGTAACTCGCGGAGTTGCGTTCCTGCATTGTGTCGACCCATCAGAAGTGTATCAACCATGTAGGGTCAGCATGATGAATGAATGCAGCACTGGCGAGTCACTTGCCAGGGCTACATCCATGCATCATGAGGACAAAGGTGATGGCATATTAAAAAATGATCACTATGCGGCCCTTAAAGGGTTACTAGGTTAAGTACGGCTTACCGGAATAGTAGGGTAACGTTCAAAGGTGATGATATTAATGTTCAAGACATGCCAACCTAATTTAATTTTTCCATACATTTTTTTCTGCAACTTTTTTTTGTATTGCCCAGAACAGAGTTTGTGATTTACGAAGGTTTCCCACGGGGGCACAAAATGTTAAAGACCACCTCCGGAGGTTTGTTTGTTTGTTTGTAATTCGTTTATTTAACCTGCAGGTACATAGGGCCAGGCCCTGTATCCGACTTGCAGCTCATGTGCATAATCATATCGATGTTATTGATAATGAATATACATATAATGTCCTTAAGGGATGATTATTATTTCTTTAATATGAATATATATATTGCTTTGCAGCATACATATAGTATAAGAAGAAGTCATTAGAAAGATTGACTTGAATTATTATAAAAAAATTTACATCCAGACTCAAGATGTTTATGAGTCTAGGATATACTTATATTACCTTGTTACAAAATAACCTGAATTAAAGGTTGAAACTATATGTAAGGAGAGTGTATGCAGCCACCTGACCATGCATGAGCATATTGGATGCATACATTTTCCACAAATGGGCTGATCTAATGCCCTAGGTTTTGATGGAATAAACCTTCTATAATAAAATGGATATCAAATGTTGATGTTGTTACATATGATATGGTGGAAGATGTTAAATCCACTTTGAGAGCTTAATGTACGAGAAAATAAGACATAAATGTAATCATAGGTAGAGAAAATAATAGAGGTGAGTGGCAACCCAACACAATGTATATAATATACGACTCTGTTATCTGTTGATGTCAGGAGGAAATAGTATGTCCTTAAACCTTTTCTTGTTCCACCTTTGGAATTTTTCTTTCTCTTTATGTGCCCTAGTATCATTATTAAAAGAGTTCCATAAGGTGGATACCCGAAATTCATAGCTTTTTCTATAAAAGGGTTTTTTGGGCCTAATTACTTTCACTAGGCGCTCGTCATGTGCCCTTGTCCTTATATCTCTTATGTCCTTATTAATTTCAACCTGGGAGAAATCAAAGGCAGCAGTGTACATATGCATTTCCCTCCTATCATCAAGCTTATTCACACCACACTTCCTCAGACAGGGATCAACATGAAATTCTTCATTATTATACGTAGTTTTTAGACCCCTGTTGAAAGCATACTGTAAGTTTTCCATAATATTATTGGGAGCCACATTGTACAAAACATCACCATAATCAATAGTAGGTAGTATCATACAGGTTAAAACCTTAGCACTTGAGGCTTCAGATAGTTTCCTTCTAATTCTCCTTAGAAATCTCACTTTATAATTAACATTTCGCACAAGACATTTGGTGTGAGCCTTAAAATTTAGATTGGTGTCAATTAGGATACCTAAATACCTATATGTATATGTACTATTTAGGATGGCACCATCTAATGAAAGGGAGACTTTGTCCATTATCTTCAAGTTAGCTTCTGTGCCTAAATGCATGACCTTGGTTTTTTTGGGATTAAGAGAGAGCTTATTAGCTTTACACCATGTGTTTACTAGAGAGAGATCTGTGTTGATTATATTTTTTACATCAGGGATTAAGTTATTATGAGGATAGTATAAGACAGTTTAGAAAAATCTGAGAAGAACTATTTCTATTATACAGAACCATCATCTGTTGAAGATTTGCTATCATTTAGTCTTGAAATATGCAGATATGATACTTATTTCTGTTATAATAAAGGTCCCTCATCCAATCTTCATATTTTTGAATTCCCTGTTGAGTGCTTACACGCCTCCTCATAAGGGGGCTCCACTGTTAGCCCCTGCATAGCAACGGGTGCAGTCATGTGTGGCAGCCCCCAATGTGCTCACTACACATTTGTCACACATGATTGCATCTTGTGCTACACTAGTGGATAGGGGAGGGAAGTAGAGTAGTGGATGGTATCACCGTCAGTCTGGCATTTCCGTAACTATTAGACAATGAACAATGGCATGAAATGGAAAGAATTACCTTACAACTATGAGGATTGGACCAAATGATAGCTTAGAGTGTATTCTACGTTCATGCAAAGCAAATTACCTCCCAGACCAATTTAAGCTGGCTTAAGTCCCTCTTCAGATTTTCATAATTTTTTCCCAAGTGGCTTTTATGATGGACTTATCGTTCAGGTTAAGAGACATGAAAATTTTCTTTTCTTTTTATAGTTGAAATATAGCTTATTCTGATGTAAGAGACACATACTCGATTACTTATAAAAATCATGGTGTAGGCCAAGGCTTGCCAGGGCCTAATACTTTTAAAATAAAAGGCATGTCCCTATGTTTGGTATTACCGTCACCCTGCAGGGAAAAGGCCTCCCATAGTAAGATTACACAGGTATATTGCCTAAAATCAATGTTTATTATGTGGTAAAAGGTATTCCATAGGCCCACAAGCTGTTTCCTATCCATGTTAGGTTATAGGTCCAAGTTCTGAGGGAACATCCATTTTCTCATTCTGACTGAAATTCTCACCTGTGTTAGAGTGGGAGAGTGGGAGACCATACTCATTTCGCTGCTTAATTATGTATTCTAGTGGAAAAGTACGGGAAATGAGTGATCTCAACGCACAACCTCTCAGAATCTGTATCTGTGCAAGCAAAAATCTGGTGGGAGATTGACAACTAAGGTGACGATAAAACCATCCACTACTCTACATGGGGTTGTAGGTTGGAGCATGGGGATCAGCAGACCACAAAAGGCCAAGGCAGACCACATACACTGTCCCAACACTGATGCTCCTGCCACGTGGGCAGCGCATCAGTGTGCCTCTACAGGGGTAAAAATCGACACGGGCAACACGGTGACTTGACCATGATAGAACCATGTTTACACACAGGTTTGTCATGTTGGATCCCCTGACCAACCCACTCGGCCTCATGGGTTGGTCAGGGGACCAACACTCCAAACCTTTGTGTAAAAATGTAGTCCACATGGCAGGAGCATCAATGTTGGGAGAGTGACATGGTCGGGTACCTACATGATTGGAGGGTACTACTGCACCCCAGCCGGGAGCCCACCTACCCACCATGTTCAAGAAGCTGTTTCTCTTGGGGACACGCATGTAGCATTGGATGTGCACCAAATAGGGCGCACTGCATGCCTTCTTAGTGCAACTATTGAACACCCCTTCGTTGTCACCCAATGTGACGTCACATTGGGTCAGGGGAATGTAGTGGCCCTCTTTCTCTCTAGGGGAGCCACATGCAATAGGATTTTGGGCCTGAGAGTGGTACCAACTTAAACTAAGGATAAATAAATAAATAAACCCCCCAAGAGTGTAAGACATATATAGGAAGTTAGCCAATATATATAGGCACCCGTTGATAATAACAAAATAGCCACATCAGAACCTCCGGAGGTGGTCTTTAAGCAAATTAAATCAATCTTTGAGAAAATTTTGCTTCTGATAGTACCATGTCTATGCCTAATGTCTTTTCAAACTAGCATTGAATCTAAAAGAGAAGGAACTCATTTGACCAGTATTACACAATTAATATTCACATATTGATTCTCATTCTTTTCATGAAACATCAACAATCCGCAGTATGTCAGCAGTTGTATCCAACAATTCGAGTCTATTTCAAGGAAATACACCCCCATGGAGAAACTAGATCTCATTCTTGGCTCCATTCTCCACGGTATAACTGTGAAACCAATCTTTCACTGTCATTTTTTAATGGGATAAACAATATCCAGATGAAATAATTACAGAGATCCACTCAAATAAGTCTAAACTCCTGGTTTAAACTTGTGGGACCTTGGGTGGTATCACATGAAGCACAGCCACACTGTAAATAGTTAGTGTAGGTACACAGTGAAATCTAATGTTGATTTACAGTAGAATCTACTGTAGAATGGATTTACAGTAGAATCTAATGTAGATTTACAGTAGATTCTACTGTTTACCTACAATAATCTGTACATCTAGAGTAGAATCTACTTTACATGTACGAAAATGGCAACCAGCTTTTTACAGTGCATGTGATACCACCCACAGCCCAACTTGTGGAGAAACCTGTCATTCAGACAGATCATCGTGGACCTGTCTATAACTCTTACATGTGTAGTCAATGCCTAAATGAATACCATTCTACTTCTAAAATAAGCAATCTAGGTGAATCAGGGATATAAAGTACATATCAGCTTACCTCAGCTCATAGTATAGACTAGACTCAATCTGGGACCTGCTGGCGAGCCCCCCAACTGTGATATGTGAAGGTCCACATTGATAATATCAACTAAAATGTAGACAACACCTATTCTGAGTCTCATTTACAGGCAATATCAATAAATTTTACATCCTCCTGGTTACTACATTTACCACTAGATATACAACCCGCAGTGCGATCCCTTAAACAGTTAAAGGGAGCACCAACCCCTACCCGCATTGAATTGTCCCGCTTATTTGTAAGAGACATCGGGTATCCAGTTCAGCTGTAAGTCGATCTGATGCCAATTCCGTTTACTGCCCCATTTTCTGCGCAGATACATCCTCTAGAACCATCAACCTTTGGATATGAAGGCATACATTCTGCCACTGTGCTATGCAGTCTGCACTGGTAGCCCAAATTCAAAAGTCATAGATAACTAGCCCTCAGTATATTTCTATTTTTTTCTACTTTTTTATTTCAATGGGCCTAAACCGTAGAAATATGCAGGGGACCATATGTTCGAAATAGATTCTCTAGATAGAGAACATTAAACCCTATACTCTGAGAGAGTTATATAGCAATTTAGCTACTTTTCAATACTATATCATGTAGACATGTGGCAAAACACTATATTATCCTATCACATAAGACATTAGCTTGATGCTTCGATATCTCAGAGAATAGCTCGCGAACCCCCCTTCCCCCCATTTTCGAAGCTTCTTTGGAAAGTGTATGTTATTATGGTCTATTGGCAAAAATCTGATGAAAATCTAGATACTCTTACACTGAGAGATCGAGCTACCTTAAGGGGTCTCTTTCTTGGCCTCGCCAGCAGGTCCCAGATTCAGTATCGCCCACCTCCCGGGCCCACCTGCCAACCCTCACCCCCACATGCTGGGTAGGTGCAACCTGTGAGTTTAATCTCTATAATCAGAGATGTGATCTCTGTAAGCTGACAGGTGTATTATGTTGTCCTGATGACGGGTTTCATATCGCTTCCTTATACCTCAATGGGGGTGGTATATACCTGTGGCGCCTCCTTGAATGGGGAGCCATCCCTAACTGAGGATGCCTATTCAGTTCTTACATCCCAAGTTATAGCAATGAGTATATATGGTATATATATACTCAATGGTTATAGTGAAGGCCTATACCCTGTGAGTAAGGGTTCATTTATTAAGCACGAGGGGGGGGGGGTGGTGGGACCTAACGAACAAGAGCACGTGGAATATTTCCCACCCACCTCACGAAGGCACCCAAAAATCTTCGCCTCCCCCCCTTTGAATTATGGTAACACACAGGCTTTTTGGCTGAAAAAGGGCTTACATTTTTTACGCCCCACCTCAAGAGGGATCGACATTGTTTATGCCCCCAAACCTACCACCACCCTGTAACTAATAAATAAACACTCCCTAACTGAGTTGGGAGAAGTGCACTGTAAATGTTGTAGTTTTACATTATGCCTACATACTACAATATTAGTGTTTAGTGAGCAGTAGAACCAATAAGAAATATGGCATATTTTCAAGTTAGACATTGACAGTCTACTTGCCCCACCCTCTCCCGCAACCAATGCTTATGCATGAGTGATGAGAATATGCCCCCGGGGGAGGTACTCAGTATAGGAATGGGTACCAACTGCAGTAACGGCCGCAAAGAGCTGTCGCTGTTCGCGCATCGGAGCAAGAAAAAGGGGGGCTGTTATTTATATGAATGTAAAGAATTAGGGGCTGTCAATGACTGGAAAGTATAAAATCAGGGGCTGTCACAATTGGAATAAAAATAATGAACCCTTAAATCTCATACATGACTTGAGTAATCCATATAATACCAAAATAAGCTCACATTAAATGGAAGAGGCCTCTTAACAGTGAGCTGTCATCTGACTTCTTAGAAAATAGGGGGCTGTAAAAATTATACACATTTTCAAGGGGCTGTCAAATGACCAAATACGGTGGCTGTAGTTTCACAGTTGGTACCTAGCATCAAAGAGTGACTACCCCCCCCCCCCCCGTTAATATGCCTGATTATGAACCAGCCATAGTGGAACAGAATAACTGCTATATAGAGCATATAAGCTGCATTTCAGCAATGTCGAAACCTAGCCACAACTATTATAGCCCGGGTATGAAAGACACCCAAGCAGTTGGTTATCAGAACTTTCAGATCTGAAGGGCCAATAAAACTGATGGATTTCTGATAAGAGTGGTTCTGACTCAGCTTGATCATGTGGTTTGATGATCACTCAAGACTGATTCAGATCGTGTTTCCACATCTTCTGATATTATCGCTCACTCAGAGTGCCCCCTAGTGAGAGGATTTTAAACTATTCACAGCATCCACGACCCCTGGCGGGCCTGTCTGTCCCTATACCACTCACAGCCAAGCTGTTAGGCTCCAATTCCATTATTAACATGCCATTGCACATGGTCCTTTAATATCGCTCTTAATCTTATCAGTGATTCAATCTTCAATTTTAGGTGATTTCTATAGTTGAATTTAGTACATGTCAGCCGATCCATCCTCCTGGATGTTTGAATTTATAAGGGTGAACCAGCTACTGGTTATGCTTTAATACATCTATCAACGTGCCTATACTCACTAGGCTACTGGAAATTCCCCATTGGGCTCTATGTGCCTCTACATGGGTACCTGCCTTTTTTACCATGTCGCCGTGTCGATTTTTAGCAAAACGGCCGTGTCACCGTGTCGATTTTTATCAATATAGAATATACTAGTCCCTTTTAAACCAGTCTGTGTCCGTCGATTTTTAAAAGGGCCGTGTCGCCCGTGTCGATTTTTAAAACGGCCGTGTCGCCGTGTCGCCCGTGTCGATCTTTACCCATGTAGAGGCACCTCTATTGCAGGGAACATTGATAGATAGGCCATGATTTGGAGAAGTAGATATAGCTGGATGAGATAGTCATCATTGTGACTAGTAGGCCAATATGTGAGGAGCTATCTGGCAGAGTTGACAGGTGGGAAACTGGGTGGGTAGATATAGGGTGTATAATTCAATGACATAGGAGGGTGATTTGCTGATTATGTCGGCTGACATGGTGATAGGATCATACGATGTTTCACACCAGTGGATGTTAAAGCCCAGATGTGATTGATGAGGATGTAACTCTCAGTCTGTATTGATTGTTAACACATAAACTGTTTGTCTTGAAAATGGTAATCTAGGGTTTAGTCATTGGTCCTATGCAATATAGCGACTTTGCCCAAACTGCTGAATGTTGATCATGCAATATAATTATTTCTTTCTTTCTTTCTCTATTGATCCCAGCGTTGCCTTTAGGGAGTGTAGAGTCCTAACATGAGCATACAGCAGGATATTGATGGGGCTGTCACTGTCAGTACATCCATCCTGCTGTCAACACCTCCTTGACAGCTATACATAGACTCTGAGTAGTACTGACACCCGCCTCCTCAACCTCCTGTCAAGGACCTCCTCTGTATACCCACATCTAATAATTTATCATCTCACCCTCCTTTCTGCTGATACATTGGACAACACGCTGTAGATACTGTCAGTAAGGACTACTTGCTGTAGGTCTACTTAGTTATATTAGTGTGGGGTTTTGGGCACTTTACCACTGAGGCGGTGGGTTAAAGGAAACAAATAAAGCGATTACTATAATATTGAATGAAAACCATTGTCATTAGCTTCTGAACAGGGACAGCCTTCATATATTTTTGGAGGGCATACCATTAGATCTATACAAAGGGTTCTACAACAAACATATTGCTTCAGACCTAGTTGATGCTGCTGCTGTTTGTCCAAAAGGTGGTAGTAGGAATATGGGCCTTATTTAGGCTATACTCTAAACAAGAGTGGGGGATTCTGACAAATCTCCAGTGGCAATCCCCATTAGCAAAGTCATGGTCTGACAGGGACTGAGGGGAGAGACTCAATGACAGTATACATACATATACACTGGTTGCCTTTACATGAGTAGACTCACAGAGTCTGTCATGGTATTCAGGTTTCCTTGTTAGACACTGCGACAGTGTGACACCTGGGTGTCAGCTAGGTTGACACCTGAGGCAATGTCTATTGTAAGGGTATCCTTAGTTGGGGTTGACATCAATACGTTGCTGTCATGTCTATTCCTAGTCCTAATCCCCTTAGCTCTTACAATGCATGGTTCCTATCTCCATAATATAATGTAACCTGACATGTTACCCTCGATCTGCTACTAGTATATTTATAGCAGGTAGATCTAGTAAATAATCCAACTGAAATATTCAGGAACCTTAATATAGATGCTGCTTTTAAATTTAAAAGATGAGGTTCTTGAAAAAGTTACATGTCTGACAGTTCTAGTGTTAATTAATATTAAAATTTTCATAGATACAAGCTACAGCTTTGAGTTAAAAGGGGAACATTAAATGTTAGGACTATACCAAATGCATCAAACTCGAGGCAATTCAACCTTATGTTCTAAGGTCTGCCTTGAAGTTAAAGGTTCTTGGAGCACACTGCATGTAGCCCCTTGACACGGACACTGCCTCAGACTAACATAGGTGGCAAACTGGTACATAGTAAAAACCTATAGGTTTAGTATACACACACTAAACACAGGCCAAAAACGGCAGCCACTTCGCTGAGCAGCATACAGACCAGCACTGTGTTATAAAGGAGTCATTCACCGCGGCCAACATGTGGCCATGTCAATGAGGCATACACCCACACTGAGACAAACATGAGCGTCAGCCCATGTCGCCAAAAGCACTCTCATACAACACTGTAACTAGCTATAGATCAATGCAGCAAGAAAGGGTGACTTTTCAGAAAAGTTGCTGATATAGTTTTTGAACATTTGTGACGTGTGACTGACAAATATTTAAATATAACTTCAAAATACTGCATTTAAATGTACCTCATTTAAAAGATAATTGTCTTGTGAAAACCCTGATGTGAGATGTTTGCAAATGCAGCCACTACAGACATTGTTACGGGCATACTGCTAAAACCAACATAAACACACCTTTATTATGGAAAAGTCACCCTTTCTTGATGCATGGGTAGATCTAGAGTAGAAGCTACTGCAGAATGGATTTAGAATAGAATCTACTGTAGATTCACAGTAGATTCTACTGTTTACCTACTACAAACTGTACACCTACAGTAGAATCTATTGTACACCTACGAAAATGGCAACCAACTTTAATAATAGTCAGGCCATGCTGTAGCTTCAATAATAGGCTGGAGTATCGTAAAATTGCTTGAAAGTCTGGCCATGCTGGACCTTCATGCCAGTGTTTGACAATGCTGGACTCTTGGAGGCTAAAAGAGACTCTCCCCAGAGTCCAGCATTGCCAGACTTTGGCATGAGAATCCATCATGGCCAGACTCTCAAGCTCTTTGGGTGAGTCCAGCAATACCTGATCATGACCCTCATGTGGCTGGGGGTATCAATGCCTGACCCTCACTAAAATGCCTGACTCTTGTAGGAGAGTCATTTTGGCGACATAGCCAGCGTCCAGCTGACCCTCATATCTTTCTGGGTGCAGTCACATACCCCCTGATGTAGCGTTACTTATATAGACCAGGAGCTGGTCACCCTGTGGGGGCTGCCATCTTGTCCCCCTATGTTCATTAACATTTTCTGCAAGACGTCAAACACTTCTCTCTCAGAAGTTATTGCTATTTCCTTATGGAATTTCATGATGATTCCTATATGGAAATATGATATTGTCCTATTTGACCTAATGTGTTATTTCTGTATTAGTTTATTCGAAGGAAACACAGGGGATTACAATTGTATTTATTTGTTGAAATCTAATTTTCGCACAGACCAAACCACAAGTTCTGCAGTGTCACTTTTAGGAGTTGGTATGGAATAATATTTTAGTTCCCTTACCAACCGCTGCACTTGCCTCAGAGCGCTGCAGTCGCCCCGTCACATCTCTATACTACCTACCATTCAACACAGCCCTGCCTCACTTATTTGTATTACTCCTTCTCCTTTTTATTTCCAATTTGACGATTCTATTTATTCAGGCCCAGTGGAAACCTGATCTTGGAGTTAGTTTTCTTTTTCTGTGTGAGATTGACTTTCCATTTTAGGCACGTTCAGTGTTGTACTAATATTAACCTGTTGCCGTTATGAGTTCTCCCAGGTCCTGTACCACTATATACCATGTCCAGAGTCCTAAAAGTGGTTGATATATATCATATGATATGGCACTTGTTCATTTAGGTAAGGGACATGTATTATGTGAACAGGCATGTAGGCAACCCATGAAAGCAATGTTTGGGTGGGACCAGAGACAAAATGTAAATACAGTGTATTTAAAGCAGAGTAGGGAGTGACATAATATGATAGTATTTGATATTAAAGCAGCAAGGGTGTGTACTCTGGTAGTTATATGGGTTAATCTAAGCATATTGAAGTTTTCGTGTGTGTTCTACAATGCATTTGGAGAGAATTCTACTGAAGAATTCGAAGTTGGTGGGGATATTGTCCATTCTCAAGCAGCCATTTTGGACAGCTGAACAGTAGATTAATAATAACTCTCATCAATATTCTGTGATATTCTCCCATCATTATTATATGTAATTACACTGACTGTTGAGTCTGGAAGTGCCCCGCAAGTATAGCATCAAAGGCAATGGCCAAAATAATAATTCTCCCCAGTCCTATTAACTCTCATGGATATCAGAAATAATTGAACAATTATCTCGAAATAATGTTGTTACCCTCTTTGCCCAACCTGTGCTGATCCTGTATTAGGATGATTCCACCCTACTCATACCCCCCAGTCAGCATGCATGTTTTCTTTTTCAAATTTGAATCCAAGCAAAAATGCACTTTTTAGCAAATCCGCGAAAATTTATACCAGCGAAAATATCTTCATTTACGGCTGTGTCTCACGACCTTGAGCCAATGTTTTTGTCTCTGACCGGGTGCCGTCTCTGACCAGGTGCCATCTCTGACCAGGTGCCGTCTCTGATCTGGTGTCAGAAAAACGTGTTTTTTAACTGTTAACCTATACCCATATATAAGGATATGTAAAAACGTTATGGCAGCTGTTATGTAATCATTATTAGCCTCCTACTGTTGGTAGAACATAACTAAACTCCCAAAGTGATATCCGGTCAGAGACGGCACCCAGTCAGAGACACACCTGGTCAGAGACGGCACCCGGTAAGAGACAAAAAACATTGGCTCAAGGTCGTGAGACACAGCCATACAGTACCTCACAGTCAGTATAGCAGCAGGTGGCTGGGCTCATTGACAGTCGTGCCAGGTTGACAGTCCCTGCTTAATGTCTGTATTAGACTTGTTGACAGTCCCTGGCTAATGTCTGTATTAGACTTGCTGACAGCTGGAGCTCTATCATCCTTCCCTTACAACTCAATAACATAGAGCCACAACAAAAGGGGACCACCATCCCTCCTACAACTCACCATTACCGGGGAGTGAGTGCCCTACAATAACAGAGACAGGACAGCTGGTTATACAGTATGAGCAGACACAATGGGAGGATGCTGATACATTGTTTTACAAGAGTTCACTGATAATCTAAGTGCTTCAGGCCTTAGTCTGTAGTGACTATCCCAGGTTAGTCATAGGGATATTGGTCAGAATGATGAACTGAGATTCATAAATGAGTAAGGCAAGGCAAAATATGGCTGAGGCCTAATGCCTATCGGAATGGAATGACTAAGCCTATAAGGTGGGTTGGCAAGTACTGGCTATACCTGATAGTATCAACTAACTATGGTTGGTCCTATAGGGAATCAATAAATGACTAACTGGGTTCGTCGCTATCGAGTATAAGTTCTGGAGTTCCAGGATTATCTGTGTTCTAGTGTATTGTGTGTACATATATATAATTCCAGACTAACCTCATGTTAAATGGAAGAGGGCTCTTAAAAGTGGGCTGTCATCTGACTTCTTAGAAAATAGGGGGCTGTAAACATGATACACATTTACAGGGTGCTGTCAAATCACCAAATAGAGGGGGCTGTAGTTTTGGAGTTGGTACCTAGCAGCAAAGAGTTACTACCCCCGGGGGGGGGGGGGGGGGCTTGAAGCTAACTAAAATTCCCTTTCACAGATTACAGACTATGAAACTGCAATGCAATGTGGAGATGACGCTTGGGTGGATCAGCAAAGGCTACAGGGGACCTACTTCACCTACTGGATGTAACTGAATCTGTCTAGTTGCATCCATCAAATATGTCTCCAGGCATCCACTTAGTTTATTTGTTGGTTGCTAAGTTAATACTCCAGTTACTGGGACATTCACAAATGACGTCACATGTTTTTGAAACCTTTTGCAACACTCACCCAGCCCCTGTCACTATTTGGGGGTAAATTAGTTCATAGAAATGCATGGCCAGGGTCACATTTTGTCCCTAAATCCAAAAACCTTCCCCCGCAATCCCTACGCTCAGGCAAACATTAGCGTCAGCCCACGTCGCCAATAGCACCCTCATACAAGGGTCAGGCACGTACGGCTGGACTAGCATAGATGGGTCAAGGACCATTTTAGTGATGATCAGGCTATGCTGTGCCTTCAATAACAGGCTGGACTATCGCAAAATTGCTTCAGTGTCTGGCCCTACTGGACCCTCATGTCAGAGTCTGATAATGCTTGACTCTTGGAGGCTGAGAGAGACTCTCTCAGTCCAGCATTGCCAGACTCTGGCATGAGGTTCCAGGATGACCAGACTCTCCAGCTCTTGGGTGAGTCCAGCAATGCCTGACCCTCACTAAAATGCCTGACCAGTGTATGAGAGTCCTTTTGGTGACATAGCCAGCATCCAGCTGACCCTCACATATTTTTCTATAGCCACTAGTGTTGCCAATTGTGATCATCCCCGTACCAGCTTGAGCACCCACGGTCCAAACCACTACAAATAACCACACTTTATAAAATAAAACTTTTGTGAAGAAGCCTCAGTTCAAATACCATGTCACAGACTCCTTCAACTCTGTTAGGGAGCCTGGGGGTTCACATACAGGACAAAAACAACTTGTTGTGCAGCTCCCAGAGTGTGCTAACACAGTGTGTAGTGTGTGGGGAGCACATGGCGAGCTGTGTGGGCCCTTAGAGCAGCTCACTGCAGCCCAGAGCAGCTCACAGGGGTCAGCAGGCTGGACAAAAGCTGCTGTATACTCAGTATAGGGTGGGACACTATGCTGTATGGTGTGACACTGTAAGAACAGGGTCTAGCTGCTTTACTTAACCCTTTATGCACGATGCCTTAATGCATCATGCCCTTGGCCGTCATGATGCATGAATGCAGCCCTGGTGAGTAATTCACCAGGGCTGCATTCAAGCATCATGATGACCCTATGGGGTTGATACACTCCTGGAGGGTCGACATGATGCACCAATATAGCACCAGCAACTTACTCGCCGGAGCTGCATTGGTGTATCATGACGACGAATATCACGTTTTGGCAACATGCCGTCCTTAAAGGGTTAGAGGGATGGGGCTGGGGAGATTCAAGTATGGGTGGATCTCCCTCTTGTCTAAAGTGATTGGGTAGGAGCTGGAATTGTTATCTTGGTCTCAAACGGGAGGAAAAATATATTTGCTTGTGAATTTGTGAATCTATTGCGTGCTTTATACCCTGTGTTCGGTGGCTTGAGTGTGGGGAACGGATGCACAGAGAAAAACAGTGTCAAAAGGGAGTCCAGGTCGCCTCCAGAATGACTCCCCTCTCTAGGGGAGTCCAGGTCGCCTAAGCGAGCCTAGGTGACTCTCTGGCTGACCTAAGGGAGTCACCTGGGAGAGTCATATAGTTCTCTGGGTCATATGAAACCCCCAGGTGACTCCCTTAAGTTAGCCAGAGAGTCATCTAGGCTCACTTAGGCGACCTGAACTCCCCTAACCAGAGGAATCATTTTGGAGGAAACCTGGACTCCCTTTTGACGCTGTTTCTTTTCTCTGTGTGACATGAGCGTGGAATCATGCTGGTCCTTTGGTTTTGATACACTCCTGAGAAGTTGGCATGATTCAAGTGCATAGTCACTCGCCAAGTCATTGAGTTACTCACCGATGCTGCTTTGGTGCATCATGACGATCGCCAAAGGACCATTGATGCAGCATGCGGCTCTTAACCCATTATAGACGGCATGATGCTTTAATGCATCATGCCCTTGGTCGTCATGATGCATGAATGCAGTCCTGTTGAGTAACTCGCCAGTGCTACATCCAAGCATCATGCCGACCCAATGGGATTGAGACACATGTTATCTTTCCCTCAAGGGTTAAGGGGTCAAGGCCATTCAGAATATATTCAGCTTTTGACGTATCAGACTTCAGTCACACAGTGCCCTTTTCATTATTTTTAGTTGCAACTAGTTTTTGATACAACAAGGTTCGCTCTGTCACAGAGTTAACTTTATTACAATATAATTGTCAGCCTAAAGAAAAACTTCTTCAGTCTCGTCCAGCTTCTATTTATCCAAGTCAAAGGGTGGTATTCTTCAGATCTACTGGCAAAGGATAGATCTAAAAACTATAGGAGTTCTCAGTATATTTTATCATTTCATTTTCTGTGTTGTAACAGAGTCCTATGGAGATTGATGCTAATCCTTTAAGGGTTGCATACTGCTTTAATGCGGCTTATCCCATGTCGTCATGATGCATTAATGCAGTCCCGGAGAGTAGCCCACTGATGCCGTATTCAAGCGTCATGCCGAGCCTACAGAGTTGATACACTCCCAAAGGGTCGTCATGATGCATAAATGCAGTCCTAATGAGTTGACAATGTAGCATGACGACAACGAGCATAGCTCAGTTAAGCACTATGCGGTCCTTAAAGATTTAGCATCAGCCCCACAGCGCTCCTTACTTGTAACATGATAAAAACTGATTTATAAAAAAAACAGCAGTAAAATGATATAACACTGGATCGTGTTTATCCACATGGTTTTCATTCAGCCGCCTTTCAAGGCGGGATTGAATGGTGACTTCTAGTTTATAGCACTTTATAAATTCATAAATAATCGTTAGGGATGAGATCTAAGCATTGACTGATATACAAAGATAACACAACACGCCTACCAATGTATGGCCCTTCAAGGGAACACCAAAGGCTGAGGAATAACAGCTGAATACGGTCAGGATCACAGTTTCTGTCAGACCATATTCTGATCTAAATGTCTAACAGGTCTAAATGCAGTGGAATCTCGTTGTAGGGACTACTGTAGGGATCTTTTGGCAATGGAGATATGTTGCTTATATCAGGAAGTGCTTTAAATTTAAACCAGTACTCTTTGTAACGGGATTCTACTGTGTATCAAGTCCATTGATGTGACAAACGTCCCAATAAGAATTTAAATAAGGTATTTCAAAAGGTGCCAAACCATTTATTTAACTGTTAGAAACGCCTGATTTAGTGCACTAAACTACATATGGACACACGACACCTTGTTCCATGATCTCTAAAATAAATCATGAGTTGAAGCAAACTGCAATATCATGAGTTCATTTCAAGCACATACTGTACACTCAAAAAATAAACTTGTCTACAGACTCTTCAAAGTGACGGTCATAAAATAAACGAGTCAAAAATTTGTCTAAGTGACAAGGAAGCGGGTCTTCTAGCTGGAGATAGAAGACCCACTTGGAATGTGCCAGCCCAAAACCCGACAACTTTTGACTCGTTTATTCTATGACAGTCACTTCGACGAGTCTGGAGACAAGTTTACTTTTTCAGTGTATACTCCTATACAGAGAGCCTCAATGTAATACATGTAGGATACCTTAGTTAAATATGGCACAGAAACGCCACACTAGATTATAATTCACCCCACAGCATTAGCATAATTGTGACATTATCCCTATATAAATTGGTCTCTAGATAATGCCACTGCTATGATACACCGGGCGTACAGCCTTTCAATCTTTTTTCCTTGACATGATCCATATTTCGGACGCCATATGTCGCAAAATACTCTAGGGTAATTTGGCTGAAATTGGGTAACGGTAAATATGATTGTTGTGGGTTCTGTGTAGTGATATATCTGGGGTACAGCATTACTACTTAGTACTGTAATAGCGGTTGTATAGAAATGTCTAGCATGCTGTACTATGCAAGTCTCCGTCTGATATCAAGATGAGAAATACTATTCAAAGTACTGTTGATGTATTTAAATGAACAATGTAAAGAATTAGATATCCACAGAAAACCAGACAAGTTGAATTGGAGTTGTTGACATTTTATTGGGGATTTATTACATTGAGAAAAGGGGGGTAACTCATTGAACTTTGCGACGTTTCGTACATGTTTAATGTACTTCTTCAGGCGTTGTTAAATGAACAGTTAATTGTTTTCAAACTGATTTTATTATTGTGATTGTGCTATCTTTTGAAAACTATGTTCATCACAATCTGTAAAGATAAGACAATTCTCATAGTGCTCATCTGACTATGAGAACCTACAAATTCTTGCAATATTTCACCCTCTGTGGCTAATCTGATCTATATTTTACCAAGTGTCTCTTCTTTCCTTTGTAGGTGAGTTGAAATATGAGCAGATGGGAATCAATGGAGAGGAGGATGTTATGTAGGTACGTTATGGCTCTGTCTCACCAGATCGATACGAGTTAATAGTTTATGACCAGTTGACGTCTTTGACCGTGTGACCTCTTTGACCGTCAACAGTCAAAAAGCTTAAAATTATAACCAAATCGAAATAAAATGAGTAATTCTGTATATAGTGTTAGGATTCTGTCTACATAGCCTTTTTTATGCTTGCCGGTCAAAGAGATCACCCGGTCAAAGAGATCACCCGGTCAAAGAGATCACCCGGTCAAAGAGGTCACCCGGTCAAAGACTATCAACTTGTATCGATCTGGTGAGACACAGCCTATCTTTATAGTGTCCATCCAAGTGGACATGTAGTGGACATCAGGAGTGGATCCAGACATTTGAAAAATGTACGCGTTCCTATCACAGAAAGGTGTGTACTTATATTCAAAAACATGGAGATTCTCTGAGGTTCTGTCCATCATCAGATTAAGAATAAATAGGAACTATGATGATAATAATGCTTCGATAGAAATACTTATCATTGCCATCTATAGTGCAACTCTAAAATATATATACTGGAACCCAGCAGTGATTCTAACCTCTAAGTATTATCCTGACCCAAAGAGGTCGCCAATTATCCTTATCTCAACACACATACCGTACCGTCGCGATAAAGCGCCTGGTCTTGAATAAGCGCCGGTCTTGAATAAGCGCCGGGGTGTAGGGGCTTCCAAATATTTCTTAAGCACTAAAATCGTGACCTTGAATAAGCGCCTGTCTTGTATAAGCGCCTGGGTAAGAGCCCCTTCAAATTGAAGAGCGCCCCGGCGCTTAATCGCGACGGTACGGTAACTAGAGGAATCCTGCTAATTTTTCCGCTTGTGAAAATAATGATCTAATTTAAATAGTTGTAGTTGTAGACATTCCTCTGACCAGCAGTAGCCGTCAGAGTTTGTGACTAATAGCTCAACACGAGTCAATTACTCACTGAGATTGATGACTTAGGCCTGACCAGCCACTGACTTATAAACATAGACATGTAACTGGCCATCCTAGGGAGGCCGCCATCTTGTCCCCCTGTATATAGAGGTTGCTGGTTCTCAGGAATATAGCTGAAATCAGCGATATTTATTCCCAATCTCTATTGATATATACAGGTACAATGTATTGTGAGGTTGCCCCTGTGTGCAGCGAGCCACTAGTACTGAAATAATCCACCTGTAAAAGGTGATCCTCCACAGGGGCGGATCCAGGAATTTTGGAAAGGGGAGGCAGGAAATAGGCAATGTACGCCGGGTCCGCCCCCGTCTGAATCCGCGCCTGCTCCATATCCTACAATGTAGAACGTTAGAAACCTCCCCATGCAAAAAAGAAATGTCTGAAAAGGCTGACAATATTGCTGTTGTGTAACTCCAAAATGGTTTATCAGTTGGTATACAGTGGGTATAAAATGATTGCGAAAAGTGAGGGCTTCATAGGACAAATGTTGAGATTATTTGAAGACGCGGGAAAATATGTTACAGGGTACCAGCGTCCATGTCACTTCCGGTTAATAAAGTGACGTCACTCTCTGAGGCGTCTGTTCTACAGACAAGATGGAGTCTGATATGTTCTCTGTATAAATCCGTGAATATCGGGCCTAGAACACAATCAGTGGAGAGACTAACGTCTAAAGCCGTAAGGTGCTTATAACAAATGCATGACATTGACAGCAGACCTGCTATACCCCTATATACTAGACTTCCACCCTCGTGGTCAATGGGCCCTTAAGCCACAACCAGTGTAGAATGCGGTCAGATGCCGCAGGAATTCTGGGTGAAGACAGCCCAGCCGTGCGGGTTTTACAAGCTGGCATCTGATTGGTTGTGGCAGCAGGCAGTGCGGACTTTATAAGCTGGTCTCTGATTGGCTGTGGCAGTAGGCGGTCACGTGACCTGGTAGTCACGTGTGATGGGGCTGTAGGAGGGTGGGTTATTTGTTAACACTAGTCAGGGTGTGTCACGTGGTGAGAAGTGAGGCATGTACTGGAGTGTAAGTGTTCTGTCTGCAAGTACAACAGTAACACACCTGTGCATGGCTTTGCAGTCTATACGAAAGGTTTTTCACTCTGCAGGACATTTGGTCCTGCAGATTTTTAAATCTGCAGGCCCGGCTAAATGTTTGCAGGCCCGGATACCCCAATGAAATGTTTGTATCTAGAAAAGTAGTAATAAGCAAGAATTGATATATATAGAGAGGAAATAAAGTTAAATAGAGGTTAATGATATATCTAAATCATATCAGAAATCATAGTTTATAAACTTTTGTGGTTTTTTAGATAACTCTCTAGTTAACTCTCTAGAAACCTTAATAATAGTCTGATTTACAAGCCGTAAAAACTGGCATGTAGCCCAGGATCACAGCCAGTCATTGGGACTGGCAGACACAGACCTTCTGCCGGTCCAGCAGGCTTTTAGCCGGCTATATAGCCGGTGTCCGGCACGTTTTCGTATAGACTGGCTTTGATGGACATTATCTCTGAGGATTTCCAAGGAGATACCCAGAAGGTTTTACTATGTCCTTGACTCTCCATTTTTGAAACTCATTGATGGAATTAGCAATGTCCAGCTGTTCCCGAGTGGGCACCTTTTTGACCCAAAATTTGAGTTTCTTTAAATATGTTTTGCCAATTTTCTAACAATGGCCCGCCCCCTTTTTCAAAATCATGTATCCACCCCTGAGCTCTGGAGATATTATCCGAAAAGTTTTTTTAACTCCCCATTTTGAAACCCATTAGATGATGATGGCATGAGCAATTCCGATCTGCTCAGTGCAATTGTACCTGGTAAAGAGGCCTGATATTATAATACGGAACCTTGTTGTACAAGTATAATGAGTAACTGATAAGTATAATCTGATGAAATGAGCAATTATATGAATGATACATGATAAGCAGGTCTATAATCTAATTAAGTGCCCACAATGATATGCTATATATGCTTTAATGCGTTGACATACACAAGTCTATGATCTTATGAGGTGCTCGCTCTGTTATCGCTATGCCACTATACACTCTATGTTTAAATCCGATGGCACGAGCAAGTCTATAAACTGATGCAGTGCTCACAATATAGACTGTATGTCTTAATCTCATGACACGAGCAAGTCTAGGAGCTGCTCCAAACAGCTGTTACTCTAGCTGCTCGGCCATTCTGTCTCATGTTGCCCCGGTTCACCCCTCTTTGAGGAAGTAGAGAGTGATTCCTTGACTTACATCAAACTAGAGGTCCGGGGGTACATTCTCCTCTCGCTCTGCAACCAGAGGTCCTGTCTTACCCCAGGGTATCTAGACAGGCAGGGCCTCCTGGGAGATGAAACATGTGAGAGATGAAGATGTGTAACTTGTGGGATGACTTGCAGGTGACTCTGTTTGCATTCCGCCACTGTCACTAGGTCTGGGTCACTTTTTCCTTTCCATTATTTCCCAGAGGAGCTCACTGCATTTACTATTTAAAGAGTCAGGAAAGTGTCAAACCAAAAAGCCTGGATTCACTCGGAATTATGATGATGATAATAAGTATAATAGATACTTGAGCAAGACGAGATTGTTTTATAATTGTATTTATTCTTAGCTGATAACGCATGTAAATACCTAACATAACATGGTTAGAATGGAACCTGAATTTGGTCTCGTTTTGACATGTTGAATTCTCAGGACATTGCTGGCTCTTCCCGTCAGTGTTCCCATAGCACCTACCCTTATACCCAGGTGTTAGCAGTCACGTGACAATGTCAGTGGTCATGTGACACGTGTACGTCCGTACAGAGAGTAGAGGAACATGTTAAAGTCACATGTGACTCGTCTATCCTGTCAGACCTCTGTCACGGCCCATGTACTGGGACATGTAGGGGAGGAGAGGTCCATGTGGGGAAGTGCTTTACACATGTTCAATTTTTTTATATGAAATAAAAAGTGGGAATGTTATTTCAAATGGAACAGTTCTAAGCGCTTTGCTCATAGTGCGTTTATATGCCATGTCCCGTGTCGTCATGATGCATGAATGCAGCACTGACCAGACAGGTAACTCGCCAGTGCTGCATTTATGCATCATGCCGACCTGACAGGCTTGGTACACTCCCATTTGTTTTACAAGGTTTTATTTTGCAAAAATATGTTGAAATACATGTTTTTTCACCAGGTTCGGTTGGCCGTTTAGCAGTCTGGGCCCATATGAAAATACCTGATATTTAGCTGCATGGGACTCCACTATCCAATATTCGGATCGGATTGGATTGGAGCCATTTTCACAATATCTGATAGAAATACATCTATTATTGTAGCCCCACTATCATCAATGTAAATGTTGTTTGTAAGAACATAGCTCCTATCCGATCGGAAGCATTGAAGCTGGGGCTCCACTAACCGATTTTTCTCTCAAATCGGGGCTATCACGAATCAATCCCCCCTCTCCAACCTATCAAATAGTGTTATGAGAAATGACCCCCTACACAGTTGTGTGTATGCGGCCTGTTAGTTTCATCAAAACATTATGTGTGGCCTGGAATTATCAACACCATGATGTAGTTACACATGTCAAAACATCATATTGTCGGTTATATGACAGGAGGGAAAAGGAAACATACAATGATACATAGATACAGACATATTGCGTTGTCTCCAAGCATGTACCATGTCTTTAGCTATACTAGATACATCAATGTGCTCAGAACATATGTCTGGAGAGTGAGCAGGGGCATCCTCCGCTGTGAGCAGACTAAACATCCGGTGAGGAGGCACCTGGGAAGGTGTGGGTGGGTGTATACGGGACTAGCGCATTAGGCTATGGGGGCCGCCATCTTGGCTCAGAGCAATGCATTGTGGTTAGGCCCCCGACTCCAGAGCAGTGCATCATGGGAGAATTTCTTATCAGGCCCTTTGTTCAAGGTGTGAGGAGAGGAGATTAGCCTGATAAGGAGATGGAGTTTAGCCCCCGACTACCTGAAGTACCAGGATGTGCTAGTCCCGTATACCGAGGTAGCCGGATGCCTTATGTGGGCGTCCATTGCTTGATCTGGTAACTGGCGAGATAAGCACTGATGCAGCAATCACAATGGGTTCAAGCTGTTACATAATGCCCCCTAAGAATTCCGCAGTGAAGACCAGGGATTGAGCTCATTGGTTGATAATTTCACCGGCTACACGCATAGAGATGTAGGGATATGGGGGTATGTCAGAGATTAGTGATATAGGGGTTGGGTACCCGGGAGCACGGCTTTGGGTGGTGGTGGTCACTGGTTAATTATGTGTGTTGTTTTTACACATTTGTAGCTGTACATTCGAGATTTTACCTTAACCATTCAAGGACGGCATGATACCTTGATACATCATACCCTTGATTGTCATGATATATGAATGCAGCCCTGGTGAGTAACTTAATTGCCAGTGCTGCATTCAAGCATCATGCTGACCCTACCAGGGTTGAGACAATCCTGAAGGGTTGGCATGATGCACCATAGCACCGGTGAGCTACTGACTGGGGCTGCATTAGTGCATCATGACGACAATTTTTTTTTAGCGATATACTGTCCTTAAAGGGCTAAGCAAATAATAAATCGTAATGTTTAAGGTAATACAGTCATTGTAAAGTGTATCAGGTAATCATGTCCGACACTCGTTCATGTCTGCTCCAGCTTTGTCAGACGCTCTTACATTCTCCACATGCTATCCTCACGAGAGTCCAGCATTAACTGACTCAAAATGGCGGGCTCTGTGGGGTGTTTCACAAGGGGGAAATAGATACAATTAATTTTACATGTTTTCTAAGACCAACTTACTATCACCCAATGTTAATTTTAACTTAGTGTTTCACAAGTTTCAATTGTATCTATGGTTGTATACCTAGATACAATTGAAGATAATATTGCGGCTTGTGAAACACCAACTTAAGACTAACATTTGGTACAGGTAAGTCAACCTTAATAACCATGTAGCATTAATCTTAAATACGCTCCCCTTGTACGATGATCACATAGGATGAACATAAGTGTTGTTTAAATGTGTATAACCAGTTTATTTTCATCCTGAATAAACATATATTTGCAGGGATTCTTGTGTGTAGTGTGACACATATATTACATGAAAAAAACTTGAAAGAATATGTAAGGAAAATATTAGCGGGCATGGTATGAGCTCCACGCTATTATGCTTTGTGAAACACTTATACATTAGTTGTATCTCAATTGTAGGCCAAAGACCCTGACTTAACATCTTAGTTGTAGACCTTTGTGAAACACTTTTTTTAAGCAGTATACAATTGATACAACCAAATGTCGGTCTTAGTTGTTAAATACAATTAACACCTCCTATAGAAACACTTATTCTACAATTAATTGTATGTCCCCCTTGTGAAACACCCCACTGGGGGAGAGTATAGCTCTCACAGCAGAGGGAGAGTCTGGCGGACGCTCACTTTTTTCTCTCTGGTGGAGAATGTATTTTTTCAGGCAACTTGGTCCAAAGAATTAGGGTAGGTATGGTACATGTATAACCTCGCGTAGAGGCGGTGGCTATCGTACACGAACCAGATTGCTGTGGGGTGTTTCACAAGGAGAAAATAGATACAATTAATTTTACATATTTTCTAAGACCAACTTAATATCACCCAATGTTAATTTTATCTTGGTGTTTCACAAGTTTCAATTGTATCTATGGACATATACTTAGATACAATTGAAGAAAATAATGCGGCTTGTGAAACACCAACATAAGACTAACATTTGGTAAAAGTAAGTCAACCTTAATAACCATAAAGCATTAATCTTAAATACGCTCCCCTTGTATAATGACCACATAGGATCAACATAAGTGTTGTTTAAATGTGTATAACCAGTTTATTTTCATCCTGAATAAACAGATATTTGCAGGGATTCTTGTGTGTAGTATGACACATATATTGCATGAAAAAAAGGTGAAAAAATATGTAAGGAAAATATTAGCGGGCATGGTATGAGCTGCACGCTAATATGCATTGTGAAACACTTATACATTAGTTGTATCTCAATTGTAGGCCAAGACCCTGACTTCACATCTTGGTTGTAGACCTTTGTGAAACACTTTTTAAAAGCAGTATACAATTGATACAACCAAATGTCGGTCTTCCTGGTTATATACAATCAAGTCCTCCTATAGAAACACTTATTCTACAATTGATTGTATATGCCCCTTGTGAAACACCCCACAGGTGTGACTAATACTAATATAAGTTTTAGAATCGGCCCAGAGTCAGGCTGCGGCTTATACGCGAGTTTTAGCTTCTATGGGCCTATAGTACAGTACTAAAATCACCATAATAAGATGCCAATGGGGCTCATAGCACCAGCTTAGGTGCGGCGTATACGCGAGGTCTTACGGGTAGGTCGGGCTTTCTTTTTTAAGTTTTTAATGTTGAAAGTACCAGGAAAGAGTCAGGAACTGCTCCCAGGGAATTGCTTCATCAACTTACGGGTCTTCAGGATGACTAGGGATTCCTCCAGTAAGTAGGAATATCACAAAATTGTTCAATATTCTTGTTTAGAGAGCGGCCTGAGATCAGGCAATTGTTTAGGCCACTGCAATCAGTGCCATTTTCTTCTTCCTGACCAAATATTTGCTAAATTATTAAAGATATTATCATTTCATAACAAATTCAAACACGATTTGGGGACAAATAGTAGGGTCAACCCTTTTTTTAAGCTAGGGTCGAGTTGCCTGACACTGCTTTGAATACTCACACAATGTGATATCTCTACCACCAAGGTGTAACAGACATCTCACACAAACAAACTCTCCTAAGACTCACGCAGCCATTTTTAGTTTTAGTATTTCCACTCTCCCAGCTGGCTATCAGTCAGCAGTTAACAAGTAGGATGTTAAGGACCTCTGATTGGAGAGTGACATGTGGCTGGTCACGGGACCTAGAATTGAGACACGTTTCTGGAAGTGGCTGTGTGTAAAACTAATCACTGACCTGCTGTAAGGCTGTGTGAGGATAGCCTGCCCACAAGCTGTGTACCACTGTATGGGGATAGCCTGCCCACAAGCTGTGTACCACTCTGTGTGTGGGGATAGCCTGCCCACAAGCTGTGTACCACTCTCTGTGTGGGGATAGCCTGCCCACAAGCTGTGTACCTCTCTCTCTGTGGGGATAGCCTGCCCACAAGCTGTGTACCACTCACTGTGTGGGGATAGCCTGCCCACAAGCTGTGTACCACTCTGTGTGTGGGGATAGCCTGCCCACAAGCTGTGTACAACTCTATGTGTGGGGATAGCCTGCCCACAAGCTGTGTACCACTCTGTGTGTGGGGATAGCCTGCCCACAAGCTGTGTACCACTCTTTGTGTGCGGATAGCCTGCCCACAAGCTGTGTACCACTCTCTGTGTGGGGATAGCCTGCCCACAAGCTGTGTACCACTCTTTGTGTGCGGATAGCCTGCCCACAAGCTGTGTACCACTCTCTGTGTGGGGATAGCCTGCCCACAAGCTGTGTACAACTCTATGTGTGGGGATAGCCTGCCCACAAGCTGTGTACCACTCTGTGTGTGGGGATAGCCTGCCCACAAGCTGTGTACAACTCTATGTGTGAGGATAGCCTGCCCACAAGCTGAGTACCACTCTGTGTGTGGGGATAGCCTGCCCACAAGCTGTGTACCACTCTGTGTGTGGGGATAGCCTGCCCACAAGCTGTGTACAACTCTATGTGTGGGGATAGCCTGCCCACACCTGTGTACCTCTCTCTGTGTGGGGATAGCCTGCCCACAAGCTGTGTACCACTGTGTGTGGGGATAGCCTGCCCACAAGCTGTGTACCACACTGTGTGTGGGGATAGCCTGCCCACAAGCTGTGTACCACTCTGTGTGTGGGGATAGCCTGCCCACAATCTGTGTACCACTGTGTGTGTGGGGATAGCCTGCCCACACCTGTGTACCTCTCTCTGTGTGGGGATAGCCTGCCCACAAGCTGTGTACCACTCTGTGTGTGGGGATAGCCTGCCCACAAGCTGTGTACCACTCTGTGTGTGGGGATAGCCTGCCCACACCTGTGTACCTCTCTCTGTGTGGGGATAGCCTGCCCACACCGGTGTACCTCTCTCTGTGTGAGGATAGCCTGCCCACACCTGTGTACCTCTCTCTGTGTGGGGATAGCCTGCCCACAAGCTGTGTACCACTCTGTGTGTGGGGATAGCCTGCCCACAAGCTGTGTACCACTCTGTGTGTGGGGATAGCCTGCCCACAATCTGTGTACCTCTCTCTGTGTGGGGATAGCCTGCCCACAACCTGTGTACCTCTCTCTGTGTGGGGATAGCCTGCCCACAAGCTGTGTACCTCTCTCTCTGTGGGGATAGCCTGCCCACAAGCTGTGTACCACTCTCTGTGTGGGGATAGCCTGCCCACAAGCTGTGTATCACTCTGTGTGTGAGGATAGCCTGCCCACAAGCTGTGTACAACTCTATGTGTGGGGATAGCTTGCCCACAAGCTGTGTATCACTCTGTGTGTGAGGATAGCCTGCCCACAAGCTGTGTACCACTCTGTGTGTGAGGATAGCCTGCCCACAAGCTGTGTATCACGCTGTGTGTGGGGATAGCCTGCCCACAAGCTGTGTACCTCTCTCTGTGTGAGGGTAGTCTGCCCACAAGCTGTGTACCACTCTGTGTGTGGGGATAGCCTGCCCACACCGGTGTACCTCTCTCTGTGTGAGGATAGCCTGCCCACACCTGTGTACCTCTCTCTGTGTGGGGATAGCCTGCCCACAAGCTGTGTACCACTCTGTGTGTGGGGATAGCCTGCCCACAAGCTGTGTACCACTCTGTGTGTGGGGATAGCCTGCCCACAATCTGTGTACCTCTCTCTGTGTGGGGATAGCCTGCCCACAACCTGTGTACCTCTCTCTGTGTGGGGATAGCCTGCCCACAAGCTGTGTACCTCTCTCTCTGTGGGGATAGCCTGCCCACAAGCTGTGTACCACTCTCTGTATGTGGGGATAGCCTGCCCACAAGCTGTGTATCACTCTGTGTGTGAGGATAGCCTGCCCACAAGCTGTGTACAACTCTATGTGTGGGGATAGCCTGCCCACAAGCTGTGTATCACTCTGTGTGTGAGGATAGCCTGCCCACAAGCTGTGTACCACTCTGTGTGTGAGGATAGCCTGCCCACAAGCTGTGTATCACGCTGTGTGTGGGGATAGCCTGCCCACAAGCTGTGCACCACTCGCTGTGTGGGGATAGCCTGCCCACAAGCTGTGTACCACTCTGTGTGTGGGGATAGCCTGCCCACAAGCGGTGTACCACTCTGTGTGTGGGGATGGCCTGCCCACAAGCCGTGTACCACTCTGTGTGTGTGGGGATAGCCTGCCCACAAGCTGTGTACCACTCTGTGTGTGTGGGGATGGCCTGCCCACAAGCCGTGTACCACTCTGTGTGTGTGGGGATAGCCTGCCCACAAGCTGTGTACCACTCTGTGTGTGTGGGGATAGCCTGCCCACAGGCTGTGTACCACTCTATGTGTGGGGATAGCCTGCCCACAAACTGGGTACCACTCTTTGTGTGCGGATAGCCTGCCCACAAGCTGTGTACCACTCTGTGTGTGGGGAAAGCCTGCCCACAAGCTGTGTACCACTCTGTGTGTGGGGATAGCCTGCCCACAAACTGGGTACCATTCTGTGTCGGGATAGCCTGCCCACAGGCTGTGTACCACTCTATGTGTGGGGATAGCCTGCCCACAAACTGGGTACCACTCTGTGTGGGGATAGCCTGCCCACAAGCTGTGTACCACTCTGTGTGTGGGGATAGCCTGCCCACAAACTGGGTACCACTCTGTGTCGGGATAGCCTGCCCACAAACTGGGTACCACTCTCTGTGTGGGGATAGCCTGCCCACAAGCTGTGTACCACTCTCTGTGTGGGGATAGCCTGCCCACAACCCGTGTACCACTCTTTGTGTGGGGATAGCCTGTCCACAAGCTAGGTACCACTCTGTGTGTGGGGATAGCCTGCCCACAAGCTGTGTACCACTCTCTGTGTGGGGATAGCCTGCCCACAAGCTGTGTACCACTCTCTGTGTGGGGATAGCCTGCCCACAACCTGTGTACCACTGTGTGTGGGGATAGCCTGCCCACAAGCCGTGTACCACTCTTTGTGTGGGGATAGCCTGCCCACAAGCTTTGTACCAGTCTCTGTGTGGGGATAGCCTGCCCACAACCTGTGTACCACTCTCTGTGTGGGGATAGCCTGCCCACAAGCTAGGTACCACTCTGTGTGTGGGGATAGCCTGCCCACAAGCTGTGTACCACTCTGTGTGTGGGGATAGCCTGACCACAAGCTGTGTACCACTCTCTGTGTGGGGAAAGCCTGCCCACAAGCTGTGTACCACTCTGTGTGTGGGGATAGCCTGCCCACAAGCGGTGTACCACTCTGTTTGTGGGGATGGCCTGCCCACAAGCCGTGTACCACTCTGTGTGTGTGGGGATAGCCTGCCCACAAGCTGTGTACCACTCTGTGTGTGTGGGGATAGCCTGCCCACAAGCTGTGTACCACTCTTTGAGTGCAGATAGCCTGCCCACAAGCCGTGTACCACTCTTTGTGTGCGGATAGCCTGCCCACAAGCTGTGTACCACTCTGTGTGTGGGGATAGCCTGCCCACAAGCTGTGTACCACTCTGTGTGTGGGGATAGCCTGCCCACAAACTGGGTACCACTCTCTGTGTGGGGATAGCCTGCCCACAAGCTGTGTACCACTCTCTGTGTGGGGATAGCCTGCCCACAAGCTGTGTACCACTCTCTGTGTGGGGATAGCCTGCCCACAAGCTGTGTACCACTCTGTGTGTGTGGATAGCCTGCCCACAAGCCGTGTACCACTCTTTGTGTGGGGATAGCCTGCCCACAAGCTGTGTACCACTCTGTGTGTGGAGATAGCCTGCCCACAAGCTGTGTACCACTGTGTGTGGGGATAGCCTGCCCACAAGCTGTGTACCACTCTGTGTGTGGGGATAGCCTGCCCACAAGCTGTGTACCACTCTGTGTGTAGGGATAGCCTGCCCACAAGCTGTGTACCACTCTCTGTGTGGGGATAGCCTGCCCACAAGCTGTGTACCACTCTCTGTGTGGGGATAGCCTGCCCACAAGCTGTGTACCACTCTGTGTGTGGGGATAGCCTGCCCACAAGCTTTGTACCAGTCTCTGTGTGGGGATAGCCTGCCCACAAGCTGTGTACCACTCTGTGTGTGTGGGGATAGCCTGCCCACAAGCTGTGTACCACTCTCTGTGTGGGGATAGCCTGCCCACAAGCTGTGTACCACTCTGTGTGTGGGGATAGCCTGCCCACAAGCTGTGTACCACTCTGAGTGTGGGGATAGCCTGCCCACAAGCTTTGTACCAGTCTCTGTGTGGGGATAGCCTGCCCACAATAATAGTGTTTCCTAATCTAGACATTGCTATCAAGTAGCATGTTACCAATGCCACAGCTATAGACTCATAGGGTTAGATAACAAAAACTTATACCCAGTGAGCAAACTTTAGCTGATTCAATGTTGATTCAATGTGTGTAGTGACATAATATCAACAGTTGATACAGGGTTGTCATATGGTTGATATTGATGAGGTCATCAACGTTGATCATTCATCAGTGATTCAGCATTGATATGGCCATTGTGAATCAACAATGAATAAACATAATAAATGATGATTTACATTGATTTAATATTGACTGCTGATGGATAATTTGAGATTAAGAATATAGTCATGCTTTCAACCTTAGTGCAGTATTCTTATGTAGATGCATCCCTCACAATTTATATATTTTCATTACAACATCCTCCCCCCAGTTCTCCAAGATTAAATGCTAATTCTAGCACCATCTAGGGCAGGGGTACATGAATGACCTCTGGTGATCACACTGAGAGGCATTTCAAACTAACCTGGTCAGGACTGACGCTTTATCTATTATTCTAAGCAACATAAAGGGTGTCTTACTGAAACCATGCATTTATTCTTGTCATTTAATTCCAAATGTCAACCAAATGCACACACCATAGTTGTCAATGAAAATGAATAAGATTTTGATCAATTATATACATTGATGAGAAAATAAGAGCTAACAATTAGGGAAAATAGATGTAGCATGTAGATAGATTTGCTAAGGAGTAGGTTGTGGAGGCACCTAGTGGGAAAGGTGGGAAACACATTGTTGATTCAAGGTTGATATCGAAACATTGGATCAATGTTGAAACAGGTGTTGGTTGACAACGTTGAAAGAGTTAAATTGCATCAACGTTGAAAACATGTTGATCTACCACGTAACCCTATATCCACCAGTTGTCAATGTTGAATCAATATTTTGTGCCCACTGGGTATCGGCCTTATATACCATAACCCTGATGACTCCACATGTAAGGGTGTTCACTCTAGCCAACTTGTAATAAACCTATAAAGATAATAAAGTTCATACCCTGATGAAGGCTTGAATAAAGCCGAAACGTTGATACATTTTTGATCAGCACCTAAATGCCTTCTGATTGAATCTTAAGGTAACTTGACCCTACTGACCTGAACAAGGTTTTGGGAATATTTCATAATCATGAAATATAAAGATAGTCTGACATCAAAGCAATAATGCTTTGGGTCATACTACGAAGGGCTGAGGTTGTCCATATTATAATTAAAGGGTCGAAAATTGGACTGGCCGGAATTTTAGGGGTTGGCGGACATATGGGGGCCCCTCTAAATGTAAATACTACACACTTTTAGCATATTTAAATAGCATTTGACTTTGGTTGTAGCAGGGGTGTGTACTTGTAAGTGTGTGTGTGGGGTGTATGAGATGTGGCGGGGGGGGGGGGTGCATGGGTGGAGTTGTGGAAGAGATGGGAAGCACACTGACAGGCACTGTCTGGGTTTCAGCTGGTACGGTTAGGGTGTATTATTTTTACAGCCCCCTATTTTCTAAGAAATCAGATGACAGCCCACTGTTCCGAGGCCTCTTCCATTTAACGTGAGGTTATTTTGGAATTATATAGATTACTCAAGTCATATATGAGATTAAAGGGGTCATTATTTTCATTTCGATTGTGACAGCCCCTGATTTTGTTTTTCCAGTCATCAACAGCCCCTAATATTTTACTTTTATATAATAAACAGCCCCCCTTTTTTCTTGCTCCGTCGCGCGCACAGCAACAGCTCTTCCGGGTCTTTATCGCAGTTGGTACCCATTCCTATACTGAGTACCCCCCGGGGGGAACTAGGAAAATGCTTTCCAATATGGACAGCTCCCATAGACTCCCATGCTATTTTGCCCTATGTGAGGCTATACTTATAGACCTGTGCATCAAGAAATGGTGACTTTCCAGAAAAAAAAAGATAGATCTAACCTCAAAATCCTGCATTCTAAAATATACTATTAGAACGATAATTGTCCTGGGAATCTCCTGATATGATATGGTTGCAAACATAGCCATTACAGCCAATGCTGTGAGGATTCTGCTGAAACTAATGAAAATACAACTTTATTATGAAAATTTCACCCTTTCTTGCTGGATTGGTCTATAATAAAGTCCCCTACACCTTAGGGCCTCATTATAAACCTCCCCGTTGTGTTGAATACACCACATGGCACATATAACTCTGTCCACATGCACTTCCTCTTAACTTTTTATTTCCTCATGTCTCTTGTAAGCTACAAGTATTATTGCCCTCTTCCGGTGCCATCAACACCACACCCATAGGGCATAAACGGACCTGACCTACCCATATATCTCTGGCTCTTTTTTTCTAATACACTGAAAACCTCAGAGTCGTCATTTTGACAATACCAAAATCAACAACTTTAGGTCGTCATGGTGACGACTTTAGGTCATCATTGTGACTACCTAAGGTAGTTGTATCTGATCCATATAGACCAAAGTTGTCATAATGACAACCTTAGGTAGTCACATGGATTGGGTAGTCAGAATGACTGCCTTAAGGTTGCTGTTTTAGGTATTGTAAATTTGAAGACCTAAAGTCATCAGCAATGACAAGTCTCAATGATATTGGGTAGACATTCGGACAACCTAGGGTATATCTGGGTGTTGGATATGGAACATTCGGTTAAGTCTATCCGTAATCTGGCTAAATGGATAAGGGGGCGATCATTTACTGTGACAGTTACTATGGAAAATGGCTAGAGCGAACCCTAACCCTAACCCTAACCCTAACCCCAACCCTAACCCTAACCCTAATCCGCCTATTACCCTAACCCTAACCCTAAGAAAAAAAAATCCCTAGTAACTGTCACAGTAAATGTTCACCCCCACAACCATTTAGCCAGATTACGGATAGCATCTTCGGGAACATTCCCTGTCACGTGCTGCCACCCAGGGTAAATTGATTGAAGTACATTTTCAGCCATGAGATATAAACTGGTGACAGGGAGCAGAGTAGTCTCTATACCTTCAAGGCCATCATTCTCACCCATACACAACTTATTTATAACAAGTAAAGCTACTTAGTTTAATCAAGAGTAAACCAAATATGTGAAAGGGATGCCTCTCGTTAGGAGGTGAAATGATTAGAGACTATATTCATACACCATTCTCCAGAGCGCTTTCCATTAGTCATTATGACAACCTAGATCTAGGTCGTCATAATGACAAGGGAACTTCCTCTGGGTTTTCAGTGTAGTGAATAAACCTAGCCTACTGGTTGATCATAACCAATCATATCTTACCAAACCTTAAAAGAAAGGAGGCAATGTGACATGGTTCGGCGTGTGGGGGGTCTCTCCGTATAATGTCTGGGAGGTGGGGAGTGATTGAGGCTTGATTGGAGCTGTGTGTGCGTGTGTGTTTTCATAATCATATTACCATGGTGTTTCAGATCGTACATGAAAAAAGCACATTCATGATTACAATTACAAGTGTAGCGGTATTCCCAGAAGCAGTAGCCCCTGTGTACGATTAGCTGTCTTTGTTTTGTGACTCAGTGTCTGGTTATAAATGTAATGGAGATTATAAGTGTTTTGTTATATTTCAATGGATCAAGGGGGATGTATGCGAAATACAAAGATGCAGTGCAACAAATCTAGTCTAGGGCAGATATTGAGTTGACAGAAGTATATACACTGTAAATAATAAGTGTATGGGGTACATAGTAGAATCTGCTGTAGTTTCATAGCATCTGCTGTAGCGTTACACTGTGAACTGTACACCTACAGTGTATTCTACTGAATGTCTACAAATAAAATGCAACCAACTATCTACAGTGCAAGTTTAATTTGGTCTCTGAAATCACAAATAGTTTCGTCCATTGCATCAACTTTAAGGGCCAGAAAAAGAAGGGGAGGGGAGATAGAGAAAGGGGATACAGAGGATGGGGGTTGGAGAATTATAGTCCTCTATTAACAGATTTGTCTTCCGTTAGCAAATTCTCATCGGCAAATTTGACATTTTAGACAAGTTCGCCATCTTTCAGGGGTTGTGTTACAAAGCCCCTACTCTCACAGCAGATGTACCCTCCCTCATCTGCCCCTATAGGTCATATGGCTTAGTCATTGAACATCTGCTGGGAGATTGGATATTCAAGTCTCCCTGCAGCCAGGATTTGACTCTGTACCCTTCACTCTCCATACACAGTAATACTAGTCCACATTTAAAGTGAACACGAAACATGAAGCAAACATATGTTGTGAGAGTGTGACTGAGCCAGTGGGCGTCTCAGTGATTTCACCTTTGACCTTGGGGTTGACCCTCACCCCAGGTATGACCCGGAAGCAGTGGGCCCACTGACCCCTCTCTGCGGGCAGTGCATTATGGGCCGGGTACCAGGTGGTGCCCCCTAGTGGCAAACACTGGTACTAGAGTGTAAAACTGTCCCAGTTCGACAGGTTCTTGTTTTACAATCTTCCCCATATAAATAATATCAAGTATTTCTCACACTCACTGAAAGGGGGGAACAGTAGGAGGGGGTGGGTAAAGTCCATAAGTTGACATAATATATTTGAGTCGTGTGGTTGTTACAAGTTGGTACCAGTGTCTCCCCTTGTAAAATAACAGGCTGTAGTGTTATATGGACTAGGGTGGCCTGTCATAACAGAAACTGTGGGGGATGGGATACTCAAGCACAGAAGTAATAGGTCTAGAGTAAAACACAAATTCAACAAGAAAGATTTTATAACAGGAAAATACCATATATGATTTGGTTCCTTGTGTTTATGCATAGTTTAGCTATAGAACCCATTTAGGTAGTAGATTATTTATGTGTTAAGGTGATATTAACCATACCATTTTGCTGCCCATTGCCATCCATTTAACGTTCTAACGTCTAATCCCTCTGGTAAGGTGGCATGTTGGTCCCCAGAAGGGTAGTAAAGTAGGAGTTAGTACATACATATACTTAGAGACCTTTCTTTTCATTGTGTGGGTCAATGTCTTTGATGATACATTGGGTTCTATGGATATCTATCTGTGATTTTGAAATAAAAAATTATTCTCCAATCCATTCATCCTCATTGAGTGACACCTCGATGTGACGCCTATCGACACTAATGCTATTTCTGGTGTCACACACAGCTCGGTGCACCCCACAATGTGAGTTGACAGGGTTAATCTACTAATGGCCGCAGTGTTAGGGGGAGATAGTGGGTGTTCATAATCTGGTTATCTGTAATGGGTCACAGTAGGACCCCGCCCCGGGACAAGTGGTAGGGCCGAACTATGGTCACATGATCACCAAGGGGTTACGTGGTGTGATGTGTCACGTGGGCTGGGAGGGTCATTTGGATTAGGGGAGAAGAATAGAAATCCATGCAGGGATACAAAAGTCGATTATAAGACGGAGGGGGATGCTACTTGGTGTGCTTCTAGGCAATGCATCACGTCGTAGTGTGACACTGATTCAAATTGCTTTTCATTTTTGTTCCAACTTGGTCACATCATTTTCACGTGACTGCTGAACCTCTATCAAATAGACAATCAAATCCTTGACATGTACTTTGTATTTACTAGTTAAGTAGTGATTCACATATAAATGTACATATTGATATTGAAGATATTTTTGAGAAGAAATGGCTTGCTGCTTCCCTTGTGCATTTTCTATTTTGGTCCTGACAGTGAGAGATGCAGGACTAAGTCTTAAATATTTTGCTGAACTGTGTAAAATACTAAACTTTAGCCTATAGTACAGTAAACTAACACTGCAAGACGCCTAAGGGCAGTAGACTGTGAAATGTACCCCCCCCCCAACACCACACCACCCCTACCTCCAAACAGGCATCTCACTCTCCCACCCTTAATGAACTGTGTCTTCAAGGTCATCTGGCTGCACCCTTTAACCTCTGGAGGTCGCTTCAAGGTCACCACACTAATGTCCATTCCTCATGACCTTGAAATACCCGAGGCATATGACCTTGACCTCATACCGAAGGTCAAATCCATGACCCGTCAGTGACCGCATCTTATCCCACAGACTGAGACATTCCGCTATGTCTGTCAGCGTGCAGAGGGGGTTTAAGGTCATTTGAGGACAAGGTCAGTGCAAAGGTCAAGGTCGTGTGGGAGTGGGAGTGTCTGGTGGTGGTCAATGAGGCGTGACGGGCCTGAGGACGGACGGTTGTCATGGAAACAGGAGGGTGGGGTGGATTTGTAACCACAAGAGGTAATGGTGCTGGGTTAGGGAACGCGTTCACAAATGACGTCACCTATTTTGGGACCCTTTTCACGTCTGCCCCCCCACCCACCTCCCTACCCCCTGTCGCCATGTTAGGCACTTTTTCCTATGCAAATGCATGGTCCCAGTCACGTTCTGTCGGTAAACCTCAAGACCCTCCCAATCCCTGGCCGACAACGTTTCTCTGCTTTAACCCCTGTTTCAAAAATATTGGACCAATGTCTGAACGCAGCTTTATATCTATCATCGCGTGGTGTTGTACTAGTACTATCACAACGAGTTAATGGACCTCTCTGGTACCCAATGTAAAGCCAGACATAATACATCTATCAACCTCCACCATGGAGGGCCAGGTACCAGATGTTCTGCTAAACACCGCCGGCCCACTGCTGCCCCCATGTGAGAACATCTCGAACTAGTAATCTAAGTAGTCTACGAAAACGGGGGTCTTGGTCAGGTACATAATTCCTAGTGATGCTTTTGGTGACCCGAGGCCAATACCTACCAATTATGACGTCACTGGCTGTATTACATAAGGTTGTTCTCCCATCTTATGATAACGCATATTTCTTTACATAATATGTCACAATTTTGCTAATTAATATCATAAAAGTCTTAAAATGTCTCAAAATGTGTTCTATTGAATCGTTAATATCTCGATCTCCACTGAACGAGGGTCAGTACGGCTGAGTTCGAGTTTGAGTTTTATATTTTTTATTGGCACAAAATTATCTGCAATACATATAAAGATTTGTTCCTATTAAGGCCATTAGGTATTTATCATACTAGCTCTTCTGGAGTTAGAATAGTGTTCGAAGAAGTATGGCACATATACGTGCGTATATTTTATTATTTGATACACTGAGCTGGGGCAATCATGTATATTATCATCATTAGGCCAACAAAATACACAGAGATTGTAGGGAAATACAGAAATGTCTTCAAAATTGCATAAAAAAACGTAGGGTCGGCCCTGTTTTCATAAGGTCGGTCGGGTGACCTGTTACAAACCTACTTTTTTTTTTGGCCTTATTATTGCATACTTATAATATCATATATCTAAACTCTACCTAACCTCACCTTTCCCTCTCTCCCTACAGTTAACACCCGTCGGGAGGTGGACCTGCTGGAGGCTATCCCGGTCCCCCCGGACGAGTCGGTCACCTTTGTGACTGGCTTTAACCGCTACCCGGCCTTCCAGCTCTCTAACCTTACAGAGGTCAGCAGCCCCGCCCTCAACCACCTCATTAGTGTACCTAGGGACTTTGCCATCCTGGTCACCATGCGGCCCTCACAACACGAGGGGGGCTACCTGTTTGCTATAGTGAACCCACTACAGACATTGGTGCAGCTCGGCGTTAAGGTATCACCGGTAAGTGGACTATTTGGTATGGGAACGTTCATAAATGATGTCACCGACCATGGAAAAAATGAGGGATGTGAGCGTTTTCTTTTATTAATTTGTGTATCTTAAGCTTGCTCAAATGATGTGTCTGTGATTTACATACTAATAGCAGGCTGCGACTAAGTGCCTGTTAATACTAATCTCTCTCTCAGGATGGTACACCGTTGTGACTAGGCACACGATTATATCTAATTCCAATTTTCGTTAAGCAAATCCCTTTTATATAATATCATTCGATTTTTCCTTTGCAAATGGTATTGATTCACCTGTGACTTTTAAACAGGAAAATGATGGTTATATACCATCAACATGATAATCATATAAAACCAATATTTTCCTGATTAATTATCATGTTTCCCTTAACATCTCCCCCATATAGGCGGAGGTGGGTCGCTGTAACATCACCTTAGTAGTGACCGACCCCCGGTACCACGACACCACACAGATAGCCGCCCAGTTCAACATCCAGGACTTCACACGGCAGTGGACGCGCTTTGCCCTCAAGGTGGTCGGCAATGACGTCACTCTGTACCAGGACTGTGACGAGTTTGAGGTCAGTCGAGTTGGCCCCGGGATTCTCCCCGACCCTGACGTAACGACGTCATTGGAGATCGAGAAGGGATCAACGTTGTATATTGGTCAGGCTGGTCGTCTACTAGGAGGGAGATATGTTGTAAGTTATCTATAAAATCAGCAAAAATATAATGAAAAAAAGAACAAAGAGAAAATTATAACTGGGTGTGTAATCAGAGGTGGAATCGGATGTGTAATTCTATGCATAATCGGATATGTAAGCAGACGTTGAATTGAATGTAAGATCGGATTTAGAAAATCACCATGACTCTTATATCAGAGTCCTGAATGGCATCATCCGACGCCCATGTATACTAGTGTAGAACATTGATTAAACATTGAAAAAATGGTTGTCGATGTTGATTCGACATTGATTCAACGTTGAACGACATGTTGTTCCCACTGGGAATGATGTAATTCAGATGTAGTCCACTAAATGGGGCACTCATGAGCCAATGTGGTTTATTGTAGGCTACGAGGATAAAACTGGGTAAACATGCATTAGATATATAGACAAATACCAATGCCCATTAGATATGAGTCGGTATATTCAGTTTTTCTCATAAGATCATTTAGGGAACAACATGCTCTGTCGAGGGTAACTAGACATATGGTTAAAAGTGCATTTATACAAAGGACGAAAAAGAAAAAAATGTATTACACCGTTGATCTTATGATGAATAAATCTGACCAAACTTGAACTTGAACTTGATTCAGTTGCTGTTTGTGTTGTAGGGAGCGCTACAAGAACTCAAGTTGATGGCACGTGCCGGCGAGGCTGACGAGCAGTGTGATGAAGGAATGGAGGTGAGCCTATAAATCTAAAGAGATTTAAATTGAATGACTGTCGAAAGACTTATCTCAACAGCCCAGAGTACAGGGGTGCCTGTCTAGGGAACCGACTACGACCCGATCCACAGAAGGCTGACAACAAGATGCGGTTCATAAACTCACTGACAATCAATGACTTACAGTCTAGTATAATCTTTGGTTTTGCATTTATTGAAAAAATCCCTTTGTATGTGACAATATTTTGATAAATAAATAATCTAATCTAATCTAAATTTTGGTCCCAACTCAGGAAGGTTTATTAAAGTTTTGATTTATTTTTGAAGAAATCTATGTCAACTTATTATTACCTTGCAAACTATATAATTTATGAGAACTTGTAAGTCAACGTATAATTAGGCTTAAATCTCATGGAGAAATATATATATTAATCACTGCCATAAGGCTATTCAATGACATAACCTTTCCAAAAATGATCTTGTATACTTTCAGGAATTTGGAAGTGGAGATTCTTCACCGGACTTTGAGTTTGAGAAAGAGGTAAACTATATCACATCTATATCATAGTCATCATGTCATGATAAATGTGTACATAGATCATATATGGAACAGGAATTGCTTTCAACAGTTTACACACTACTAGCTTGTTCTATTCCGCATTAGCGAGATACAGTGGCTCCACCTTTTGGACCACTGGTAACAATCATAACCCTTGGCTCTGCAAGGACCAGCTCAGCCAAATCTCGTGGCCGAGATTAGGGTACAGGCAGGGTGCAGGTATTGTGAATAGGGCATACCTGGACACTCCTAATGTCACCTGTGTCCAGTATAGTGTAGTGGTTAGCACTGTGGACTCATAATGCTGGGAGCCCAAGTTCAAATCCCTACCAGGCCAAATAACACTGTGTCCTTTAAATACATATTTCTAAATATTCTTTAGTATTGTGAATAATGTATTCTGTTTCCAAAATTGCTTCACTTATGAATTTGATTACCAGGCATTGCCTGGAAGAGATTTGAACTCAGGTACTCTGCATCATGAGTCCACAGTGCTAACCACTACACTATACTGGACACAGGTGACATTAGGAGTGTCCAGGTACAACCTATTCACAATACCTGCACCCTGCTTGTACCCTAATCTCGGCCACGAGATTTGGCTGAGCTGGTTGCTGGAGATTACACTGGTTACACTGGTACCAATCAACATGGCGCTGTACACAGGACATCTTGCTAATGCGGAATACGCAGACCAGCCCAACATAGAACAGGAATACGAAAGAAATAATTTCTTAGGCCAGACCAAAAAAAAAATTGGTCAATGGATTTCGCGCACCTTATTTTCGGAAATGAAAAAGTTTGCTTTTTTTGAAAAAAAAAAAAAAGTCAATGGATTTCGCTCGCTTCTTTTTTTTCAAAATTGAGAATTTTTTTTTTTTTTTCAAATGTTTTCCCCAGTAATTCCCCCAGATCAACCAATAATTTTTTTTGTTATGGCTCCACTAAGAACTTTTGTCAAAGGGTGGGTACAAAAAAAAAATTGTCGCTCGCTCCACTTTTCCACTGACAAAATCCATTGACAAAAAAGAATTCTTTAAAGAAAATAACAAAAAATTCGCTCGCTCGCATCATTTTTTGAAAAGTGAAATCCATTGGCCAACTTTTTTTTTGGTGTGGCCTTATATAGATAACTACATACTGACACATCTTCCTATAAATTACCCTAATCAGGCCAGGCCTGTCTACCTAGCACTATGATAAAACATGTTCATATCTATTTGACAATCGTCAATGTTTGATTATCTCAGGATTTTGATGTGATGTTCATTGCTTTCAGAATGGGAACATTTTCATAGCACCCCCTATGATAACACCTCCACCTCCCATTAAAGGTAAGGTTTCAAAAACATCTCAGTAACAAACTCCACTCACGCAAATTAATGTAGCAAAATTGGTCATATCCCTTGTATTTGGTACCATAGTTATTTGAAACTGTTTAGTGCCCTGGGAATTTAGAAACAACAATAGTATAGGGCCTATAGCATCGATAGCAAATTGTAGAGTTTATTCTGTAACTTTAACTTCCTTGTTTTAGGATTAATGATACTATTGTAATTTTCACCCTTCCAGCACTTAAGCATAGTGGATCTTGTACCTCAAGAAAAATAACACCAATTATCTTTGTGTAATTCCCCTTAGGTGACATGGGCTTACCAGGTCTGAAGGGTGACCGTGGGGACGCGGGCCTCCACGGCCCCCAAGGAGAGTCTGGCTACCCAGGTCTCCCCGGAGCCAAGGGGGAGAAGGGAGAGGGGGGATCACCCGGGGAGCGCGGCCCTCCAGGGGAGATCCCGCCCGATGGGCCCCACCTACCCGCCCGAGAGGGTCCACCCGGGCCTCCAGGGGTGCCCGGACCAATGGGACAGAAGGTAAGTCTTGCTGATTCTAAAAATATATGGAGGGTGATATTGGCTATTTGAATTCACATATGAAGTACTGACAGTACATAAGCTTGCTGCTTACTGCCAGACTTCGATTATCCATTTGACGAATCATTTTGTACGTTCTACTTGTTATGATTGTAGGAACTCATTTCGGGGAGCTTTTGATCTAGTCTTCACTATTTATATCCAATGTTGCCATTGCAGGGAGAGGCAGGAGAGGGAGAACCCGGACACCCCGGTCCTCCTGGACGCTCCCTCACCGTAGAGTTGGACGGCGGGTCTGGTGACGCCTTCCGAGGACTCCCCGGACTCCCCGGACCAGAGGGACCACCCGGTCCAAGAGGTGAACCAGGGATTCCCGGGCTGCAAGGGATTGCTGGACCTCCAGGTAGGTGGTAGACTGCTCCACTATGTTCCTTTATTCATTATGTCTAAACCAGTTGTAATGCATCTATAGAAATAGTCTCAGGTCTAAATGCTTTTATACAGGAGAAGTTTTATGTGTCACCATTTTGATTTTGCAGGAAAAGTCATATTTGCCACCAACGTCACAGGCCCAATGGGCCCACAAGGGTTCAATGGGTCACAAGGAATGCAAGGTCAACCAGTGAGTATTTCTTTCATCAACCTTTGGTTACAGATGTAATATTATAAGATGATGCTATTATGTGAGGTATAGATGAATCACTTATCTGATGAAATTGACTGCGGCATAAAATAAGGGATACAATGTGGCCGTATTCAATGGGCTAAGAAAAAGTTGTTTTCCTTCATTAAATGGCTTCAAATTAAAAAATAAACACAAATGCCAGCTACATTGATACTGCTCTGATGTATTTCACTCGTGGGGGCTGGGGCGCATCCCACTCAGCCTGGGGCTTCGTGGGATACTGCCCCAGCCCCCATGAGTGAAATACAGCAGAGATGGTATAATGGGCGTTGGCATTGTCTATGTATTCCCAGGGTTAATGCCTAACATTGTTGTCTGATTGTAGGGTCATCCAGGGCTGCCCGGACAACAAGGGTACCAAGGCCCTCCAGGTCCACAAGGAGACCAGGTAAAGTACCCCCCTTAGGCCACTCAAAAAAAAAAGTTGTTTCTCATCACCGGGCGGTGAAAAATGTGACGAGGGCGTTTTTTATTTAAATTTTTTTTTCTTTACTGGGAGCTGAAATATATAGGGAAATTAAGAGTTTTTGCCAGCGATTTTCACATTTTAGTAGTTAAGAGTTTATTGATCCACAAAAGTTGTTATAATGCAAGTTGTTCCTAGCTGTATGCATTACTGACAATATAAGCTTCAATTTGATACCAAATATGCCTATATGTCCACTTTTCAGCAGATTTTTCATAAAGAATCTAAAAAAAAAAAAGTTTTCTCATATCACGCTTTTTATGATGCGCGCGGTGATGAGAAACAACTTTTTTTTGAGTGGCCTTATCAGCCTTGGTATAACAGTATGTGGGACCATCAGCCCTATAGCCTGGGCTCCACTAGGGCGACACAGGTACCTGCGAAACGAGGCGATCATTTTTATGGTTTAATTTGCATATTTCGCCTCATTTCGCGGCAGTGTCGCCCTAATAAACCCCAGGAGCAGGGCGAAACCAGGGCGATACCAGGGCGAAACCAGGGCGAAATCAGGGCGAAATGGAACGAAATGCGGTGATGCATGTCTAAACAAAACATTAAAAAGATCGCCATGTTTCGCAGGCAGCTGTGCCGCCCTAGTGGAACCCGAGCTTATGCAAGAGACATGTGCCCGAATCGCTGGTGCTGCCTGGCTACTGACTAGAGAGTGCAGACACCTTATTGAAGACCATTTTGCACTTTGCTGACAATGAAACATGTACTGTAAATGTAGATATTTTCGCGCTGTACATATTTCCGCAATTTCCACGGAAATAAAAAATCCGCGAAAATATGTACAGAGCGAATATTTATACAGTATTGAATCGATGTGACAAATTGCGGAAATCCGCATATTTAAATCCCAGTGAAATTGTGATTTTTTAGCAAATCCGTGAACATTTATACCAGCGAAAATATCTACGTTTACAGTATTTATAAATATTGTTATATTGCTTCAAAACTGTCTATTATTTGTTATTTATTAAATAGGAAGAAAGCAATTATTTAGTTGTGGCCTACTTGGGTAGCATTGGCCTTTCACTGGGACTGCCTAATATGCATTATGTCATTGATTTCATCATTATGTATAGTTCTTTGTTTTAATAATATATTAATTTGTGAATAAAGTAATGCTAAGCCAGTGGGCACAGATCATTGAATCAACATTGGTAAATGGTTGTCAATGTTGATTTGATGTTGATTCAACATTGATTCAATGTTGAACTGAATTCTCAGTAATCAAAAAATGTTATTCAACATTTACAAGATAACGTTTCTCTAAGGCTCCTTGCTATGGCATAACGTTATATAAAGTTTTAAAACGTTATTTTGACGTAAAATAACGTTTTTCGGTTAGCTGGTTTTTGTGCCCACTGGGAAAGACCCACATCATCCTTCTCACTTGACACTACACAGGGTGACGGCGGGGAGCCGGGCTATCCGGGACTACCAGGACAGAAAGGAGAAGCCGGCCGGGACGGGTCAGATGGACGAGCGGGGCTCCCGGGGCCCCCCGGACCCCCCGGACCAGGAGGCAGTGGGGGCACTGATGACTATGATGATGAGGTAAAATATTTAATACTCCAACCTCTCATGGTACTTCTCAGACTATTAATTCAACTGGAATCTTTTCCTACTTGGATCAATTTTACTCTTCATGTCCGAAAAGCTAACCCAGTAAACAAAAAACGTTATACACTATCTTATAACTTTATATGACGTTAAATAACGTTTCTCTAAGGCTCCTTACTATGGCATAACGTTATATGACATTTTATAACGTTATTTTGACGTAAAATAAGTTTTTTTTTGTTAGCTGGGAAGACTATAATTTTTGCATATCATGTCCATTGACGGCATCATTTCAAGGAGGCCTAATCACATATGGGTATAGTTTGAGAAACGTCTTAGTGCTTAGATTTTTTTTTTTAAGTAAATGAAAAGTATATTAAGCAATATACCTTAATTGTTCTACCCAATTTCTCTCATAACAGTGCGATGAGCATTCATTATATCTAGCATAGCTTTCCACTCCAAGTGATTTGTCTATGATAACATCATTCAATTCAAACCTCAAACAGAATGGCTCAGGAGAAGTTGGAGGTGTGATCGGTTCTCCAGGCAAGCAGGGACCTGCGGGGTCACAGGGTCTCCCTGGTCCAACCGGGCCCCGGGGTGAGCCCGGCGACAAGGGGGAGCAAGGCTACCAGGGAGAAAAGGGTACCAAGGGAGAAAGGGTGAGTAAAGGAAACTATTCCTAACATTGGAACACAGGCATAGGATTTCTCCAGAATTTTGAAGGCTAAAAGAGTCCAATCCAGACAATTCGTCTTAGATAACATCCTCAGGAGAGCGAGTTTTGGCCCCATCTTAGAATTGCCTTCAATACCCAGTTCCAGGATTCTAATTCCAACTGCTGAGCAATATGATCATAACTGACAAACTCAATTACATTATAAAGCCATCCAAATGTGAACATTGTTGTATATTGTATGTTTACTTATGAATTTGATTGTTGGTTTCCTCCTGTTGCAGGGTTACCAAGGTACAGAAGGACCCCTCGGGGCTAAAGGAGACCCTGGAGTGGACGGCCTCCCTGGTCTACCCGGACAAGACGGGGCGGACGGCCGACCAGGAGAACGCGGATCTAAGGTATGAACTTCATTCCTAATTTTTGAATTTATAAAGTATTTTATTTCACCAAGTAAATTTCTAAAATACGATACAGAATGATGAGAATATCATGAAGATGTTTTTGCATGATGACAGTAGGCCTATGATGTTGAATACATTCTCTTCAATAAATGCAAGTAGATATGACTTTCAAACTATCCATTAACATACAGGTTAACAGGAGACCATCATATTCAGCTGTCATTCATATTGGTACTGGTACTGATACATGTGGAGTCAAATCATATATATATAGATATATTGTGTACCACATTGGACATATTATGGCTGTGTCTCACCAACTTGGGCCAATGTTTTCGTCCATGAGCAGGTGCCGTCTATGACCGGGTGCCGTCTATGTCCGGGTGTTATCTATGACTGGCTATATAAAAAAGTAGTTTTTTTGTGTGTTTTATTTATACTGTGATATGTTAGGGGATCAAAAAAGTTTATGGATATACTGTTGGGGAAAAAATAACACATTCACCTATAGGGGCCCGTACATAGAGGTTTCCTTGCTACCCGGTCATAGACGGCACCCGATCATAGACGGCAACTGATCATAGACGAAAACATTGGCCCAAGTTGGTGAGACACAGCCTTATACCCTATTGTGAACATAGCAAGTAAGAATATTTCTCTGCTTGTATTTTATTGCCCGAGAGTACATATACTGTTCCATCAGCACTTGACCATGGCTTTTGTTACATATACTACTCTATCTAATATGACTAGTCTAAAAGTTTGATGGCAATGGGCAACAGGATTTAACACCTATGTAATAGAGTGATAATCCCACTTAATGGATACATCTTATACATCTTTAAGGGAGACTCAGGAGATCCCGGTACAGCTACCCCCGGTCTGCCCGGTCCGCCCGGACACCCCGGTCCACCCGGGCCCCCTGGACACACCAGCGGGAATGGTGTGGACATTACAGGACCCAAAGGAGAACATGTAAGTAGGAGACATGTACTGTAAAATTGTGTATGCCTAACTCGCATAAGAGCTGCACCCCTACCTTGGAGAATCCTCTAAGCCTCACAGGGCATCTGATCATGGCCACTGTAACACTGTAGTATACTCCCAAAAACCCTTGCATAAGCTGCATCCTATATAGACATGTCAAATTAAAGCTGCTCCTGATTTGAGTATAACCCGTGGCTACGCGAGGTTTTACAGTAGCAGTATTACTCATGTATGATGAATCAATACACAAATCTCCCTAGAAAGACTACAAGACTAGGCTAAATCATCACAATAATTCTTATAGCTAAGGAAATCAGTTACCTATGTTTGTTGTCCATGAACCATCCGATTTAAGCAACTTTAAGCAAAGATTAAAGTAGATTACTGGCCTTCTGTCAGCAGTTTATGAAGCAACTTTAAGCAATTTTAATTCAAATCAGATTAAATGTGCTTGAAGCTGATAACAAAAGACAATTTATCAACTTAAACTTATGCTTACAGTTGCCTAAAAAGGATGGTTTGTGCAGTGATATTTGCTCATTTTGCGGTCCCCCAATACAAGTTCACAAAGCTATGCTCACACATACTCAAAGAGCAGTTGTGTTAGTCTAAATACTGCTGCCAATCTATTCAATTTTTTTCTTTACTTAAAAGTGAACTTTCTCTTGACAGGGAGATCCCGGTCCTTCCGGACTGAAGGGGGACATGGGCGCTATGGGTATCCCTGGTCTGCCCGGGTCTGTTGGCCCGGTGGGACTGCAGGGACAAATGGGTGAACCAGGACTTGTAGGGCCTATGGTAAGTATCCTTGATAGTGTAACGGTGTTGTTATGTATACAGTTATAGTTTAATGTATATCTTTGTTGTGGTTGATAATGTCACACTGTAAAACTGTAATGTTTTCTGTAACAAGTTTATTCAACTCTCTCTCTCTCTCTCTCTCTCTCTCTCTCTCTCTCTCTCTCTCTCTCTCTCTCTCTCTCTCTCTCTCTCTCTCTCTCTCTCTCTCTTTCTATATATATATATATATATATATATATATATATATATATATATTATATATATATATATATATATATATATATATATATATATATATATATACGAACAGTGTTCACTATGTGCACCGACGTTGAGTCTATGGTATAGTACCGGGTTTATGTTACCGACCTAAGTTGTTACCGACAGTTCATGTTGTTCTACATACGGTTATATCCCGGTACATTAATACCGGCCACTAGATGTGTCTAGTGGGGATGGTTACCTGCCACACTCCCTACCATATTTAAGAAGGGTTGATTCGCTTAACAATTCAGTCTAGCTTAGACGATGCTACAGCATGCTCAGCTGGAGTTCAGGTCCTGAATGTGGTGGTTATACACTGTTTGTTACCTAATATCAACCACAGTATCTAGTTATTGATTATACTCTCCGGTATCCCCTGGGTACCGCGCTGGTTGTAAACAATTTCTACCGATACAATAAAGTTGCTGTCTATTAAATCCTACTTCACTTTCTTGTAGACATTGCCATTTAAACCGATAGTTAGACCAGCTAGTAACATACTTTAGAGCAAGACACTGTTGATTCTGGTACTGATTGATATAACCTCATAAGGAAAATGTCCAATAATCCTATTTCCATCAGAAATTTCATATCAGGCATTATACTGTTTAACCCAGGGGTGTGAAATCTCCGAGGAAACGCGGAAATCCGCGTTTTTTACCTTCACAGGGACAGTTCCTGAGATTTGTCCAGATCCAATGAGAAATTTATTTCCCTTTATGTAGGGGGGGGGACTAAAAAGTATTTTCAAACCAGAACACCAAAATACATAGAATTTCACCATTCTGCTTCTGGATTTTCAAAATTTTCTTGGGGGGCATGCCCCCAAACCCCCTTAATAATGTTAAAGTATATAATTTGCAAGGGTTTGGAATCAGATCGTTACCTCACGCAGCATCTTCAGCGGAAACCATTTTTTTCATTTCACACCCCTGTTAACCGGAAAGAGCAAGACAGTTAGATATCAGTAACCTCAACACTGATCATGGTGCAATATGCTCTTCTCTCTCCAGGGCCCCACAGGACTGCGTGGAGACCCTGGACCACCCGGACCTCCAGGGCCGGCTAGTTCTGGAGTAGACTTAGATGGAAATGTGATACCTGGGGTGCCACCATTAGAGGTAAGTTAACACTGTTAGTAAGGGAATAATACATGGATAAGCCAGCACTCAGGTTGGTTATCCATGGCTATGGCAATCGGCTGTTCCTTGTGCTTTAGTAAGGGCATAATATATTTATAAACCAGCACAAGGGTTGGTTATCCATGGCTAAGGCACGAGGTGCAGCTGAGTCACTTAGCCAAGGTTAACAAACCTGAGTGCTGGCTTAGCCATATATTATTCTCTTTATACATGGACCATTTTAACATTTAAGAAAAAATCTAATTTATTTCGCCCTGTAAACTTTTTTTTAGCACGTAAACTCACTGTGTGACCTCATAACAGTTCGGGTATCCACTGCTAATGCACAATGGTTATCCGCTTTAGGTTTGTGCTTTGGGTTGGAGTGCCTAAAGCGGATAACCATGGTATTTTCCATAATACCTAGGGTACCACTATTAAACTTTAGGGGTAAGAGATCATCATTAGTACAAATAGCATAGCTGTAATAATAAGTAGAAAGATTGCTGGAAAATTGTGTATTGCACACTATGGTAACTTATTTCCCCTCATTGCAGCTTATCATTGAGGCACTTCCATAAACATGCTTAATACTTCCTTACTGTTGTTAATATCTTCATACTCCAGGGGCCTAAGGGATTGAAGGGAGAGCCTGGTGAGGCTGGGGGCTGTCGTGTGTGTGAAGGTAACAAAGGTGAAAAAGGGAAGCGCGGGCGGCGTGGCCCGTCTGGAACCCAGGGTCCTCCAGGGGCGACTGGACCACAAGGCATCATGGGAGAAATAGGTCTGCCTGGATTCCCTGTAAGTACAAACCATAGGTTTTTGTAAATAGTTTGTATATAGATGTACACTGCCTAAATATATATTCACTCTCCTCTGTCCATTCCAACCCTAATTTCATCCTTTGAATGAATTATTGCAAACTAAGAATTGTCAGAGTACACAATATTTTCAGTGAAAATAATCGAGATAAAAATAAGCTTGATGAATAACTAGATACTTTAAGAATAGAAAAAGAAAGGTTGGTTAATAGTTGAACAAAAATAATATTGAATCCTCCAGGGTCGACCAGGTAAGGATGGTTCCTCAGGACCACCTGGTAACCCTGGTTACGGGTCTAAAGGAGAGCTCGGACCCCCCGGACTGCCTGGACCCCCCGGACGGGTGATACACGCGGAGGGAGAGATTGTGGTACCCGGAGATAAGGGAGATCAGGTGAGACAATAAATCAATTTTTCCCCCCAGGGTGCTACTTGGTATATTTAGTTTTTCGTTAAAATGGGTCACATATGGCATGGAGATCTCTCACAAGTCTCGAGAAATTCAGTGTTTCTTGAACATTTTGTCCATATACTCATAGCTGTAATTGGTAAATTATGGATGCAATATTCTTTTCTCTTATCACAGGGATACCCTGGACCACAGGGACCAAGAGGGTTCCCTGGACTGGCTGGACCACAGGGACCTTTGGGCAACAAAGGTAAGTAAACATATTCAATTTCACCTTTGCAAAACAAACTTCCATCGAAAATCATCAATATAAGATATTTTCACACACCAAATACAGTTAGACCTGGATAATCCGACCACCTCTGTTTCCGTAAAAATAATGGCCGCATCTGAAATACCTCGATAATCTGTTTTTTTCTAGATCTCACTGTAGAATATGTTTAGAGAAACATATTTATTTCCAGGTGAGAAGGGAGAGGCAGGCACACCGGGCTCTCCAGGTACACCTGGGCTCACAGGACTGACAGGGAAAGATGGTGAGACGGGGGGCCCCGGTAACAAGGGGCCGAGCGGCACCAAGGGGGATAAGGTAAGACGATTCATTACATGCGGAGAAACTAAGTAACTACTGTAAACGTAGATATTTTCGCTAGTATAAATCTTCGCGGATTTGATGAAAAGTACTTAAATTCGCGAATTTTGAAATATGGTAGTTACAGAGCTCTATAGGATAAATTTTCACTCCATACATATTTTAGCGGATTTTTAAATCCGCGAAATCCGCGAAAATATGTACAGCGCAAAATATAATACGTTTACAGTATGCTTAACTACTGAAATGGCCGTTCTCCTCATCCCAGTGGAGAAACTGATGTTCTTTCTCTGTGGGTTATTTCTCCACAATAACGTCATCAAAGTAGCTAAGTCTATAGTTGTATATTCTGATGAAATCAATCAAGAATTACATGATATAAATACAAATCCTTTCGTGGTGCATTGGATAGCATCATCTGCCTCGCATGGTACGATCCAATGCACCACTCATGGAGAAACCTGTCATTCAGACGATTATTGTGGAGCTCTGTCTATGTACAATGTGACTTATCTATAAGTTTGAAGATCAATGTAGCCATAGGTGTGATAATTGGCATCAGTTTTAGTTACATTTTACTTTTTTTCTTTATTACAGGGAGACCGAGGCCCAAGTGGAGAGCTGGGCTCGCCTGGACCCAAGGGTGAGATCGGCCCTCCAGGTATTATCCATGGACCCGATGGTGAGATCGTTACTGGGCCGCCGGGACCACAAGGACCCCGGGGACTTGATGGGCCCATGGTATGTGCTAATGAAAGCTTCAAATACAAATTCTAATTTCTGGTATCATACCTTGAGGTAATCTCAATAAGATAGAACAAAAGAAGCATCATTTTTTTTAAATGTTAGCATATGTGCATTGATTAATTTAGTCCCAGATTATCATCTCTTTATGAGCCTATATAGAATCTGAAACTTAAATATGCAGTCTTTGCGAAAACTTTTTCATCCCACAGGACATTCGGTCCTGCAAATTTTCAATGTTGAAGGACCGGCTACATTTTTGGAGGACTGGATAGCCACATATTTGATCATTTCTGCATTTTAAGTATAGAAAAGCCAAAATGTGACTGGACATTCGGTCCTGCTACACTTGTGAATCTGCCGGACCGGTGGCATTTTAGAAGGATATTGCCACTGTCCTGCATGTTTTCGCAAAGACTGTATATGTCTTCTATGTATGTACAAAAATGTAAGCCCAGTTTCACACCCAGTTTATTATTCTGTTGTTTACAGGGACGCTCAGGTCCATCTGGACAGTCTATAGTTGGACCCCCTGGCCTCCCGGGCCCACCAGGCCCCCCTGGAGAGGGTCACACGGGTACGGGTGGTGGTGGCTCTGGGCAACCGGGACGTCCGGGGCCGCCTGGTCCTCCTGGGATACCCGGACCTCCTGGAAGAGATCCATATGGCAAACCTACAGGAGGAACTGGGGTGAGACATTCCTCTGTACTATTGGGCTTCTGATTTGGTTGATTTATTGATGTATTTAAAGCTTGACCGTCATGGTTGAAGTGAGACCAAAAGTACTTTTGGATATAGTCCAGTTTTCATTCACAAGAGGGCTCTTAAGGGCTGGGAGCTCAGCTCTTATAGGCACAAGATAGGGTGAATATGTTGTAGCTGGACAATGCTCATGATCCTCTGTCCAAACACTGCTGCCCTCTGGTAGAACTGTTATTTTAGTCCATGTATGGAAAATGATGAACTTATTCCCTGACGGCCCAGTTTTAACGTCCAAGCTTACTATGACGCCTGGGACTTATCAAGCTTATCCGACCTTTGGTCCTTTCTTTTCTCATCTTTCGGGTGTGTGAGTGTGTGTGCACATCTGTGTGTTTATGAGTTTACTTGTAGCAGTGGGGCACCGCTCATAGCGATGGACCACCGCTTGTGGCATTGGGCCCCGCTTTATTGTGCTACTTCAAACAGATACTGTGCCGCAGACTGTTGACACATCACCTGGCCAGTCACATTATCCTGACACTGGTGGACCAGTCGCATTTCTATACCAGGCTTCTGTCATCGCATGCAATGTAGGCTTGAAGTGCAAATTCCATAGTTTTCAACACAAATATATATTACAGAGGTCCATCAGGTTTATCATTGCTTTAAGTAACCTTCTGTTTAAAATGCTTCACAGATCATGCAATGTGCAATGTAGACTGCCTTCATCACTATAATAGTGTGAAGGTAAAAAAATTAAGTGAGAAAAGCTACTTGTTACTATCAGTTAGACTGATTTTTCCTGTAGAGACTATAAATTGCCTCATACACTTTCAGGCTGTGACCTTCAAGAACCTTGATAAGATGCTATCCATCTCCTACGCCATCCCAGAAGGAACGCTGTCTTTCCTGCTAGACTCGGAGAAACTCTTTATACGTGTGCGAAGAGGATGGCAACAGATACAGGTAAATATGTTTCTATTCCTCGAGACCTGAAGAAATATTTATATCAAACTTGCTCTAATACCTGACAACTGATCAATAGAGAGAATAATTATATTGAAAATAATTTACTAGGGCATGAACAAAGACCTACTTTCAAACACAATCAAGTGTAGATTGTTAGAAACCAGTAATGTAAGTAATCTCTACGCCCTTGTAACACTGACCGCTCTTTGGTGTGTGGCTACAGTGTGAGCGCTACAAGCTGTGTCTTTAATAAATCTGTAGAATATCTAGATTATTGTAGTAAATAATTCATGTTTTATGTTGATGTCACAATTGTCCCCCATCCTTTAAATATCTTTTTGCTGTCAATATATCTTCTCAGTTTATATGTATCTGATAACTGAATTAGCTCTTCCAGTTTTTTACTCATCTAAGTACACGGTTTCTAAGGTTTCTCTTTATTCGTTTGTGGGATTTGAGGATAACAAAGTCTGCCTACAATGCTGACCTCATTTCTCTTCATCCTTTTGACCTCTGCTGGCTAACCTCTTTGCCCTCTCTGGTCTCTGGCTTTCAGTATAGCCACTTTATTCAGGACGACCAAGGTGAGACCGACTATGGTCAGCATCATGGTCAACATGGCCATATCGGTCCCCATGGCAACCCTGGTATCGATGGTTTCCCTAACCAACAAGATCAAATTGATCATGACCTTGACCCAGATAAAGGTCATGACCTTGACAGTACCGACCTTGATGGAAATGACCGGGATGGTTCCCGTCCAGAAGACGAGCGCCCCCACACCGAGCACCAGCGCCAATGGCCACCCGACGGTCAAGGTCATCCTACCCATCACCAAGGTCAAGGTCATTCAGGGATAGAAGGTCAAGGTCACTTAGACTTAGATGGCCAAGGTCGCGAACATGGCAATAGACATGATACAGCGGTAAGGCGTAGTGAGGTTCCCTTGATTTCATCCCTTGCAAGATCTCGATCATTCCCAATGGTCCCTCACAGCTCACCTAATCGCACAAATCACACCTCTCACATCACCCTTTAATGTCATGTGGAGCCCTTGTATGGCCAGCCTCCCTTGGATCTTCTTTATTGAACCCCCTTTGTACCCATAGAATGGCTCCCACATGGATCCCTGCGCCACTGTCCCTCACCATGACACTACCTTCACGGGTGACGCCAGTCCTTCCTTGACGTCACCCTAATGCAGCATGACATGCGCCTGCCTCATTTCAGGATTAAACCTTTGCTTCTCACCAGAGGTCACCACAGCCTGACCTTGCTCACAGCGCCATCTGTAGTTATACCACTGCTTTAACTCTTTATTTCAATGCCTCACCATTCTCAGAGACCTTACTATCCAATCACAAGCCTTTTTACTTGAATGACTCATCCTTTCCTCACCTCACATTGCCTTCCTATTACATTTAAACTCTGTTGCATATTCTGTTTGTTTATTGCTTTTCTCATTGATTTTCCTTCATTTCCATACTCCAGTTTTCTGATTTTTCCTTTATGTTGCAATCAGTACTGTCAATAATTTTGCTAGCCATAAATTGAAGTGCTCCTTGCCATCTGAGAAATTATGTGGCTATTCGTGATGAGAAGATGCCTAAAACAATTAAAAAGCCACATAATTTATCAGATACAAAGGTTTTTATGATTTAAATTGTGCTATATAGTCACTCAGAATAATCATGCAATTATATATTACAATGAAAAGATTTTGTGGTTTTCAAACCAAACCATATACCAAAATATGTAAGGTATCGGTACCAAAAATCATGTGCAATTACAGAAAAACATCATAAATTTGCTTGTAACACAGGAATTGAGTCGGTAGCAGAATTTTGAGAAAAAAAGAAGAGGTCCTTACATAACACAAAATCTGATCATGTGACTAGCATGTAAAAAGCACGACAGCACGGCGCATGCGCAATAATGACGTCACTTCCGTTTCAGATGGGAGGTGATGTAATGGAGATCCCAGAGTCCACAACGCCTCCACCTGTAAGTTAACATCCTGTTGTCATGGCAACCAGCCTCTGTAAGCTTTAGCAACCAAACTTTCTACTATTACAATAAAACCATCACAAGGTGTGGAGTGATCCTGCCCTCTTTGTGTTGACACCATATAGTTAATGCATTACAACAGATGGCCAGTTGGAAGGGGCTTATATTCTCAGATTTTATCCATGTTAAAGGTATTATCTAAATTATATTGAATATTTTTGGAACAAACAGAGAAACAATAAGAAGGCTATCATGATGATAACACCAACATATCATACATCAAAGATGAAATCTACTATTTCCTCTGATTTATAATACTGTATAGGGCAGTATCAAGACTCTTGGTCAATCAATGAAACCCATGAACATTAAGAAATGTCTGCCATATCTGTAAAAATGATGGAAACCAAAACCAGGGACATCCGTTACAAGACCCCCCAATATGATATACCGTAAATAAACAACACCTCATGTATAACCCGCACCTCGACTCTGAGAGAAGCTTATAACTCACACCAAAGGGTCTGAAAATTGCAATTTTAAAACTGTCCTATACTGCCAAAACCCTTCGCATTACCCACACCTAGACTTTTTTAGTACCCGCACTGAGGGTTTGGATGGCGTATAACCCACAGGTTATACACGGGAATTTAGGGTATCATGTTTCGGAATGTAGTAATATTAGAAACAGCTACATATATCTGCTTATGACAGTACATACAACTTAACAAGTATTATACATAGCAAGTTAATGCTATCAATGATAAATAAAGAATTACATATTAAGTATGCATGCAACCTGCCACGTCCTAAATGCTTCAAATTACCACTGTTAACTGTATGCTGGCCATCTGAATGTAATGTATAACAGGTTTGAATGAATAATGCCCTTAAATCCAAAAGTTCATCATGTTAAAACATTTACTGAAATTAAATGTGTTATCGCAAAATAAATGTAACTCTAGTCTTAATCACAGCAAAAAAATAAAGCAAATAGATTTTAGGGCGAATTCTGCATTTGCACTTTCCTTTATGTATCTAAAGTTGTCAAACTGTGACTATTCCAATATTACATGTTGTAAGGTGTATCATCTAATAAGTTAGATTTGGCAATTGAATAAATACCCCTACCACTAGTTAGAAACTGTGGTGGTTTTGCAAATTATTAGAAGACAAGAGAAAAGATACAATGATTGCTTTTCCTGTGAGTTACTAATCTGTATTTTATTTTAGCTTTTTAACCTTGACTTTGACCTTATCTTTGTCAGACAACGCCACAATCAGTGACAATAGCGCCGGACTCGGGAAGTGAAGTCACTGGACCAGTGGTAATTTTACTATATTCACTTCCATATTTGTCTATAAAGAATGATATATAATGACAAAAAGTGCTCATTTTTAAATACTCACCAATGCCAAATGCAAAAGAATATAGCATTAGAGCAAATAATTATTTTCAGAACAGAGCATAATTTTACCACCACTCTATTGTTTGCCAATGTGTTGCAAAGTAATTCTGCTTCGTGCAGAATTGTCTTTATCCACCATGTCAGCCTGGGGCACACCAGAACAGCCTACCAATGCCATGGCAATATGTTCTGATCTATTATGAAAATGAATTGGGCCAGCTTGGGGAAGTATATTCCCTGCATTTCATGATGGCATCTATGATTAAGCACTAGAAGGTCATATCCAAAGCTCCCATTGAATACAATATGCCAGTGTTCAATGGGCTAAGAAAATTTGTCTTTCCTTCATTAAATGACTTTGAATGAAAAAAATAAATGCAAATGTCAACTTCATTGCTACCTCTCTAATGTATTTCACTTGTGGGGACTGGGGCGCATCTCACTCAGCCTGCGGCTTCGTGGGATACTGCTCCAGCCCCCAAACATGAAATATGACAGAGACGGTATCAATGGGCACTGGCATTTGTCTATTTCTTGTCTTTCTCCCCTCTCTTCTAGCTTCACCTGATAGCAGCTAATGAGCCGTTCACCGGTAACATGAAGGGTATCAGCGGTGCAGACTACATATGTTATAACCAAGCACGTAAGGCAGGCCTCGCAGGCACCTACAGGGCATTCCTCTCCTCCAGGGTGCAGAACCTAGCCTCCATAGTCCACTACCAAACTGATAAGAAGATACCCATAGTTAACCTAAGGGTAAGCATGACATGAGTTCTCTTGAAAATAGTGCTTTGCTGTTACCAAAAGGATAGATTGAGTGAAAACATGAAATGACTTCTGCAGTAGTGTCGTACAATATTCAAATCCTCATGGGTATTAAAATAGATTCATCAGTGGTATTAGGTATCAAAAGGCATAAGGGACAACTGATAGTAAAGAGTAATGATACAAATTCCTGCACATATACAGTGATGTAATCCAACTTAGAAGCACTGAAAATGATTCACTCTGCCTAGGGCTTTCATAAACCTATCGAATTTGTAGGACGAAAATTAACGGAACAAGAAAAGAGATATTGTACCACTGACACGGACATTGCATATACACTTTACTTGATGTTTGTGATTTTTAGATTAATTAATTGAACAGTTTAGCTGGAATGATGTCATGACTTTACACACTTCATCCCAAAAAGACAAGACCTAAACATTATAGATTATCAATCTAATGCTTCTCTTATTATTAATAATCTGTCATATTTTCTATTTACAGAACCAAAAGTTGTTTAACTCTTGGAATGACCTGATTGGAGGGGCTGGTGGTTTCTATGACAACAGGGTACCAATCTACTCCTTTGACAAGAAGGATGTCATGTTTGACCCTACATGGTTTGTACTACTTTCACTGTCTTGTAGTTTTCATACCTTTTTTAAACTGCCTGGAAAATCACATATCATGCACTTTCCCCACATGTAGAATGAAAGTTTTACACAAAGTCTTAAAGGGGCAATCTCATCACTCACACTTAACCACATAGTAGATTAGAACAGTGCTAGAATTGTGAGTACGATAACCTTGGTGATTATGCAACTTTAAGGGCTTTCTAATCAATTGAGTACAATATTGTACAATACACCAGATTGCATTTGCAGTAACATTCCAACCATAGCTTAAACTTGAGCATATAATAATACATGGACATCCATGTGTCACAAATTTAATCTTGCTCTTTTGCTTCTGTCACAGGCCGCAGAAATTGGTCTGGCACGGCTCAGACAGCAGCGGGATGAGATATGCCGATGGAACGCACTGTGGTGGGTGGCGAACATCAAGCACATCATCCATGGCTCGCGCTTCACAACTCAACCACCGCCAACTTTTGGCCTCAGAGGATTTCAGCTGTAGTAATCCATTCATACTTCTCTGTATAGAAAACACCAGCAGGCAAGACCTACGGAGAAAGTAGTCCATGCATCTAGCGAATTGCCACGTATAGTTATCATTGTAGGGCTTTGTTCAAGGATATTGTCAAGGACACAAAGTCAGAATACCTAAAATGTATTTAGTCAAGGTGGCAGCACCTGGTGTGAATATCTGCCACCAGGTGGTGTCACCAGAGGGAGAATCTAGTTCAGAATCTCTCCGCCAGGGGCCATTCGTGTGACAACCCGTTCAGCGTAGACCTGCATATTTGCGCACAAGCGATATTAATAATAGTATGTTAAGTAAGTGAATGAGGATATTTGAAATCATATCTAGTACCCCTGTTTACACACCAAATGTTATTGCATGTACTTCTAAATCTATTTTCTCGTCGGAAGTGTGCATCGATGAACCGTTTGTGTACTTGTCTATTGCTACCTATGGAAATCCTTTGAACTTCATCAGCCAAATTTTAAAAAAAATGAAGTAAATATTTCAGGGTTAAATACTTAGTTGAGAGATGGAGTATGGATAAATTGTTAGTTTATCTAAAGATATTGCATCAACTAGTGTCAGTTCTGTGTTAATGATGTTTGCTACTTGAATGGAGTATTGTTGAGAATCAATAGTATTGAAGCAAAAGGTAAATTGGGTGGAAAGGTGAATTTAAATATAGCATGATAGCTTAAGCCAGTCCCTCATGGAGACATGGAGGCATTTATCTCTAACAAATACTCTTCTGCATGAAAAAGTAACTGAACCTTGTAAAAGGAAAAGGATTACATAAGCTACATGATGAATGTGAGAGCCTTCTAACAGTATTTAATTGAGTCAGAAGTCATGTCTAAGGTAATTCAAGTTACATAGGGCCTGGTCAGCTGCTGATCTAGGACTCCAAGAATAATGACAAAATAATGCAGGTACTTATACCAAGGTGCTATAAGCAGTGGAGTCACCCAGTTCTCATGTACTCACACTGATACTTTGTGGATTGTATGCATAATATACATGCTTTCTATGCTTAGTACTTCTTGGTAGAGTTGTCAAATTGTATAATGATCTTCACCTCCTATGCAAAACTGATTTCAACATAAAGTGTGGAAGATACTGATATCAATGCTGATATCAATTTAATCTTTTATACATGAATCCATTTATATATTCTGCTAATTATACCTATGTCACCGGCACCTGCACCTCTATTTTCTACATAAAGAAATAGCACTGCCAAACTCATCATGTTATCAAGATAGATAGCCATTTGATAAATCTCACTCTCTTCTTACCTCTATATAGCCAGCATACGAATAAGTTGTGTCAAGTCAGATTTGATAAGACTGTTGAAAAAATGTAGACCAATCACTCTTCATGTTGTTTGGTTCTTGGTTACCAGCTTCAAGGTATTGATATTGAATTGTGTTAGTTTTTGTCAAGTATAGATTGTAAAACTTGAGGATACTGGAACTAGTGAATAAGTTTATTTCTCATTCTGATTCTATAAGATAGGGGATACACCAAATTGACCACACTATCTAATGAGGTGCAGTATAGTTTGCTACCTTGTATTGATACTCTCATCATCAGAAGCTCTTCCTCATAAGCACATGCACTCAGTATTTATAGAGTGTGAAATATTTATGCGACAGCTGGTATGATACGCTTTAATTATTTCATATTTAGCCTGGATTCCACCAAAACCTACTGACTGATGGTGCTCGCTGATAATAAAGTGAGATCAACAATTTATAAATGATTACATTGGTGGCAGAAACTCACTTCACACAACCCAGATAGATCTAATTAAACTTTTCTGGGGAATGGCTAGGATTATATTTACTGGTTGCATACCCAACAAGCCTGATATCAAATTACACTCCTGGCTTTATGGCCTCTTCCAGACTATGTCATCATTTATATGCATGGACATGTTGCATATTTTTCTTAAATTTGAGAATATATTAATGCCTTCCAGCAGATTTGTCATCTGTTGAGGTGAGTTCCTGAGCCAAATAATCTTTATGCCAATTATCTGTGTGGAATCCAGGTTTTATGGAGAAAAGACAACTTTATCCTCTTTTTCCTTTCTTCATCTGGTCATATGCTTAGTACATCACCCCCATGTGTTATGATGTTAGGTAAATGAATGTACAAACCTGTGTATATATAACTAACATTAAACAGTAGTCATAATAAGTAGGATTTATATTTGTCCAAATTACTTGTGTCATATAGTTAGCTCCTGGTACACAATATTTATTAATGTTATTGCTGTCTCCAGAATGATAATTAAGATTTATGCTGATGTTAAGAATGTGAAATATTTCAGTCACAACTAAGTATCTATAAAACCAGAATGTGATCAGATTTTTAACATTGCTAAATAAGGGAAGAATTTGATTTGAAATAGTGTATGGAGGTTGTTCCTGAATCTAAATTGCTTTTAATCTAGTTTGGCACTTCATTTTACCTAATACATATGTATGCCCCATTTTCTTCTGTGTAGTGATACCAACATTAACCAAACTTCTGAGGATCAACTGACCAAAGTGTTGATTTGTGGTTTTTCAATTTTATTGCCTTCAGGAGTATTTCAGCCAATTGTTATTTTCAAGATGCACAGATCTAATCTTATTGCCATTACAATAATTTGTTTGCGCAACAATCGCTTTTCTCAAATATAAAAGGCGCAATGTTGTATTGATTAGTTCATATTTTCATGTCTTGACGTCATGTCATAGTATGACGTCACAGTGTTTGTGACGTCATGACCGGTCTGAGTCAGAGTGGTGCTAATTTGTTCAATACTTTCCAACCAACAAATGTATATGTATGCTAGCCTTATGGAAGGATTATGTTGTAAAGGAATTTATTTTATACCAATAAAACACATTTTATATCAATTGTAGTGTTGTCTGTAGATTGTTGATAAATCAAAGAAGGAACAAAGGAAGATATAGTAATGATACCTTTTAATGATAAGCAAATTCCTAGAGCAAACATTATGATAATGGAATAGTCCCCCTCTAATGTTTCAGGGAGATTGTTGTGAAAGATCTAAGCTTTCACAGGAATAAGGGAGTGCTCATTTTTTAACAACAGGGGGGATGATGGATATTGGGGGGGGGGGGGGTAAAGTTTTAGACCCCTCTTGGGGGGGGGGTCAAACCTGTTCAACATTCCACCTGTGCTACAAAGGGGCACGAACATGCGCGATTTGTGGCCTGCTGGGGGGGGGTGAAAAATTTCGCACGCTACGCGCGAAATCTCACCGCCCACCCCCCTATTGTTAAAAAATGAGCACTCCCTAATATGGATGAATCACATGAGCGTCAAGTATTCAAAGCCTCTTTGATGAGCAGAGAAGGGTGTCACAAATGAGATGTTATAATGTCTTCATTGTGTAGGGTCGTTTTTACACTGTGTCCATTCTCGACTGGGGTAACCTTATCCTGCAAGAGTCAAGAGTATCTTATATGATTAGAGACATTATGGACATTATCATTAATGCAATATCATGGCATCACAATTAGATTATTAAATATATCTGGAAATGAACCAATGATAAGATATCTAACAGTTAAAGGGGCATTCTCACCACTCGCACTAACCACATAGCAGACTAGAACAGTACTAGAATTGTAAGTGGGAAACGCTCGGTGAGAATGCCACTTTAATCTACATAATGCATGTGAACATTTCACTCTTTTTCTTGATAAGTGTGGTGCATTCTCCATTATTCCCCATTAAAAGATACTTACTATACATATATAGCATATTCAGCAGCTATAAGCCCAAAATCCATGGCGGAAGGAAGCTGCATTAAAACGGTACCGCTACTCTGCCGCCACTATTTCGCCGATATTTTGCCCTGCCGCGCCTTTTTCGCGCCTGTGCTGCCAAAGTCCACGGCATTACCAGGGCTGTCAACCCTCACGCATTGGGCGTGAGACTCACGCATTTGCACCCTGTCTCACGCTCTCACGCAGGGGTAAAGCAATCTCACGCATTCCTGAGATTCTAGGCTTTCCAAAACTGAAAGAATTTTTTAGATACTCCAATTAGAACCAAAGTTACAAAGATGCTCTCAGAACACATCAAATTGCACCATTTGACATCTAAATTTTCAAAATTTTCTCGGGGGGCATGCCCTTAGACCCCCCTACCTTGGTGGCAGCGCTGCGCTTTCAAACCGCGGCGCTTCGCGCCCCGATATGTTCACGTACACTTTATCAGTTTGGAAAAGTCTCACTCTTGCTCATTCCTAAAAGTTGACATCCCTGCATTACAGGGGCGTAATTGGCACGGCAGGGTAGTGTTACCGTTTTAATGCAGCTTCCTGCCACCGTGGATTTTGGGCTATACTGTTAGTTGCCTACCGTGGTATTTTCTTTATCTTGCTCTGCTTGGCCTGAGCTTTCCATGATGTTCTGGATTGTAGCAATTGCTGTTGAGAACCAGGCCATACCAAAGGCTATCCAGAAGACAAAGGCAACCCTCACCACTGGGTGACTTGAAGTACCTAGTGTGGAGGAATCATAAAAAATAATTATGTTTGTATGATTTGTTTCAATTCATATGAAATGCAAATCTACTGAGGAAGAATGATACAGACCTATGGATAACAATAACTTAGTAACATGTAAAATCAGAATCAGAAGAAAAGTTTTTGTCAAACATATAAAGTACAGTATTTTTTGGAAAAGTGGAAATTTCCCACAGAACAAAATTAGCTGAAATTGACTGATTGAACTAACTGGATACTTGACATCGTATCGCATATCAGATGACCATCATTTATGAACACACACACACACACCCTGAGCAGACAAATGAAAATTACATTAGAACATAAATGAACCAATTATATGAAGGCCAGATGAAGGTTATATGAGACCTGTATGATTTATAGTTGTACCAAATATTGACTCGCAGGTGATAAACAAGTAATGAAAATACTAACACTGACACTTTCATGAGAATTGTTTGGATGGTACATGGTAAAAATATATTCGAATACACATAACTAAAAGTGAAATGAAGATATTACATTTTAATATTGTAAGGTTACGGTGTGGGTGGGTGGGAAAAAACCGTACCTCATGGGAAGGCTGGTAGTGTTGGAGTTAGAGTAAATGGGTCACCCCTGGAGACAGGTGAGGGGGTATGTATATGGACTAGCGTTATGTAATGGGCAGGAGGGGGTTAGGTGTTCTGTCCACGGTGGGCCATGAATGACAAAGCATTAGAAAATGCTCATCTCATTTCGATCTGAGTAGAACACTACATAATTATCATTCTAAGGGTATGCATCTATGGCCCTGAACTGCCACCTAGTGGTTTGCCCTCACACTATCACCTGGCCTGTAGTAGGGGAAGGAAGTCCAAACATCAGCTTCATGCCAACCCAAGCAATTAGATGCAGAGGGGTGGGGGCCGCCTCGCTACCCTGCACGCCGGTGTCAAACGCATGTGTAACATTGTCCACTGTTATATGTTGGCTCTTCAACTGAGTATAAATGCCATGATACCCTCATACTACTGCATGTGACAAGTAGTCAATGGTACGTCTACACCAAGAAGACTTTCCCCTTTGAGTCAGAGGCATATCAATGTAGGAGAATAGAAAAATCTATGCTAACTACTTGACCCAACATTGGGTTGTCCATGAAGCCTAAAATTAGTCAATTTTGAACTGTTACTGCCAGCTTTTAAGAGAGGTTCCACTGAACCTATAATTGGGAATAAATGTACTTGGATGAAGGACTCTAGTATAGCCTGCACTAAGGTTCTTTTTTGCAGATCCTGCCACAATTATGGTGCATAGAAATGGCAAGCAGAGCACATTGGAGCATCAGTACTTTGGGTTGAAAAGGATATCTTAGATGGCTCTCTCACCACTTAACATCCTAGATGTTAGACACTATTACACTATTACACATGCGTTTGACACCAGGGTGCAGGGCAGTGAGATCCCCCTCTGATCAGATAGGAGATTACACAGATAGGAGATTACACAATATGAGTATAGTGGATGGTATATTATGTTACAAAATTTTTGCGGGTTCCGTTGCACATTGTATTGTGAACTGTGTCCGAACCCTTCGGGCTGATGACAGGTTGTAGCACCTGTCTTGGCCCTGGGGTATGAACAGTTGCCTATGCAAGTCGATGCCCAGGAGGACTCTTCAGTTAGTGTATAGCCAAACTATCACTGCTCAAGGTATCCAATAGGAAGAGCGAACTCTGCTAACTAACCTACCTGATCCAGACCTAAGGGTTCTGAAGTGACTGTCTGTGGATTTGTAATAAAAGTATTGTAACCTGTGCATTTAGATCGAACTGTTGTTGACTCTTTCTCTCACATAGAATATACTGAGTTAGGTCCGTAACGCTAGGCATGAACAGCAAGAGTGGTAGAACCCCTCTAATTAGGGCTCCAGTTGTTTCTACCCATGACACTGATGGGTAAACAGGTATCATGCAAAAGGAAGAGTGGAAAAGCCCCCGCCTCCGTCGGATATTTGGATAGGATGATCGTTCTCTAGTCACTATCCACGAGAGTTACGTACCATGCCAAATATATTTGGATAATCTATAAGTCTTGATTCAATGCAGCCTACGATAATAGAAGGTGGTCTTTCTGATTTAAAAAGGCTATTAAAAGTAATATAGATACCAGTAACTGATGGCAGTCTCATTGTGGTACGCATTTAACAATTTATCCCATCTCATCATACTGATTTATAACAAACTCTTGGTGGCTTTTTGTAATATACGGTGTTTGCGTAAGGTTGATCGACATGACATTATAATGTTTCCTCATCAAGACCGACATAAGAAGAGGTCTCGCAGGAAGATTGGCAATGCTCCGAATACATGTAATTACATATGTAATTACTGTGAAAGTACTTATTTTCACGGATTTAAATTTTCGCGGATGAGTGAAAAATGGCAAATTCGCGGGTATTTATTCGATACTTAAGCATATAAAAATTTCGCAGATTCTTCATTTCTGCGGTAATCGCGAAAATATTTACCCAGCGAAATAAAGTACTTTCATAGAAAATTACGCAATAAAACACTTTTTAAAAGAAATCCAAAAAACCTACCTGGTACATAGTCCCCAAATCCTATGGTGGACATGGTGATGAAGCTATAGTAGAGGGCTATGTCATAACTCCAGCCCTCGGTGTGGACAAAGGCTAGGGAGGGCAGGAGAAGTATGAACACAACCCCAGACATTCCCACCATTATCGCCTAGAAGAGAAAATGGAGTATGGGAAAAATATTATCTAAATCATTAAATCATCTTAAAATGGGTTGGGATATACTCCATGATAGAAATGCTGTTCACAAATCTAGAAATAATATAGTGTTTTTTTTAATTATGCCAACTTTCTTCAACAGTCAAAATCCCATTGTTCAATAGCAAGGTGGTTGAAATGACAATTCACCCTTTCTGGATATCTAGTTTAATGCAGGGCATTACAGATCAACACAATCATCTCTTACTATAGTGTTTCTTACAGATTGTCAAGAAATCTTCCACATACCTGTAAAATAGGTTTCTTTATCCCCTCTTGCTGGTTCCTACTCAGACGTGCTATCATTCTGTCATTGAATTTAGCTATCCGAGCACCGGTCCGAGCGAGCAGTATCAGGAACAGGGGGATGCCAAACAAGGCGTAAAACACACAGAATGTCCGACTGGCAAAGGTGGATGGTGAGATATTCCCATAACCTGTTCAATAGGAATTATTTATGTGAGATTATTATTCATCTTTTCTCCTGCGATATGAAGGAACTAGAAAATCTTGAATCAATTATACAGAAAAATGTCACTATCCAGGGGTATCAGAAGCAAACTCAACTTTGAAAATACAATTTGATTTAGCATGCAGTGATCCCTCATGTCAAATGTTATCATCAAACTTGGGCAGTCAATCTGTGCCTTAGAACTGGATAACAACACTGTTATGATGTCACAACTTGGGGGCAAAATTAAAATCATAGTACAACCTTATTAATACATCTATACATAGATAAGACAGCACTCAGTTGGCTAAGGCACAAGGCAAAGCCTTCATACTGGCTTATAAATCCATGCAGTGCCCCCTCAATGAATCCCTCCTACTAATAACCAGAAGCAGCAGTACAAAAGCAATCCCCAGGCAAAGTGAACTGTTTCCATCCTTAGGCAAAAGAAAGGTGTGTTTCAAGTTACATATTCTTAAAATCTAAGGTAGGTAGGTCAGATTTTATTTAATTTATAGTTTCGACTGAAAAGTACCCAGAATTTGACTCATGAAGTTCGGCGCTAACTCACCAACGACGACATCCTCTATGAAATTCACTCTAAGATGGCCCCAAAATGACCTAATATATTTTTAAAGATTTAAAATTGCATAAGAATTTCTAGGCTCTGTTTTGCTAGGTAGGGTTGGGCAACTTTAGTACACAACTTTTTTTCACTTGGCCTTACCTATGGTGCTGAGAATGGTAATGCAGCAGAAGAGGGTCTTACCTACACAGAGAAAGGTAAAGGTGTCAACTGTGTCTCCCACGTGGCTCTGATAAAATAGCTAGTGACTCTGCTTATATGAAGGGTCAACTTGAGTTGACTCTCTACTATCAGTGTCAACTTGAGTTGACTCTCTAGTATCAGTGTCAATAGCAGAGTCAATCGCTGTTTGACACTCCATTTTTGCCAGAGCTACGTAGGAGACACAGTTGACACCTTTACTTTTCTGTGTGTATGGTGCTGAGAATGGCAATGCAGAAGAAGAGGGCCTTACCTATGGTGCTGAGAATGGTAATGCAGAAGAAGAGGGCCTTACCTATGGTGCTGAGAATGGTAATGCAGAAGAAGAGGGCCTTACCTATGGTGCTGAGAATGGTGATGCAGAAGAAGAGGGCCTGGTCGTAGGCCCACATGCCGGGGTCGGTGACCACCTGTAGGGTGTGGTTGGTGTAGGAGACGGAGGCCCCACTCAGGTCGTCCACCACGGCCAGCAGCTCCTTCAGTGTACCCCCTCCTATACATGTCAGGTTCTCTGTGTAGTCAGGAGATTGAGGTTAGCGAGTGATCATTTTTTAACAACAGGAGGGGGGGTTTGGTGGGTTTCCGCATGGAGCACGCAAATTCTTTTACACACCCCCGGTCGAGGGGTCAACATTTTTTATCCCCCCCCCTTATGGCCGGAAATCGGCTCGAGCGCGCGCCCTTTGAAGCATAGTAACCCGCGGGCTTTTTGGCTCAATGCAGGTTAAATTTGCCCCCCCAAGAGGGGTCCAAATTCCCACCCCAGTCAAGAGGTCCAAATTTTTTTGCCCCTCCCCCAAACCCACCACCCCCTGTTGTTAAAAAATTATCACTCCCTTAGTACATCCAATGTGTGGGACAAAAACTAAGTTTCTTATATCTATTATGTAACTTCACGGACTTTGACCCCCTTATTATATAGTTTTACCTACTGTCACCAACGTATTATTTAGCTTCCCCTAATGTGACCTACTTATTAAGTAACTTCACCTACTATCACCTACTTCTTATGTAACTTCAGCTACTGTGACCTATTTATTATATAGCTTTACTTAGTGTGACTTACTTATTATGTAACTTCAGCTACTGTGACCTACTTATTTTGTAGCTTCACCTATTGTGACCTACTTATTATGTAACCTCACCTACTGTGACCTACTTATTATGTAACTTCAGCTACTGTGACCTATTTATTATATAGCTTTACTTAGTGTGACTTACTTATTATGTAACTTCACCTACTGTGACCTACTTATTATGTAACTTCAGCTACTGTGACCTACTTACTTAGTAGCTGTTGGAGTCTGTGACCTACTTATTATATAACAACATCTACTTAACCTACTTACTTAGCAGCTGCTGGAGTCTGAGTGCTGCCTCCTGGTGGCGCCGGACCTCACTAGGCGTCTCCAGGAGGTGGAAGACGGCGGCCCCCCCCAGCAGGTACCCCAGCACCACCAGCACCCACACCAGGACCTTCACACCTGCCATGCCACCTGGAAGATAGAAATGTTTGATGTCAATAAGGCCACTCAAAAAAATTAAATGGTTTCTCATCACCGCGCACATCATAAAAATCAGGTTTTGGGGAAAACTTTTTTCTTTTTTTTGCCAAATTTTGATGAAAAACCTCATCAAAATGGATAAAATTGGTCATATTTGGTATTAAATCAAAGCTGATAATGCCAGTAATGCAGTGGTATAGAAATACCTTGCATTTTCCCCGCTTCTAGAAATCAATTAATTCTTAACCAATAAAATGTGAATTTTGGCCAAAGAAACCCGTAAATTGTCCTATACATCTTGGCCTGCGAGTAAAAAAAAAAAAGAAAAAAAAAAGCCTCCCTCGTCAGATTTCTCAGACCTTGGGGATGAGAAACCAGTAGTTTTTTTTGAGTGGCCTAAACTTATTTTTTTAAATCCCAAAAGGAGATTGAGAAACAGAGACACAGAGAAAAACCAATACATTCGAAGGAAGGAAGGAATCACGGTGGAAAAAATCTAGCGTGTGATCCTAATCACAAAAGACTCAGGGCAGGTGTCTGTAGTGTGCTGTCTGTAGTGTGCTGTCTGTAGTGTGCTGTCTGTAGTGTGCTGGCTGTAGTGTGCTAGATGTAGTGTGTATTCGATTTCATGTCCACAGATGGCAAACTGGTCTGACAAAAAACGTCTCACCTACCCAGCATTCTGATTCCCATAGGTTTAACACTAACTGCCGAAATCGACAAAATGTCTACAGCAGTACTTTGATGTTTGTCTACGGTAACGAAAAAATGACCTTTTTTGGGCAGGTCTAATTTGAGATAGAATTTCAGATAGAACCAATGGACAGAAACTGTTGGGGTTTGTTGCATTGGAACAGAAAACAGTTTAATTGTATCTGTGCATCACAGCAATATCGAATGTTGTTTTTTTCTGTGAGAAATATTGATTTACTTTTTTTTTGCACAGATCAGTGGAAAGCGTCTCACAGAGGCGTCGCATAAGACTCTGGGAGCAGTAGCTCCCTGAGTCAATAATAGGGGAGAAAGGAAGGAAGGAGCTTGGAAGGAAAGAGAGAAAGAAAGAAAGAAAGAAAGAAAGAAAGAAAGAAAGAAAGAAAGAAGAAAGAAAGAAAGAAAGAAAGAAAGAAAGAAAGAAAGAAAGAAAGAAAGAAAGAAAGAAAGAAAGAAAGAAAGAAAGAAAGAAAGAAAGAAAGAAAGAAAGAAAGAAAGAAAGAAAGAAAGAAGGAAGGAAGGAAGGAAGGAAAGAAAGAAAGAAAGAAAGAAATCATAAGGGCCATAAAAGCATTGAGGAATTCAATAAATTGTAGCTCACATTTAAAAAAGGCAAAACAAATGACAAATATATAAAAGAAATGACACGTAAACCCCCTAGTTACAGTATGTTGTGTTATGGAGACAGATGAGGGTTGATGCGCCATTAACCACTTGATGAAGACCATGACTAATGCTGCCTGTGTGGCCCCAATGTACTCTACAAACTTGTCCATTTACCTGCAAGGCCTATGTCAACACTGTTTGTCAATGACAGAAAACAAGTGGTCTGAATTCTCATTTGACATGCAGCACTGCAGCACATTTTGCCGTCCAAGTCTATAGTTACCATGTGTTGTGTTCCTGATGCAAAGGACTAACTGATTGTTCAACTTGTGTTTACATTTTACTGTGTAACCGTTGTTAATTCACTGTATTGAGCTCTGTCTCCGTTTTGCATAACTTTACAAAACACACTGGGTCATCGAAGCTAACATCACGCTCCTTCTGTTAGTGGGGGATATGGACCTAAGGCATGTCTTAAAATCGATATCGGATATGGCAACACAGCCATTTCTTAAAATCGACATGGGACATGGGGACCCCCCCCCCCCCCCAATTTAATCGCACGCCCGGGATAGCTCTCATAGGTGCGCAGACAAACGTTAACAGAATTAAGATTGTCATACCTACCTTAAAATTAGTACTGTAATTCCTCAAACGTTCTGAGCGCAATCTTAATCTTATCTTAACCTATCTTAATCCTATTCTATACTATCTTAAAAGTGTTACTAATCAAAAGAAGACGGCACCACTAGTAGTGGTAAGACTGTATAGTGCGTTGTAGGATAGGCTAGTCAACCAGTATGTAATGTGGGGCTCTGCCCCCCAATCCCCGTTTTCTTCTTCTTTTCTTTTCAAGATATTTATGTTGTCTCATCCCCCCCCCCCGGTTAAGGAGTCGAACCCCCCCCCCCCCCCGCCCCCCACCGTTGTTAAAAAAAGTATCACTCCTTAAATCATAACAGTTCGACCAATAATGCTCAGTGTATAGTTAGTCGACATGTGCACCACTGGCCTGACCTGTATATGGCATATCATCATGTTTACATAATGATGAACCATTGCCATGTCAACAAGCCTAGCATGCACCCTTTTTACACAGGTGTAGATTTAGGTTGATATTGAACCCTATACACATACACTGATTATATATAAATCTGGAGCAGTGTTAGGTATGGGAATACCATAGCATGATTGTACATATATTGTACATATTGTACACACACACACACACACACACACACACACACACACTCAATATATATATATATATATATATATATATATATATATATATATATATATATATATATATAATATCTCTATATATGTATATAGGGATGGATTCTAAACATCTATAGAATATGTTCACTGTACTCTCGAAGAGTACTGCACCTACCCTGGCCTTACCTGATTTGATAGTGATGTAGACCTATACATGAAAGCAATATGGGCAATATGCTTACCTCAGTCTCAGCTCGCTCCTGTCCTGTCTCTTGTTTGGGTGATATCTTACTCCAAGCCATAGATGTCCTGTTCAGCAAGTCCTGTGTGTCTAGTACTAGGCTGTGTCTCACGACCTTGGGCCAATGTTTTTGTCTCTGACCGGGTGCCGTCTCTGACCAGGTGCCGTCTCTGACCAGCTGCCGTCTCTGACCAGGTGTCAGAAAAAAGGTGTTTTAAAAACAATTATACTCATATATATAAGGATTTGTGAAAACGTTATGGCGGTTGTTATATATTTATAATTATAACTATAATTAGCCTCCTGCTGTTGGTATTTTGACCTTATCAAGCCAAGCCGGTCAGAGACGGCACCTGGTCAGAGACGGCACCCGGTCAGAGACGGCACCCGGTCAGAGACAAAAACATTGGCCCAAGGTCGTGAGACACAGCCACTACTCCCTACGCTGCTTCTCAGGTAAGCATCTCTCACCTGTATCATCAGCAGCCTTGTTGCTGTTATGTAACACACAGCGGCCACTCAGGGGGATGGTTACACCTGTGTATAACTCACCTGGCACTCTTTGTTACACAAACCACACTGCTATACTATATAGTCAGGCTCCTGGAGCAGGTAAGGTGTCCCTTATGTAGACTACAGCCTCCTCCCACCTGCCTGCCTGCACGCCTGCCTGCACTCTGTTGTCACCTGTGCATGTCTACCTGGAATGTGGTCTGTCGGAATGGTTAAGGGAGTGTTCATTTATTAATTACATGGGGGAGAGGGAGGCGCAAACTTTCTTAAGCCCCCTCTCCCATCTCAAGAGTGTGCAATAGCTCCACCGGCCCCTTCCGAAAAATGTCACCCCCCCTTTGAACTATATTTAAGCGGGGGCTTTTTCCAAAAAAGACGCATAGTCTTTAACAACTAACCCTGAAGAGGGGTCAGAATTGTTTACGCCCCTCTACTGCAGAGGGGTTTCCGGCGACCTGGCGACCTGGGCCGTTTTCCAGGCGACTTTTCGACCTGGGGCATTAATTTAAGCGACCTGGGGACTTTTTCAAAAAAATGTTTATGGGATAAAGGGTCTAAAAAAGACGACCTTGCGACCTGGGAGCCTTAACTTCGGCGACTTTCCTACCTGATGGGGGGGGGGGGGGGGCTCTCTGCACCCCCAGAAGGGGATGTAAACTTTTACGCGCTACCTCAACGCCCCCCCCCCCCATAACTCATAAATGAGCACTCCCTAGATAGGAGGCCTGTGGGTGTGGTGGTGGGACGGGAGGGGTTAGTATATAGGGCAATAAGGTGCACAGGTGGGGTCGTTAAATGGGCCGGGGTGGGGTTGGGCTCTAGCTTAGCACTACCGTAAGTTCCCGCGCATAAAGCCTAACTCACTAACTACCGTAAAACCTCACGTGTACCGAATCTGGGACCTGCTGGCGAGGCTCCCAACTGTGCGGTCCTTATGGTCCAAATTGATTATATCAATTAAAGCTTAGACAACACCTAACTTAAGTACATGTATAATTTACAGGCACTCTGAATAAACTTTGCATCCTCCTGGTTACCATATCTACCACCAGTTTTACAACTCAAAATGGACTTCCTTGAAGATAGCACCAGCTCCAACCCACTTTTTATTGCCCTGCTAATTTCTCTAAGACATTGGTCATGTAGTCCAGCTGTGAGGTCATTAGGGAAGCCCTTTGTCGGCCTCGCCAGCAGGTCCCAGATTCAGTATACAAGCCGCAGCTTTTACGGGAGACAGATCGCAGGTGCGGCTTATAGGGGCAGCACCCAATGGGATGCGGCGAATACACGAGTTTTTGGATGCTCATGTATACTACAGTCGCCATGATCAGACCCCCTGGTGCGGCTTATAAGATCGGACCAAAGTCCAATTTAACACATCCTATAAGCCTAACAGGGTTATTACCAAAAAGGGGTAAAAATATGATATTTTTTTTCAAAAGTGCATAAAAAACGTAGGATCGGCCCTGTTCTGATAGGGTCGGTCGGGTGACCTGAAACAAACTTCTTTTTTTTTGCCTTATCCTATAGTGGGGTCACCATAATGTGAGGTAAGAGAGACCCCAGGTCAGTTTACCCCAGGTGTTTACCTCCCTCCTATGTCAACATCCTCAGGTGTGTCCGGAATTTGTACAATGCATGCCCCTTTACATTTAAGACTCACATCCGCATAGTTAAAGTTGCTATGCCTTTTCTTCAAATTTATAAATAAGCATCTGCAATATGACTCACCTTTAAAGGCGCAGATCTCTGCGTCTGTCCACTAGACTACAAGGTGAATTTCAAATGATATATATTGAGGTTGATTGCTACTCTTAAATCAAGGTCCAGATGCTTCAAACGCACAAATACATCAGAATGGGCTAATATTGCATTGTCGGATACATATATACATTCCCTAAGCTGTGTTAAAATTTAGACCATCTCAACCAAAGTTATGCATTTTGTGATACTTTGAATATTGGATATATTGGTAAATGGTAATATTTGCGATCTTCAACTTGAGCTAGTAAATTGGAATTATTTATTAATAAATCGTCCATGGAATACTATAGATGTTAATATGTTGCTCAGAATAACCAAGGGTATAAACCATGACCGATTATTACATTGACTTTTGCCATTTTACCCATTATTTTAGGCTTTAAATATGAGTTTTTGACCGTTTTTGTCTTATTTTTAACTTCAAGGGCCCTAAACCCTATAATTATGAACGGGACCCCCTATCAAAATACTTTTTTATGTTAACAAATGATCAGAACAATTTTTTGAGAAAATTAAAAAAAAAGTTCTCAGATTTTTTTCAGTGATATTTAGATATTGCTGAAAAGTTATGCATTAGATTTAAATAGTCATCATCAAACCATAACGATTTCTCATAAAAGAGCACATCTTTGGACCATCATTCTATTTTTCCCATTAAAGGACATAACCTCGGATTATTCATGTGTAATACAACATTGATGTGGGCAGTGGTTCTCCAAGAAAAAAAATCATGAAAATGTCTCTTTCCTTTCTGCCCTCACTGCCCTATAGATCTGCCATCACTGCCCTCTCTTCCCTCTCTGCCCTCACTGCCCTCTCTTCCCTCACTGCCCTCTCTCCCTCTCTTCTTGTCTGCCCTCTCTTCCCTCACTACCCGCTCGGCCCTCTCGCACCTCTCTACTCTCTCTGCCCCCTCTGCCCTCTCTACCCTTTCTGCCCTCTCTTCCCTTTCTGCTCTCCCTGCCCTCTCTTCCCTCCCTGCCCTCTTTGCCCTCACTGTCCTCTCTACCATCACTACCCTCTCTACCTTTTCTGCCCTCTCTTCTCTCACTGCCCTCGATCGTCCCTCTCTGCCATCACTGCACAGCTAACAAGAAAACGTTATTTTACGTCAAAATAACCTTGTGAATCTTCATATAACGTTATGCCATAATGAGGAGCCTTAGAGAAACGTTATATAACGTTATAAAATGTTGTATCACGTTTTTTGTTTACTGGGTGCCCTCTCTTTCCTTTTGCCCTCCATGCCCTCTTTGTCCTATTTTCCTTCTCTGCCCTCTCTTCCCTTACTGCCCTCTCTGCCCTCTCTGCCCTCACTGCCCTCTCTGCCCTCACTGCCCTCTCTGCCCTCACTGCCCTTACTGCACTCACTGCCCTCTCTGCCCTCTCTGTCCTCTCTGCCCTCTCTTCCCTCTCTGCGGAGTCTGCCCTCTTCGCCCGACCATCCCACCTGTAACTAATAAATGAACACTCCCTAACTAGGCTAATAATTAATGAGATCTAGGCTTAATCCCCCGCACTATGAACCTAATCGACCTAATGATACAGTCATGCCCAGTCCTACCTCCTGATCTTGGGATATAACGAAGAGGAACGAAGTTAGACGCTGTAACTACTGTAAGACACGGTGTAGTGTTGACGCGGCAAAAGACTAAAATTTATTTCGGACTGCCCTCTGGCGAGTAGCGGGAGAAATACTCCTCAGTTCGCCTAGTTCGTGTCACTAACAGTAGATGTCTCTCCCATCGGTCGGTCTTTATTACACCTAGCGTTTGGTGTCCGAATTACACCTAGCGTTTGGTGTCCGAACTACTATTACACCTAGCGTTTGGTGTCCGAATTACACCTAGCGTTTGGTGTCCGAACTACTATTACACCTAGCGTTTGGTGTCCGAACTACAGTTCGCCTCGCTGTTGGGCGCTATTCGCCAATCGGCGCAGAACGCCAATCTCCAGTGCGCCGTATACAAATGGGTGCGAGATTCTAATGAAGTTATTTCACATAGATTGAAATTGATTGGAGCTGGACACATCTGACAAGTGGGTGCACGGGATCCAACAATATTTATTATACCACACTTGTATTTATACAAATTCGGGTTGTAATGATCATGAGAGATACAAATGAAACAGGTGCTCGCAGCTACACTGATATTTGTATTCCGCGCAGATTGGCGTTCTGCGCGGCGCTGATCCCGCGCTATTTGTAAATGGCGCAGCGCAGAATGCCAATATTGGCGTTCTGCGCAAATTGGTGAATAGCGCCCAACAGCGCCAGTAACCACCTCCATTTGCCCTTTCAAATGGTTACTTCACATTACCTTGTATTCTTATATTTACGTACAAGAACTAAATATATGTAAATGTTATTTTAATACTTTATTTTGCTGCAATTTAAAAAGAATAGTAGTCATATGTGCATTTGGACATGCGAGGCAAGAGCTGGGAGGTAATCGTACTGCATCGCGCGACGCAGCCATCAACACCCATTGAACTCAGTGTTGTAGATTATAGTTCGAGTGGCGCAGTGCTCAGTATACGAAAGAAGGCATGTCAAAATGGCCAACCCTGGGCCGCCCCAACGCCTTCCCCCCACGGTTCCGGCTCCGCAGCCGTCGGCACAACCGGAATTCACGAAATATCTCAATGTCGAGATAGCCAAGATCGTTGCCTTTCTGATGGTGATGAGTTTTGTGCTCTACCATGGCGTGATCCATATGAAATACGGTAGGTTTTTTGGGGCAGGGTTTGTTGCCGGTTTGTTTGGGTTTGTGACTTTGTCACAGGATTTGTCATAAAAACGTATACCTGTCAACTTCCTCTCACTGTCAACACAACAACATAGCTGATAGGCCTAAATTGAGCTTGATTCTTGGTGTCGGGAACTTTATACCGGGTAGTTGCTGTTAAATTGATAATGCAAACTCTCTTTTCAATACCGATGCAAGATATCTTGCCATTGATTTGATTTGTAGACACTGCACAGTCACAGGTCTCAGACCATGTTCAGACAAGAGTAAATCAAGGGATGTGGATTCCAAATCAAAATCCGACCAAATATTACTCTCAAGTACTAGCAAGTAAGACTGCCTGTCCCCCTTTATTTTCTTACATCCCAGAAAGGTCGGGGGGGGGGGTACTCACTACCTACGTCATTCCCTAAGTTATTTCATGTCTCTGGTTATTTTGTACCAGTAGAAACGAAGTGGATATATAAATCATAATCATGATCATAATCATAATCACCCATCACATGTCATACTCATGGACATGGGGTATGGTACTTGCCAAACTTGGTACAGAAATAGTCCCCCCCCCCCTCCCCACCTCCCGTCACCAGAGTCGGACAGCAAATTGAGCAATGAATATTTGCCATTGTGCGCAATTCCATATAAAGTTTTTAAAGATTGATGACCCTAGTTTAGGCTAGTATAAATCAGAAAATCATAGGCCTCCACTAGTCTACTGTGTTACGACTCACGTACAGCTCAACCCCCCCCCCCCCCCCCCCCCCGTTAATCTAGCAATAAGAGAGTGATTTTTTTTTAACAACAGGGGGGAATGGGTTTCCATGCAAAGCGTGCAAATTTTTTTACACCCCCCATGGTCAAGGGGTCGAAAATCGGCTCGCGCGCGGGCCCTTTGCAGCATAGTAACGCGCAGGCTTTTTGGTTCAAAACAGGTTAAATTTCTTTGACCCCCCACCCCCCAAGAGGAGTCCAAATTTTTTTGCCCCCCCGTCAAGGGGTCCAAATGTTGTTACCCCCCCCCCCCCCCCTGTTGTAAAAAAATGATCACTCCCTATTGTCCATGTACTAGATACCTGACATGTCTTATCATGTCAGACACAATGGGTACCACTACAAATTAAAGTTCAACTTGATTATTTCTTTGCTTTGGGATTCATGAAAAGGGAAGGAGTCAAAATGTCTGCTTCGGTATACATCTTACCCCCCACCTCCTCTATCAAGCTGGTGATCCACTGCCGCGAATATACTGCAAATTTTGCTGCGAATCTCACTTGTGTGAGTACACACGCACAAAATGTTCCAGCAGTTGATCTGCTGCTACGACTCCCTGCGACAACGTTGTCGCAAGGGGTGTGCGACCTGCGAGTAAATTCGCAGAAATCTAAAAGTTTTGATATTTGCGAGTGTTCTCACAAGCTTCTTTTGTACGACTACATTCGCAGCAAACTCGCGGCAGTGGATCACCGGCTTTAGGGTTCAGAGTACCCCTGCTCACTCAACTCCGACTGGTACTGGACGGGTAGCAAGAACTGGGTCTTTAACCCTTTAAAGACAGCATTATGCCTTAATGCATCATCCCCTTGGTTGTCATGATGCATGAATGCAGCCCTGACAAGTAACTCGCCAGGGCTGCATTCAAGCATCATGCTGACCATAAGCCTATGGGGTTGAAACACTTCCAAAGGGTTGGCATGATGCACCAATGCAGCACCGGTGAGTTACTCGCCGGGCTGCATTGGTGCACCATGACAACAAATTTCGCCTTTTAGCGACATCCGTCCTTAAAGGGTTAAAGGGGCATTGAACCATGACCAGGCCTATACTGTTGTAACATGCTCGTGCACCCCTCCTACCGTGTATGTTGAGTTTATACATTAGGGAGTGGTCATTTTTCAACAACAGGGAGGGGGGGGCATCGGTGGATTTTCGCATGAGCGGGTCAGATTCTTTTTGGTTCCCCCCCATCCAAGCAGGTTGAAATTGAGCGCGGCCAACCCCTTTGAGTTATAGTAACGCGCAGTCTTTTCCGCTAAAAAGGGGTGTAATTTTTCTGAGATTATTCCCCGTGTAGACATCCATTCTATCAATTTGTACAGCACGGGCAATAATCTCATTATTGACGTTATTCTGGCCTGGTCGCGTGCCATGGGTAACCTGACACCAGCCCTGAATCTAAATTTCACTGTCCCACTGGTGGCGGTGGGTAGTATTTAGGATCTTGATGATTGATTTCTGGGAATGAAACTTGATACTTATATATATATAGTGCTGCCCTCTTTAACTATGAAAATAATCCAACAAATACATAACCCTGAACTTCAATAGCCAGGGATGTAAGTCTTCAGAATTTTGTCTGATTTCTGAAAATTGATGAATCTCAGAATTTTCCCTCAAAAACTATTATAACACTCATATCTCCTTTCTGAAGCACTGTCTGATAATAGATATATTCTACTTATGTTTATTATTGAACCAGGGCACAGTAGTGCCAGGTTCTTTAGAGACAGGTATTTTTGGACTTTTTGTCAAAAAAGTCCCTTGCTTTCTGTCCCATTTTTTTCCTGTGAAACATTTGTAAATAAAATATTTAAATGCTGCCACAAACAAGTTTTGATCAATGCCAATCCATGCCATCAAAGATTGAAACCCAAAAAGCAATATTTCATACATAAAATTGATATTGAAAAAGGGTCTCTAAAATAGCACAAAACCAACTTTTTCAGGTCAATGCTAAAGGGTGGGGCAGTGTTGCCGAAATAACGCTGGCACGCCGGCTTTTGCCGGCGTAGAATCTGAATGGCCGGCGTAGGGCCTTAGGACGCAGGCCACAGTGACCTGCCATGATGTCAGCTTTCTAATGGTGAAAGAATTTTTCAAATCGGCCAATTAGAAGCGAAGATTGGGCCATTTTTGTAGAATTGAATATTTTTTCAATTTCTTCCAAGTTTTTTGCAGTAGTTTATAAGTAATAATGAAGTTTATGAAAGTACCTTAAAACATCAAAATTCATATGGCCTGCGTGAGAAGGAAATGGCCTGCATAAGATGCCAAGACGCAGGCCACCTTGGCCTGCCTAGAAAAAAAGTTTTCAGGCAACACTGGTGGGGTTTCAAGTAAAGCACAGACCTTCGTGAAGTGTCCCTTTACACAGAATCCTCTTTGTTAGCGAGGAGGTCCCAGATTCTACTGCCCTACGAAGTTCTACTAAGCTACTTCCCTACTATCTGGGTCGACGTAGCTTATAGTTATGCACCTTGCCGAACCTTCAATTTACAGTAGCTCTCAAAATATACAACCCATGCTACCCATTTTTGCTTTAAAAAATGCCCCTTTGTCATCTGAATATTGAATAGAATTGTCATGTCCCTAAATGTGATAATTCAAAAATTATTGCCAATTCAGTGACTTCGGTGAAAAGAGTGCCAAAATCGAAGATGGGGTTGGGTGAATAACATTGAAATATCCTTCATCTACCAATTTACCTATATATAATAGCTATATAAAGTATGCCATCGATGTCTTTAAAGAAGACTGTTCCCATTTTCCTTAAATCCATTTGCAATTACCATGTATATCAATGAGATAAATGGAGAGAAAGAATGGTGTTTCTCAGCAATCTGAGACAACTTTTATGACCATCGGCATGCCATGGTTTTTGGTAAATTTTTCATTTCTCGGACACTGACATTTTATAAAATGTGATGTATAATGTTTTAAACAATGAAAACAATTATTTCTGAGTCATATTATATCTAGGGTTATCGTTTTAGTTACAACATTATTTTGATTATTGTAGGCAAGTTAAAACACTATATTTTTTTATAAGTGTCCGGGCTAATGGGAAGTTGACCCTCCATTGCAACATGTGGACGACATTGCGAGGTCCACTTTTTGGTGATGGTTTTAAGTCCAAAAATAATAAGATAACAGCAGCATCCGTGCTAAATAAAAAAGGGGAGAATAGCTAAGGGTTTTAAATGTGAGACTACCTATAGTAGGTGAGATGACTCGATTTTGATTTGCAGTTTGAAGATTATTTGCTGGGCTACGCCAGGGGCGATAATGGGTGGATTTGCTGGGTGGCCGAGATCAGCTGTTTGACAATTCTGGAAGAAACATTGGCTCAATCATCACCTACCGTCTATCCATGAAAAATATCCGTGTATACACAATAAAGAAACACTATTTAATTCGATTCACCATCAGTTATGCCTCTAAATGCCATTAGAAAGCATGATGGCATTAGATACGATTTTAACTCATTCTACCTTAGCCATTCGTAATCCAATATGGCGGCCTTCCACATCTATCCCATAATAGGTGGTTCCACAATTTTCCACCAGGTGGCAGTATGTATGATGCTTCCCGCCATCCATAGATGGATCCATAGCCCTATCCTATAGACAGGAATTGGTTGGGTTATTCACAGGGGGGCCCGGGGGTGCCTCCACCTTTGTAGGCTGGGAGTAAACATTTCATTTTGTGTTTGTAGGCCTTCCTTGCTTTGTGTTTTTTAACACAATTTTTCTGCTACATGTGTTTTGTATTAGACTTTTCTGCCTCACCCTTAGACCTCCGAGCATTTTTTGTCCCCCATGGCAAATCTTTCCGATCAGTTCCATCTAACCACTTTGCTACTTGTTCTTATATAAAAACAGGGTGAGACGCTTTTTGAGACGCTCTGTAGGCGGTATATTGCATATACCTTCGGTAACCTTTATGAAAAAGAAGGTAAAGCACTACTTTACACAGAACATGATCGAAAAACACCAAAAATCATCAAGGCGGCCTGTTGACAAAAGCTGAAATTCTTTATTTCTGTAACATATGAAGAGAAGTACAGATGCCCTGGTTCACATAGCCACTATCAGATCTATGCAAACGTGATCCACCGATCGGCAGTGGATTAAAACAGTGAAATACTACTTCAAAACAGACAAATTTCAGCGTGCTAGGTGGAATGAAATACATGCTGTGCTAACTATTGCGCATGCTCAGGTGGACTACAAAAGCGAGCAACACAGTACAGACCGCAGTTTCTCGTCGGAGATGGTGTCGCTGCTGACGCTCTGATCGACTCGCTTTTCGGCCGAGACGTAAAATGGCGGTTGCGCGCCGATGGGCGCTGACGTCCACAGCCACCTGCTTGCCTAGACGCACTTGCTCACCCACACATCACCAGCTCGCCCACACCCACCGGCTCGCCCACACCCACCGGCTCGCCCACACCCACCGGCTCGCCCACACCCACCGGCTCGCCCACACCCACCGGCTCGCCCACACCCACCTGCTCAGCTGAAATATGATAACATACTAGTGTGACACATGATTTGAGGGTAGTTTTGACCCAGGAATACATTTCTGCTCTCAGAATTGACAAGTAATTCATTGCTCCTGAAATAAAAATGCCCTGGTTCACATGTGATATATATCACATATACCATTCATTCCCTTATTCCTTAGTTGAGTGCATACAATCACTCTATAGCCAAGTTCACAGGGTGATTCAGACAAGGTTCAGACAAGATTTCAGTAAATGGAAAATCTGAAAGCTAGATTCAAGAAGTAAATGGATCTCTGGGTGATACAAAATAAAATAAAAGGCGCCCTTCCGCACTCTTTTTTCCTAAAAAGTGTCCGCAAAGCTGATTATCGACTCTACAGGGTTCTCCACAGACTAAAAGTTCACAGCGTAAATTCTCGCGTAGAAATAGCGGCTTATAAGAGTCAGACCCCGAGTGTGGTTCATAGGATTCTCCTAAGCTGGCCCCACATCCGAATTGATGCATAAAAGTCCCTAAAATTGGAATAACTTCTGATCTAATTGATGGATTTTCAAAATTCTAAAACCTATAGAAAGCTAAAATGACACCGGCGGCGATTCTGGGGTAATACGACGCCGGCGGTAATGAAAAGGACGCCGGCGGCCCGCCGGTGTCGTTGCAGTGTGGGGAGAACCCTGACTCTAAGTGGCCTTATACAGGTCACACCAATTAAAAAAGTTGGTCTATGGATTTTGGTTTTCAATACTTGGTCAGGGCGGGCAAATTATTCTCTTTTTTTTCCAATTTAAAAAAAAAATGCATTTTATCCCCTACAAACTTGTTTATCCTGGCTCCCGATCAAAAAAAGGGCTACCAAAGAAAAAAAATCAAAAAAAATAATCGCATTCTTCAGGAAATGATGCGGGTGCCATTCGTGGACACTGTTTTTCAAAGGAAAAAAAAAATTGCATTTCCGAAAATAAGGTGCGGGAAATCTGTAGGCCAACTTTTTCTTTTAGTGTGGCCTAGGGTTATAACATCTGTTTTCATTCGCAATACACACCCACGTCGGCCTAGAATGCGCCTCTAGACTCCTGCTCATTTTTTAACAAGAGGGTTCTAAAAATTGACTAGCCCCTTTCGAGACTTAGGGAGTGTTCACTTTTTAACAACAGGGGGGGTCGGTGGATTTTTGCGCGAGCGGGTTGAACTTTTTTGGTCCCCCCCATGGGAAGGTTCGCAATTTTTTTGGTACCCCTCCCTCAGGCCGGCTGAAATTGAGCGCGGCTGAACCCTTTGAGCTATAGTAATGCGCGGGCTTTTTCACTAAAAAGGGGTGCAATTTTTTTGGTTCCCCCCTCAAGAGGGGTCCAAATTTTTCTGGTCCCCCCCCTTCAGGGGGTCCAAATTTTTTGGGTTCCCCCCCCCCAAATCCACCGACCCCCCCCCCCCCCCCCCCCGTTGTTAAAAAATGACCACTCCCTTAGGGTAGTCACATGGGACAGGAAGGGGGAAAAAAGAGAGTGGGACATGGGGCATTTCTTAAAATCGATATGGCAACATGGTCATATTTTAAAATCGATATTGGACATGGGCACAACCCTCCCCACTCTCGAGCCCCTGTCTTATCATTGTACCCCAAACCCTTTCGATTTATAGACCATTGATAACGTTAAATTATCTCCACAATTGTTGTGACAAATGGCATTCTGCTTCCGTGCTCCTTATTTTTAAACTGGAGAGTCTATTTTAAACTAGTCATTACAAATACATTGTACCCCACATTTGATAACTTATCTCTCTGGAATCTGCGGCTATGGTGACAGCTGTAATGTAAGTCGATAAGGGAGTGGTCATTTTTTAAGAACAGGGGGGGGGTGGTGGATTTGGGAGGGGACCAACAAATTTTGACCCCTTGAAGGGGGGGGGGGGGCAAAAAAATTTGGACCCCTTTTTAGTGAAAAAGACCGCGCATTACTATAGCTCGAAGGGGTCAGCCGCGCTCAATTTCAACTTGCCTGAGGGGGGACTGAAAAAATTTCGACCCCTCCCGTGGGGGGGACCAAAAGAATTTCGACCCGCTCGCGCAAAAATCCACCGACCCCCCCCCCCCTGTTGTTCAAAAATGGCCACTCCCTAAGGGTCTGACAGAGGGGATAAGAAATATACCGATATCGGGTTAATACAATACGTTACATTGAGCTTCACACCCCAGCAATTAAAAAATATATTTAGAATTTTTATTTATTATTTATTCACTCAAAAATTCGTCGTCTTGATTACAATTTCCCTTTGCCGTGTATAGAGCTTGTGAGGTACCCGTCGCTGATAAACATTCCATGATAAGGCCACACCAAAAAAAAAAGTTGGTCTACGGATTTTGTTTTCCAAAAAAAGGTGCGGTAGGGTGAATCCCCCCCCCCCCCCCTCCAAATTCTTTTTTGTCAATGGATTTCAACCTTAAAATAGGGGGGCGGGCGAATTTCTTTTCTTTTCCTGAAGAAAAAATCTCTTTAATTTTTACAAATGTATTTTCTGGCTAACGATGACAGAAAAGGCCACCAAAAAAAAAAAAAAAAAAAAAATATATATATATCCAATTTTTCTGAAATGATGCGGGCGCTGTCCATAGATACATTTTTTTCAAAAAAAATAATTACATTTTCCAAATTATGGTGCGGGAAATCCGTAGACCAACTTTTTTATTTGGGTGTGGTCTAATATTAGGGATGTCACTGGTATCATAGGTATCGATACATCGCTATTTTTTATGTATCTGATAACCGAATAGACAAATGATGGGTAGCATTACGCTGCCATCTTGGATTCTTTGTGTGCTTTCTGTCAGTTTTTATGGCGTATACATTGGACCACTATTTAACTGATAACGCATAAAATACGATACCAATAACATCCCTAGAAAATATGTATATTTTATGCAGAGGCCAGATGTTATGTATGAGTGAAAAAAAGGAATGGCAGAGATATCAGCAAGCTGTTATCATATCATATTATCTCTACCATGTATACACACTGCGATCAATAGATTCATATCATAAAATTCATGTTTGAGGCAAGTCGGCGTACAATTATATTATGATTTTAATACAGTGTTGTTAATATTTAAATTTAAAAAATACTTAGAATTCATACTGCGCCTTAGCAAGGATGGTACATTCTTTGTTTGACTTTGTTTTGAAGTCAGAGAAACTCTCATTAGCTCTAATACTATTATCTAGGATATTCCACGCTCGAGGACATATGACTTGGGGTCAGCCTTCATATGCAGCGCATTTAATTGTGGAATAATATGTGGCATCAGCAGATCTAGTGACTTACAGTGCCCTCTATATCGTACATTTTGTGCTGTTTTATACCCATATATTTCAGCGTGATACTTTCTTCTCACATTTAGTGAAGTTTTTTTTTTTTTGAGTTTGTAAGAGTATTTATTTCATAAATGATTTTCATAAATACAATTATAATACATCAAGTGTACAATAAGGATTTGCCGTGCATTTCAGCATTCACCTTTTGTACAATACTGACTAAACGTATGCGTACATTTCATGAATAAGGTTGTATCAAATAAATATTAAGATATAGTTAACTAGCAATTGTTACACAACATAGATTCAATTCCTATATAGGTTTAGGTAGTGCCAAAAGGTAGGTAATAAGTATTTGTAAGTTCAAATCAATATTGTATATTTATATCATAATAGCGTAGGCGTCACTGATTTAACAGCCAGAGCATGAGCTGTTATCCTCCATATATCACATGAGTATTACATCATCACATTGCACGCTAAGGTGGTAGGCCAGTTACATGGATACCACCGATATAGCTTGACATAAACCTGCTGTGCTCCCTTCCAATTCCTCATCCTTCACTAAATGAGTCAGAATAATGTTAACAAGTACCTAGAATATAGATTGAAGCCATCATAAAATTAGGGTGGTGTTTTCTTTTAATACCTGCACAGGTGTGAAGTTTTCCTGAAGTTCTCCATGTCGCACACAGTTGTGAAAAACCGTAACAAAATTGGAGGAACACATTAAAATAATCCGTAAAATTTCAGAGAAAAAAGGGGGGGGGGTAGCGCTCATTAGGGTGAGGGCGCTTATTAGGTCGAAGACGGTATTATCAGTGATGCCAAGTGTTACGATTTTTTCGTAATTTTACGATTTTGGACCCCAATTACGACCATTACAATTTCTGCTCCCAAATTACGATTTTTAGGATCTTTTTATACTAAAGAGGTCTATTCATACCTCGCATGTTGAAACACTTCTTCTTTTTAAAAAGAGAGAAAAGTCGTAAGGCACACCTTTGCCGACAAACTGGTCTGCTAAAGTATCAGTAGTCATTAATTATGAAGCCTAAAGCACAAACCTGAGTTCCAAAGCATTCCAAAGGAATACTATTGTTAAGATTTTTGTTACAATTTCAAGCAAAAATTGTTACGATTTTAGGGTCCAAAAATAGTAACAAATACGATTTTGAGGGTGGGTTAACTTGGCATCCCTGTGTTATTTTTTGCTCATGTTGCTGTGTGTGTGTTGCAGGGAGTGACTCGTGTAAGTGGTTGCTGAGTGACGGACGGTTCCAGGGCTACAACGCGTGGCAGCCCTACGGCTGTATGATGCACAAGTACACCAAGAGGTACGGCTTTTTTTAATCCCTTATTAAAAAAGGTTTATTGACCAGAAATTCATATAGAGGTGATAACATGTTCTGCCAAGATGGTCAGAGGAATTATTTACAAGTATAATACAGTAGACCCCTCCCAGCTCAGACCGATTTCTCTACTACCAATAACAGGGAAGATACTTGAACGATTTGTACACACACAGCTCTACAGTTACTTAGAAAAACATAACAAATTAACACAAAGTCAAAATGGTTTTAGGAAAGCACACTCCACACTTGATACCGTGTTCCAAGTGCTGGATAAAGCACACAGAGCACAGGTAGAAAAGGAAGTAAGTGGTATAATATTTTTGGATTTCACCAAAGCTTTTGATTCCCTAAGCCATAGCATATTGTTACAGAAGTTGAGGCCTCTAGGGCTGTGTGTAGATACGGTAGAGTGGTTTAAAAGTTATCTGATTAATAGAAGACAATGTACTATGTGTAATGGGGCAAAATCAGGGTATAGGGAAGTTAGTTATGGTGTAACCCAGGGCTCGATTTTGGGTCCTTTGTTGTTCTTGATATATGTAAATACAATGCCCAACCTTGATGTGAGGTCCACCCTGAAGCTGTATGCTGATGACACGCTATTAATATGTTCAGCGCCTAATGTTAAACTGTTAAACAAAGCTATGCAACGCGACCTGGATAAGGTACATGGGTGGTGTGTGAGGAATAGGCTCACCATAAATACAGCCAAATCAAAACAAATGTTACTGCTACCCACTGAGGGAGATTCATTGCGCCTTAAAATAGGTAATGAGAGCCTAGAATCGGTTAATGAGTATAAATACCTCGGTATAACCATTGACTCCCACCTGTCATTTGACGCACAGGCCAAAAACATGTTGGTCTCCATAGGTCATAAGTTATGGCTATTATTACATGTAAGACATCTCATTGATATGTACACTAGCATAAGAATATTAAAGGCAATGATTATGCCCTATTTCGATTATGGCATAGTTTTTACAACAGGTCAATCCCCTGCGACTATGAATAGATTCCAGGTACTTTACAATACAAGTATAAGAATATGTATGGCAGTCAGGGATCCCCGCGAGATGAGAGTAAAGGACCTGTATAAACGGGTCCGAATGCTACCTATAGACCTCCGGAGACTATACATGCAAGTTACAATGAGTCACAGGTTGGTGTTCAATGGGCACCTCATTATTGTAAATCCAACCGGCACTAGGGCAGCTGATGCTCCCCTGGTGGCACAGGATGCGCCTAAGTCAACTCGTCTTATAAATGATCCCTGCTACCAATGTAATGCCCAGTGGAATTCTCTTGATCCAGCGCTCCGCTGGATCATAGAGAAAGGTGCCTTTAAACAAGAAGTAAAGGCACAGCTGACCAGGTATTTTTATGCTAAATGGAGGTCGGATCAATTGCAACTATTATACTCTGGAAACAGTATTATACCTGACCCGCCAAGGGTCAGACGCTGACTGGACCGGGTGGTTCCTGATGCAGCGGTATGATAGTAATAGAGATGTTAGACTGTGTATGATAGACCTTAGCACTATGTATATCTATGTAATATGTATGTAACTTCCAGCGAAGAGATGTATCACCTGTCAAGTATAAGTATACACACGGTACCATGATGAGATAGATAATGTCTGTAAAATTTACTTATGTTATTAATATCAATCTCACAGCTTGTCGGCCCCCTAATCCCAGTCTATGTGCCCAATCTCTCAGTAAACCTACACTACCGCAGAACGAATGTACATTATTAGATTTATATTTTGTGTACCTTGTTGGACACTAGGGGCGGTGGTAATACTTTATACATAATTAAGACAACATTGTTATTGAAATATGGGGTCAGTAATTACCACCGTACGTATAAAAAACCCCCTAGGCGCTTGACGAGGGGAGATCATTTAATCATTAAGCGACTGTACTCGAGCCTAGGAAAAAATAAAACTTTACAAACTTGAACTTGAACTTGACAGCTTCATAACATGAAGATGGCTAGTATTCTCTTTTGAGTGTTCCTTGTACATTATCAAATAACGGTCTTTACCGGTACTAAGTATATCCTGTAACTCTCAAAACAGGTACCAGTTATGTACAAAGAATTCATAGTTATTTAGTACTTCTATTAAAGCAGTTGTTACCGCAGTCCTGTTTTATTTTAAGAATTAATATTTCCCTGGCCGGTGGGAAAGATTGGATAGAGGATAATTCCCAATTTTAGTTTACTAGATTTACTTCTTTTTTTTTGATTTGAGATAGTACAAAGTACTAATCCCGTTTATTCAGGTAGCTCCACAAGGTTACATGTGTTCTCCCTACCGAACAAATACTGGCCCACATACGACAACATTATGCAATAAACAGGATTACAAAAACAGTGGTGCATTTATTATATTACTATGTTGACTGGTCTGGCATGATGCCTTAATGTATCATACCCTTGGTCGTTATGATGCATGAATGCAGTCCTGGTCAGTAACTCGCCAGTGCTGCATTCAAGCATCATGCCGATCATATGATCCAAGGTACCACAAGTGGAGAAACCATGAATTCAGAGTGATTAGATCTCTGTGTTTATTTCATGTAATTATTGATGAATTATACTTAATAATGACATTTAAAGATTGGTGTCATAACTATTTTAGTGACGTCCTCATGGAGAAACGGCCCATGGAGAATGAGCATCAGTTTCTCCACGGGGGTGCGGAGAATGTCCATTCTAGCACTTAAAGTGACATGGTCCGATGATTAGGGCTCAGAAATTAATTTAGTTAAAAATGAACAAAAATGTTCAATATGGCCATACTACATGCCCTATCTATTTTATTTAACATTCCCCATAATTCAGCTTAGAATTCAGTCCATTGTTAGTTTTATGCTCAATTTAAGACTTTTGGAGTGCACGCTATAATTCCAACCCCCCCATTGAAAATACACTCTAGAATACTGAACCCAGGCCACGCTGGACACTCTAAATGTGCTTCTATTAGCCATAGATGGCATTATATTGTTCCCTATCCTCCAAATATGGTATTGTGCTAACATTTGGTACACACCTAAGTAGAATTTCAAATATGAAAAAAATCGGACGATGTCACTTTAAGCATACCGTAAAACCTCTCTGATAAGCCGACCTCCCTTATAAGCCGACCCCCCAGTTTGAGAGAATTCTATAAGCCGAATTCTGGGTCATTTAAAGAGTTTTAAACTACAATGTACTGGATAATTTACCTCCATTATAAGCCGACCCCCCACTTTGAGAGAATGCTATAAGCCGAATTAGGCTTCAAATCCCAAAATTTGGTTAGCCTATCAGAGAGATTTTACGGTAGTAACTTTGTTTGTCCACATGAAATAAAATAATATCATGATATTCCCCCCGTTTGTACTTGACAGCGATTCGCGTAACTGCATGCACTACATTGCCTACTGGGGAGGTAAGAACCACATTGTGTTTATCGGAGACTCGCGGATACGCCAGATGTACTTTGAGTTTGTCAACATGCTCAGTGACCAACCCGTCGAGCACGAGAAGGCACACACCGATCTCAACTTTACTGACCACAAAATCAACCTCAAAGTTGTGAGTATTTTATTAACCTTTAACGATGCATGTCGCTGAAAAATCAGATTTGTCCTCATGATGCACCAATACAGCCCTGCGATTTACTCGCCAGGGCTGCATTTATGCATCATGACCACCAATATAAAATTGCATTCACCAACCACGTTAATACAGGTGATATTTTAGATGATTTGATTTAATTTAATCACGCTAAGAAAAAAAGGTCAAACAATATTCAAAGATAATTATCCAGACAATTAAGATGAACAAAATACCACGGTAGACCTGGATCAATTTTAGTTGTAACCTAAACAGCCCTCACCAACCATTTTAGATTGAATTAAAATTGTCAAAATTTTCAGGAGTTCCTCTGGCATCCGATGGTGAATCGCTCCATGTCTAACGTCTACAAGTCGTGGCTACAGATGAATCCCCACGACCGACCAAACCAGATCATCACCGGCAGCGCCGCGGTATGACGCTTAATGAAAAATGGCTCGTTCATTTATTTTTCCAGGTTTAATCAAATAAAAACATAATAAATTTTATCAGCATTTGCAAAGAAAAAAATCCATCATGAGGTTGTTTTGAAAATCGAAAAAGGGACCATTCAATATCACCTTTCCCTACGTTACCGTAAAACCCCTCCTTTAAGATGACCGCACCTTTAAGACGAACCCCTACTTTGAGATCAAAGTTCGTCTTGTAGAAAAAAGACATTAAAATGGTTCTCTCCTTGATACTATATAATAAAACCACACCTTTAAGACGACCCTCCTATTTCAAGATAAAAATCTGTGTTGTAGGAAAAATAAATACCAAAATAAATCCATCTTAAAGGCGGGGTTTTACGTTATGTCTGCAATAAAAAGCATTTACTATACACTGCAATATTTGTGATATTTAAGATATTATGTGTATTTAATGAATATTATTTTATTGTTTGTAGTGGAGTATTAAGGTGTTTAATGGTAGCGAGGAGGCGCTGAATAACTTCCGCGTCAACTTGACGCACACTGTACCATACTTCAACAAAATCAGCAACACCACAAACATTCTATGGATGCTACAAGGTGAGACAGGAAAAATGGTTTTCAAATCTCAAATTTCTTTAACCTATCTTGTTATGTAACCATAGAGACCGAGCTGACCGAAAATGTGATCATTTAGGGTACCTCAGTAGCTAATATTTCACTAAAAAAGCATCTTGCCTGATGAAGGGTTATAAAATAACCCGAAACGTTGCATAAAAGATCATCAACAAAAACTCCAAATACCGGTAATTGTCAAACCTCAAAAAGACTAATAAAAGAAACGCTCCATAATTAATAACAAGTGTCTGGTTTTGTGTGTTATAAAGATTTCTTCAAATTTCTTTAATCCTTTAAGAACGGATGTCGCTAAATGATGACATTTGTTGCCGGTGCTGCATTGGTGCTTTGGTTTTTATTTGTTTGTTTGGTAGTCCCATTAAGCCACCGAGGCAGGGCTACTGATTGTCATACTGATATATACCTTTAGACTACCTTCGATTTATTAATTATTATTACTTTTTATTGACTCAGGTAGGTGACTACCTGAGTCTTATGCGACGCCTCGGTGAGACGCTTTTTTTTGAAAGGAAAAAAAAATTCAACTCTTTCTTTTCACCCCAAAAAACAATTTCCCATCAAAATTTCAACATTGTACTTAAAATACAACATTTCCCCTAGCTTAGCTTGCTCGAATCACCCATCTAATGCAAAGCATTACATGAAAAAAAAGCATTACAAGAAAGCATTCCAAAAATCGTCTTGGTCTTTCTGCCATGTAGACAAACATCAAAGTACTGTTATCGACACATGTTCGTCTATGGCAGTAGTAGTTAATTCAATCTGATCACCCGCTGAGACGCTTTTTTTAAGACCAAAAACTGGACAGAACAGCGCTGGAAACGATCGAATCGACGCGAGTTGACTGCCACTTTTGAAGTCTCGTCTCCTCTCGCCGTTCGCGAGAGGGTGCGAGATTCGGAAATTGTTGTTGTTTTGACAATTTTCGGCGCGCCGAGGAGTGGATATCTCGCGAACTACTCCGTTTTTAAAGCTCAAACCTGTCCCATTCTCTTTTTTTTTCGAATTCTAGGCCGAAAACATGTACTGGGGGGTTGAAATGATGCTTTTTTAGGTCATTTTGAGCATTTTTATCGATTCGAATCGATGCGAGTTGACTGCCACTTTTGAAGTCTCGTCTCCTCTCGCCGTTCGCGAGAGGGTGCGAGATTCGGAAATTGTTGTTGTTTTGACAATTTTCGGCGCTTCGAGGACTGGATATCTCGCGAACTACTCCGACAATGGGAGTATTTGGCAATATTTTGATTTTTTACGGCTTCATTTATGCGAATACCTGAGTCTTTTGTGATTAGGATCACACGTTAGATTTTTTCTAATTGCCCAAAACCACTGAATTATGGACAGGACCTTATGGTGAAATGGATACCATTTATTCAGAAAGGATCTGAAGAATGTTTTAAGAAAGGATAAAAAATATGGTGATACTTTTAGTACCATTGCTCTCAAAATAAACGATTCTCTGGTTTAATCTTAGAGAACTACTTTTGTTTTTCAAAATCCTATATCTAAAAAAGTAGCTCGGGACCCCCTACTTTACTTTTCACTGTTTGGTTCCAAATTATGTAAGGTATATTGGGTAAATATTATGAGTGAATCTAGATACTTTTGACCCAAGATAGGCAATCACCTTAAAGTACACAGAGTGCATGTGCTCTGATCTCTCAAATGGGGATGCTATACTAGTGTCAAGCAGTGCACTAAACCTCTATATCTCTCCCCTTGTAGTCATCATGTACGTATGGGTAATTGTTACTTTTAATCTGTTTTTATCGTTGTATGGTTTTCGAAATTCTTTTGTTCATTTGTTCTATTTGTGCTGTTCGAGTGTATGTTTAAATGTCTGAATCAGTATGTTGATCCTGATGAAAAAAATGTCTAAATTATTAAATACCGGTACTCTAAAATGAATCGAGAAATATATATTTATCTTGATGCCATGACTTTTTACGAACCCTAATCAGCACTATTTAATCATAATCAGCCATTTTTAGGAGTCCTGCGCATAACGCCTCCGACAATTTCGGATGACTCAGAACTCAAACTTAAAATGCCTCGTTTGTATGACGTTGTAGACCCAGTGGTGGAGAGTAAGCTGTCAGTGAACCGCTCCATGATCACCAACAGCCAAATAGACGACTACAACCGAGCCGCTATCGAGATTCTGTACGTACCACTACTTCAACCATTCATTATTGACCAGTTTCCCTTATTTATAAGGGAAACTGGTCAGTTTAGCTGCTACTGCTCATTGACTTTGCCTTGGCCGTACCCTCCATTCACTTTGCATTGGCCAGTGATCAAGGGTCCAACTGTGCATATTCTCTATACCTGGACCTTCCTTAGTCAGGCCTCTCCAGTCCTAGCCCTGTGTTGAGTGCTATTTAGGTAGTAGTCCTCCCCTGGCACCTGTATGCAGATAACTTGCCCCACTGGCCGCAGTGTTAAAGGTCCCAGTCCCCTACCTGCAATAACTATATGTTTGATTGCTGTTGATGATTACGGCTCAGCCCACCCTCCTTGTCTGTGGTGGTGTTGTGGCTGCTGGTAACGACTTTAGGAGTGGAGAGTGGAGGTGGTGGTGGTGGTGGTGGTGGTGACAGGTCGGCGAGCTCTGTATTTCTAAAGTACCAAGCACATGACGTTTGTTTGCACCCCACTGTTCTATTATAAGGTGCAATCTACAACTCTAACTCCTGCTATTATGGTAGTGTGGTGCTAGTAACGACAATACACAGCTTGCCGACCTGTCCCTCCCACCACCACCTCCACTCCCCAGTCCTCAAGTCGTTAACTCATCAACCGAAACTGGTCTTGCAGTATGCTGCACCTTCCTCAACCCTAGCAACCTCATCACTCATCTCCTGAGCACTGAAGCACCCCTTAAGGCGGGTGGGAATTTTTCTGCCCCCCCCCCCCCCCCCCAAACGCACCAACCCCCCCCCCCCCCATGTTGATAAGCAACGACCTTTTATGCAGTTTAATCAATTTTCAGAGAGGGAAAGATGCATCGGTAGGCCCTATGTTATTCTTACAGCAAAATGTTGACTCAGTATGAATATCATCTAACAGCTCTTATTATAAAAAATGTCAGTTTGTACTGTACATAAAATTCTACTAATAGTTTCTTGGGCTATAGGGAAAATAATATCCCTTTCGTCCATCGAACCCCTTTTCAAAATAGATACCGGGTAATTCTGTGAATTGACTTATAAATTTAAGAGCAAGAACATTCTCTATAATACAGTTTTGGGTAAAAAAAATAGTTTTTACTTACAGGTATGTCACCTTTATTACTTGTTTCAGTATGTATAACTCTGCGACCATCTGGAGCTCATCGCGACTCGTGGCTCAAGGTTACAACCGCGATACAAAAGATGGCCTTCATATTGGTAAACTGGCACTGGATCTGGTGAGTTGACTGTCATACCCTAGAATCATTTATTGTCCCACAGTGTTGCCGAAATAACGCTGGCACGCCGGCTTTTGCCGGCGTAGAATCTTAATGGCCGGCGTAGGGCCTTAGGACGCAGGCCATAATGGCCTGCCATGATCTCAGCTTCCCAATGGTGAAAGATTTTTTCAAATCCGCCAATTAGAGGCGAAGATAGGGCCATCTTTGTAAAATTGAATATTTTTTTAATTTCTTTTAAGTTTTTGCATAGTATAAAACAAGTTTTAATGAAGTTTATGAGGATTCCTTAAAATTTGAAAATTCATATGGCCTGCGCAAGAATGAAACGGCCTGCGTAAGATGCCAAAATGTTTTCGGCAACACTGGTCCCACCTAAAAACAGGGCCTTCAAAGGGCCGCCCGTAAGGACGGCCTACACTTACAGTGTTGCCTTATTATGGGACAAGCTCAAAATTCTATAATATCAATAACCCTACTTCTCTATCTCGAAACTAACTTCTTGTAGTCGGATGCCAAGTGTTACGATTTTTTCGTAATTTTACGATTTTTGACACAAATTACGACCATTACGATTTTTGCTTGAAAATTATGATTTTTAGGAATTTCTGAAGTGTGTATTCAAAAGCATCACTTTGAACCAAGCCCAGATCAGGTGTAGTGAAAAGGGGTTAAAAACAGGGCTATAAATCCCTTTGAACCCCTTACTTTGAAACTGCCCCTGCCTATAAAGTGGTCTGGACTGAGAAGGCATTAGTTATTACATCATATGTGGCATAAATCCACCATTAGTTAGTGCATCATGTATGGAGTATAAATTCATCAATTACCTATGTGAAAGTGCATTTGAAGACATGCTATCATTACGATTTTTGTTACGATTTCCTACACAAATTGTTACGATTTTGGGGCCCCAAAACGATACTTAATTGCCTTTTGTATTTCAGGACGTTCAGATCCTGATGAACATGTACTGTAACGACCACATGAACTACAACGACGGCACCTGCTGCTCCTCCGCAGAGAACATGTCTACCTTACAGATCGTCGTCGCCGCCGTCTTCGGAGTCTGGTCAGTTTAATCTTTTAACAACGGATGTCATTAAAATATGACATTTGTCGGCATGATGCACCAATGCAGCCCCGGCGAGTAACTTGCCGGTGCTGCATTGGTGCATCATGACGACCCTCTGGGGTCCACCTTACAGATTGTCGTCGCCTCCATCTTTGGAGTCTGGTCTGTGCCAGTTTATTTTTCTTCCTGTTTAGTCTGATGGGTACTGATAATTCTTGGTGTTGAAGCTGCGGCTTGTACACGTACATGAGTCAAACTCAGGTTAAATTTGACAACTTAGTACGAAATTAGCAATTTACGGTATAAATCTCCTGCCTTGAACGTACCTCCACTATTGTGGAAAAGAAATTCAAGTTGAAAAACGCTATTATTGTATGTATACATGTAAAAACCTTCGGAAGAAATCTCTATAAATATATACAGAAATATAATTCTCTATGTAAATCTGTATTTAATGTTTTTGATATAAGCAGTGATCCTAATTTTGCTTCAATTAATTCCCCTGAAAATTATTCATGTTCCATGTCCTTACTAGACTGAAAATTTAGTCTGGTGTCTTAAGTGTTCGTGGTGGCTGGGTGTTAATGGAAGAAACTATACCTTATCTGAAATAATTTTATATCATAAATACCTGAACTTTGATCCTTTCTATTTTACCACAGTCTTCTCACATCTATTGTGATGTGTTTATGGAGGCGGAAATTCAGACGGAGCGTGAAGAACGGAGCGAAGGCACGGGCAGAAAACCCGCAGCGGAACGGACAACGTAACGGTCAGAACGGGACGGAGACTGACCGCTGCGAGGGTTTCTACGAGCTGATCACGTCACTCGCCAAGCTCGGCATCATCATGTCCTACATATTCCTATGTGACAGGTGCGTCTTGGAGTTTAAATAAACCTCAGGGATGAAAGTATTAGTTTTTCCCTGATTCTAATTTCTTTTTATGTAGCAAAGACCTGTGCTTAACTATACGGGACCTTTATTCAGGGGCCCCAATTTGAACATTTCAAGTTTTTATTTAGATTGGTCTTTTTCATCCCTGATAACCGGTACAAGGAATATAACATTTTATTGGATTGAAATCAATGTCCAATCTGACTCACAATATATTTCGCAGTGCTAATAGCTACACAATGAGAAGAAAACAAAATTTAGGTTTAGATACACTTTATTGCATTTTAACACCATTTACATGTTGGTTGTCATGATACTCAGATAGAGATGCTACCTCTTATGCTCACCTTATTATTTCTCTAATAAGGCCACTGAAAATTGATTATCAGCTTTGCGGACACTTTTTGGAAAAATTCGGTGAGGGAGGGAGGCGTTTATTAAAAAAAAAATATGACATTTTCAAGACGGCGAGGGAACTTACTTTTTTTTTTTTTTTTTTTTTTAAAGATAAGTTGTTTTTTTTTAATTTGCGATAAAACCCTTCAAGGGCTACATAGTAATGTAACATTCTATGCCCTTTGCCGAAATCTCTCCTTTTTATTGAATATTTTTCAATTGAAATCTCTCAGTTATGTAATAAGGGTTCCATACACAAAATTGGTATCTTATTTCAACCAGAAATTGCGATTTTAGGGTCCAAAATCGGGTAACAAATACAATTTTGGAGGACAAGATAACTTACCAGACCTGCTTTTAGATTGATGCGGAAATTTGATTTCCCCCCCCCCCCCTTTTTTTTGACAGGGACGCCCCTTTTTTGAAAGGGCTAAAGTTGATGCGGCCCTTTTAGACAGGTGCGGGCTCTGTCCGCAAAGCTGATAATCGATTTTAAGTGGCCTAATAAAAGAAATTAAAAATAATTGAGATATTGTTGTTTTTCAGGACGAGTTTCTTCATGAAGGAGAACAAGTACTACACGCACGTCAACTTCTTCCTGCCCTTCTCCTACCTCATGATACTCGGCTTCTTCTTCACTGAGAACTCAGACCAGGTCAGGCCACAAGGCACCTTAGAACAATACCTAGAGGTGTAAAATGTTATAACAAGTAGGCCTACTAGAGACCAATGCAACAATAAAAGCTGACTTTTCAGAAAAGTTATTGATAAAGTTTTGGAACATTTCTGAAGTGTGTCTGCCGAGTTCAAAAATATAACCTCAAAATCCTGCATTCTAATATACACTATTTCCTATGAATCTCCTGATATGAGATGTTTGCAAACACAGCCATTACAGACCATGTTATGAGGATTCTGCTAAAATAAACGTAAATGGACCTTTATTATGAAAATGTCACTCTTTCTTGACACATGGCTCTAAAGAGATGGCAATATTTTATTACCATATGCAACATGGATATTAAAAAGGGATATGGCAATCGAGTCAAAATGTTTTACCACTGGCCGACTGATGTCACAGTGATGCATGGGTATTTAGAGAGACAACCCACTGCAGAACTCCCTTTGATTTCATCTCGTTTGATATTGCCCTGAATGCTAGAGTTTCTATGTTCGTTGCTGGTTTGTCTGGCCCTGCCTACTATGGTACTAGCCCAGTTACGTAGAACCAGGCAAATAAAAGGACACTTGCTATCCTTTGAAAAGAGTAGGGGACGTGTCCTGGTAGCGGTTTTCTCCCTCACCTCATAGATACGGTCATTCATGTCATACAATCAATCATCCATACCCCGGTAGATGCGGTCACTGCTGTATTGGACAAGCAGCATTTAAATACCTGTCTGACTGCGAGGCAGATTACCACTACTTGTGGATGACTCCATGCTAACTTGAGGCAGTCCTGTAGGGGACTATGTACGCCTGGACGTTAAACCAATCAATCAATCAATCTGTGTTTGTTGCAGACACGTATCCTTCACCGAGACCAGACGGATGAGTGGAAGGGTTGGATGCAGCTGGTGATCCTCATCTACCACCTCACAGGCGCCTCAAGGGTACGTCTTAGGCCAAAAAAATAATTTGTGTTCAGCTTTCCCGACAGATAATTTTTTGTTGGCATTTTTTGGATTTTACTATTAAAATATTTTTTTTCTTACTAAAAAAATGATTCTAACTGAAAAAAAGATAAATGGGAGAAATTTCTCTCCCAATCCTTCCAAAAAAAATGTTTAAAAACATCAACCTACCTACCTTATTTTTTTGGGACCCCTCCCCAGGAGGGATCCAAACTTTTTGGGTTCCTCCCCTTCAAGGGGTCCAAATCTTTTTGGTCCCCCCCCCCCCCCACCAAATCCAGCAATCCCCCCTTGTTAAAAAATGACCGCTCCCAAACAGGCACCAAGGGTCTGAAAATAACTTTTAATGTACATAAACTATAATACGCTATACTTCCAAAATTCCTTGTATTATTGAACCAGGGCACAGTAGTGCCAGGTTCTTTAGAGACAGGTATTTTTGGACTTTTTGTCAAAAAAGTCCCTTGCTTTCTGTCCCTTTTTTTCCTATGAAACATTTGGAAATAAAATATTTAAATGCTGCCACAAACAAGTTGTGATCAATGCCAATCAATGCCATCAAAGATTGAAACCAAAAAAGCAATATTTGATACAGAAAATTGATATAGAAAAAGAGTCACTAAAATAGCACAAAACCAACTTTTTTGGCGCAATGCTAAAGGGTGGGGTTTCAAGTAAAGCACAGACCTTCGTGAAGTGTCCCTTTACACAGAATCCTCTTTGTTCTTATGTAAAAACTGGGTGAGACACTTTTTGAGACGCTCTGTGGGCGGAATATTGCATGTACCTTCGGTAACCTTTATGAAAATGAAGGTAAGGCAGTAGTTTACACAGAAAACAAAGAAAAAAGACAAAAAATCATCAGGGCGGCCTGTTGACAAAAGCTGAAACATGGTGTGAGAATTGTCAGGACTGCATTCATGCCAGGTTTGGGGTCAAGATCATCTGTAGCACACGCTGCCCTGCGGCCGGCCGACATGGCGAAACAGAAACGGAGATGGTGTCGCTGCTGATGTTCCGATCGACTCACTTTTCGACCGAGATGTAAAACCGCAGTTACGTGCTGCAGGACACTGACACCCACAGCCACCTGCTTGCCCAGATCTCCTTGCCCACACACACCTGCTCGCCTGGAATTTGATTAAATAAGGCATATAACCTATCAAAGTGGGTCAGCGTTTCCTGGAGATTTTGATTCTGCTGTCAGAAATAACGTATTGTACTAAAATTAGGTACCCGATCATTGGGAATCGGCACTGTGTGTGTATGGGGGGGGGGTTGTAAGCACTCAATCTTGGCGATTCAACATCAAAACTCAAACATATTACACTCACACATGTTACACTCACGCATGTTACACTCACACATGTTACACTCACACATGTTACACTCACACATATTACACTCACACATATTACACTCACACATATTACACTCACACATATTACACTCACACATCGGGGGGGGGGGACTTCGGGTTTATCCAATGGAAAAACAAATACCTGAGTCTTTTGTGATTAGGATCACACACTAGATTTTTTACGAATACATATCAAAAGCTTTGAAAACATGAAAAACTAAATGAAAACAACTAGATCACCAAAATAAATGCCCTGGTTCACATGTGATATCAATCACATATACCATTCATTAATTCATGGTGTATTGAAATTGCACACTTTTTGTGAATTTACTCTTGAAGCGCAAGCCAACGTGGCCAGTCATAATTACTGTAACTCCCATGTATAACCCGCATCTCGCATACAAACCAGAGTTTTGAAGAACCCTATATTACCAGCAATGGAGTTCTGAAAATGTCACCTTTTAAAAGTACTGTAGTGTAATTCTAGAAACCCTTGTATGACCCGCACATCCTCTAAAACTGGAGTTCTGATTCACATAACCTGAGGGTTATAAATGGGAATTGAATGCACATTAAACCTCCCCGAGCACAATCAACACAAGTCTTAGTGAAACTTTTTTTTTCATAGAATCCAGGGTAACCAATCCCAGGAGGTAAAATATTCCCAGAAATTTTAGTGAATGCCCCTCACATGATTCTTGTGTTGTTTCAGGTGCTGCCTATTTACATGCAAATCCGTGTTCTGGTGTCGTCGTATATATTCCTGTCGGCGTTCGGGCACTTCACCTTCTTCTACAATAAGAGCGACTACAGCCTCAAACGGGTCTGTCAGGTAGGTCGACGTTATTACAAAGTATGGGAAATACACCAATCTGTATATAGGGAAGGGGACTTCTACTTGGAGAATTTTTATTTTTTTTATATTTTTTATTAGGTCCTCATTAAGATACAGAATGATCTTCCCCGACCAATTGATGGCAAACCTGGATATGTTGCATAGTTACATGAATTGATTCATATGATATGACATTGGTATAGAAAACAATGGTCTTCAGGTCGAGACTCTCTGGTGCTCTTTAATGCACGATGGTGTCAAGCTTTAATACCGAGCTTGCAGGTTCCCTAGTAGGGGGCACCATTGCTTGATCTGGTAACCAGCGAGATAAGCACTGATACAACAATCATGATGGGTAGTACAGGCTGTTACATAATGCCCCCTAAGAATTCCGCAGTGAAGCCCAGGGAATTATCTCATTGGTTGATATTTCATCCAGCTACACGCCTATAAGCCTCGGTCCCAGAGTACATTAAAGAGTCGAGATGTGAAGAAAGAGTGTTCTATTGTCTCTATAAAACTATTTCACAATTTCCATTGGGTTTTTAAGATTTCTTCGTGCATTTTTAAAGAGTTTCTGTGGGTTTGTATACTGTCCACTGTAACACTATAACAAATGGTCACGTGACCTCTCTGAGGCTATAATGTACGGCCAACTGTTTTACAACTTCTCGTAGACTCGAGCACTGCCCGTTAAAAAAACCTTAGATCTTTACCCAAGATCAGACCAGTATTAATTAAGCAAACAAACAAGGCATTATAACGTCATTCATGGCACCTCTCCTTATTAACCATAGAGATATATAAATAGAGTGGCAACAGCGCAATGCTAGTATAATGCGTGTCTCGGGAGCGCGTAGGTCGCGACAGTGGTAAATGTGACAGTCCCCTCACCTTACCCATGGGGTAAAGGACAATATAGCAATATCTCTGGGACTATCCACCTGATTTTCACAATTTAAACAACAATACATAGCTATACTGGTAGAAAGAAATAAGAAGTGGGTTTCTGGTTATGGTTGGCAATATTTAAAAATATGTGCCAGAGAATGTGGTCCAATCCCATATTGTTCTCCGAGATATGCAGGACCATCAATGTTTGACAATTATTTCTGAAAAGACCACTAGGTCTACAGACTGTTGGAGTATGCCATTAGAAGGGCCTTTCTCTATAGCATATCAAACCATTGAGTTTTGTTCCAGTTCTTATTTTAAAAGAAAATCTAGGCATGGGGTACTGATATCATATATGTGGTAGTCTGACCTTGCGGGATACCGACAGATAAGAAAACCTGACAATCTTTGGCTATTAATTCTGAGAAAACTACTAATCATACAGACTATTGGAGTACACCATAAGAAAGCCCTTGCTTCATTCATAATGGAACCATTGAGTTTTGTTCAAGTTTCGATTTAGAAAAAGATCTAGGCATGGGGTACTGATATCATGTGTGCTAGTCCGACTCCGCGGGATACCGACAGATAAGAAAACCTGACAATCTTTAGCAATTAATTCTGAGAAAACTACTAATCATACAGACTATTGGAGTACACCATAAGAAAGCCCTTGCTTCATTCATCATGGAACCATTGAGTTTTGTTCAAGTTTCGATTTGGAAAAAAATCTAGGCATGGGGTACTGATATCCTGTGTGCTAGTCCGACTCCGCGGGATACCGACAGATAAGAAAACCTGATGATCTTTGGCAATTAATTCTGAGAAAACTACTGACTCTACAGACTATTGGAATACATCATTAGAAAGCCCTTGTTTGATGCATCATGGAACCATTGAGTTTTGTTCAAGTTTCGATTTAGAAAAAGATCTAGGCATGGGGTACTGATATCATGTGTGCTAGTCCGACTCCGCGGGATACCGACAGATAAGAAAACCTGACAATCTTTGGCAATTAATTCTGAGAAAACTACTAACTCTTCAGACTATTGGAGTACACCATAAGAAAGCCCTTGCTTTATTCATCATGGAACCATTGAGTTTTGTTCAAGTTTCGATTTAGAAAAAGATCTAGGCATGGGGTACTGATATCATGTGTGCTAGTCCGACTCCGCGGGATACCGACAGATAAGAAAACCTGACAATCTTTAGCAATTAATTCTGAGAAAACTACTAATTATACAGACTATTGGAGTACACCATAAGAAAGCCCTTGCTTCATTCATCATGGAACCATTGAGTTTTGTTCAAGTTTCGATTTGGAAAAAAATCTAGGCATGGGGTACTGATATCCTGTGTGCTAGTCCGACTCCGCGGGATACCGACAGATAAGAAAACCTGATGATCTTTGGCAATTAATTCTGAGAAAACTACTGACTCTACAGACTATTGGAATACATCATTAGAAAGCCCTTGTTTGATGCATCATGGAACCATTGAGTTTTGTTCAAGTTTCGATTTAGAAAAAGATCTAGGCATGGGGTACTGATATCATGTGTGCTAGTCCGACTCCGCGGGATACCGACAGATAAGAAAACCTGACAATCTTTGGCAATTAATTCTGAGAAAACTACTAACTCTTCAGACTATTGGAGTACACCATAAGAAAGCCCTTGCTTTATTCATCATGGAACCATTGAGTTTTGTTCAAGTTTCGATTTAGAAAAAGATCTAGGCATGGGGTATTGATATCATGTGTGCTAGTCCGACTCCGTGGGATACCGACAGATAAGAAAACCTGACAATCTTTGGCAATTATTTCTGAGAAAACTACTAAATCTACAGACTATTGGAGTACACCATAAGAAAGCCCTTGCTTCATTCATCATGGAACCATTGAGTTTTGTTCAAGTTTCGATTTGGAAAACAATCTAGGCATGGGGTACTGATATCATGTGTGCTAGTCCGACTCCGCGGGATACCGACAGATAAGAAAACCTGACAATCTTTGGCAATTAATTCTGAGAAAACTACTAAATCTACAGACTATTGGAATACATCAATAGAAAGCCCTTGTTTGATATATCTTGTAACCATTGAGTTTTGTTCAAGTTTCGATTTAGAAAAAGATCTAGGCATGGGGTACTGATATCATGTGTGCTAGTCCGACTCTGCGGGATACCGACAGATAAGAAAACCTGACAATCTTTAGCAATTAATTCTGAGAAAACTACTAACTCTACAGACTATTGGAGTACACCATAAGAAAGCCCTTGCTTCATTCATCATGGAACCATTGAGTTTTGTTCAAGTTTCGATTTGGAAAAAAATCTAGGCATGGGGTACTGATATCCTGTGTGCTAGTCCGACTCCGCGGGATACCGACAGATAAGAAAACCTGACGATCTTTGGCTATTAATTCTGAGAAAACTACTGTTTCTACAGACTATTGGAATACATCATTAGAAAGCCCTTGTTTGATGCATCATGGAACCATTGAGTTTTGTTCAAGTTTCAATTTAGAAAAAGATCTAGGCATGGGGTACTGATATCATGTGTGCTAGTCCGACTCCGCGGGATACCGACAGATAAGAAAACCTGACAATCTTTGGCAATTAATTCTGAGAAAACTACTAAATCTACAGACTATTGGAGTACACCATAAGAAAGCCCTTGCTTCATTCATCATGGAACCATTGAGTTTTGTTCAAGTTTCGATTTGGGAAAAAATCTAGGCATGGGGTACTGATACCATGTGCCGTAGTCTGACCCCGCAGGATACCCAGAGATAAGCAAACCCGTCAATCTTTGGCAATTAATTCTGAAAAGACAGCTAGACTTACAGACTATTGAAATACACCATTAGAAAGCCATTTCCCCATAGAATATGGGACCATTGAGTTTTGTTGAAGTTTTAATTTAGAAAAAAATCTAGGCATGGGGTACTGATACCATGTGTGCTAGTCTGATCCCGCGGGATACCCACAGATAAGAAAACCCATCAATTTTTGGCAATTAATTCTGAGAAAACTACTAAACCTACAGACTATTGGAGTACACCATTAGAAAGGCCTTGCTTCATATATCATGGAACCATTGAGTGTTGTTTGAGTTTCAATTTAGAAAAAAAGGTAGGCATGGGGTACTGATACCATGTGTGCTAGTCCGATCCCGCGGGATACCCACAGATAAGAAAACCCACAGATAAGAAAACCCATCAATCTTTGGCAATTAATTCTGAGAAAACTACTAGCCCCACAGACTATTAGAGTGCACCTTTAGAAAGGCCTTGCTTCATATATCATGAAACCATTGAGTTTTGTTCTAGTTTTGATCTAGAAAAAAATCTAGATGTGGGGTATTGATACCATGTGCCGTAGTCCGATCCTGCAGTGTCCTCCGAGATAAGCAAACCCTTTGATCTTTGGCAATTAATTCTGAGAAAACTACTAAACCTACAGACTATTGGAGTACACCATTAGAAAGGCCTTGCTTCATATATCATGGAACCATTGAGAGTTGTTTGAGTTTCAATTTAGAAAAAAAGGTAGGCATGGGGTACTGATACCATGTGCCGTAGTCTGACCCCGCAGGATACCCAGAGATAAGCAAACCCGTCAATCTTTGGCAATTAATTCTGAAAAGACAGCTAGACTTACAGACTATTGAAATACACCATTAGAAAGCCATTTTCCCATAGAATATGGAACCATTGAGTTTTGTTGAAGTTTCAATTTAGAAAAAAATCTAGGCATGGGGTACTGATACCATGTGCCTTAGTCCGATCCTGCGGTGTCCTCCGAGATAAGCAAACCCATCAATCTTTGGCAATTAATTCTGAGAAAACTACTAAACCTACAGACTATTGTAGTACACAATTAGAAAGGCCTTGCTTCATATATTATGGAACCATTGAGTTTTGTTCTAGTTTAGATCTAGAAAAAAGAATCTAGCATGGGGTACTCGTACCATGTGTGATTGTCCGACCCAGCGGGATACCCACAGATAAGCAAACCCATCAATCTTTGGCAATTAATTCTGAAACGACCACTAACTCTACAGACTATTGGAATACACCATTAGAAAGCCCTTGCTTAATATAACGAGGAACCATTGAGCTTTGTTCAAGTGTTGATTTGGAAAGAAATCGAGGCATTGGATACTGATACCATCTGCGGTAGTCCAACCCCAGCAAATAAACGGAATTTTTCATTTCAGATTTCTCTGGAGGGTAGCTAAATATCATACCTTTGAAAATGACCACATTTACACAAGACAATCGGCCAATTTGTGACCTAAATCGCCGATTTCCCCCGATACAGAAATCGGGAGCCCTCACACTGCCCACCAAAACAGTATCACAACCCCCCCCCCCCCCCACACCCCTCCCCCCCTCATTAGCATAACAATACCGAGACACTCTTCCTGGGCGTACGTGAGGGGTGCACTGGTTGTTTCCTATCCTTCTTTTACATCCTTGTATTAACTCATAATTTCGAAAAGTAAAATAAAATGAAATATTCGTGCAAATAAGGTATTTGATACAATAAATCATATATTTGATAAGATAAAATAGAATAAGTAATAGAAATATTCATCACACAAAACCCAACACAAGGAATTTAGTTTTTCAGTTTTTATTAAAGTCTATATTTTTGCAGACATTTTTGGATTTTTTTGTTGTTGATTTGATCTTCTGTTGCTGCGTTTCGGGTAAATAAATAATTAAAATTGAAAATAAATTGAAATAAATTAATGTCCCATGTTGTGTTGCAGGTGTTGTTCCGCATGAACTTCCTGGTGGTGACTCTGTGCTTCGTGATGGACCGGCCGTACCAGTTCTACTACTTCGTGCCCCTCATCTCCTTCTGGTTCATCATATGTTACATCACCATGGCCATATGGCCGCACGTAACCGCCCTGTCCTGTGACAGTAAGTACAAGCGTATTTTATAAGGCTACAAAAATTAAAGTTGTGTTCAGGTATCCCTACCCACCCTTTTTTTGGCCCTACCCTGGGAATTTCTTTTGAATTGAAACTACTGTAAACGTATATATTTTCGTGCATGTATATTTCCGTGATTTGCGTTTAAAGTACACTTCCATTTGTATTTAAATTCGCGGAGTTTGGCATCTGTTGGTCACAGGACTACCGTAAAACCCCGCCTATAAGCCGAATTTATTTTGCCGTTTTTATTCCATATAAGCCGAATTTTTTCCTTCAAACTCACTTTCGGCTTATAGGCGGGGTTTTGATAAAGGACTTTTTAAAAAATAGTGTAGAAAAGTACGACAACTTTGACAGCAATATTCATTAGTTTTAATGCCGTTAAAAATCATTTTCACATGAAGTATACAAGTAAAACTTATTACACATGATATTTCATTGAAATATGGTTTTGAACTGGTTTTGGTATAGTTTGGGTGGGGTCTGGGGGTCCCTAAGACCCCAAAAGTCACATTCGGCTTGTAGGCGGGGTTCTCTAAAAGGTTAAAATGATTTCATATAAGCCGAATTTTTTTCCCCAAAGTCACTTTCGGCTTATAGGCGGGGTCGGCTTATAGGCGGGGTTTTACGATATATTGGATAAATATTACTGCTGTACATATTTTCGCGGATTAAAAAATCCGCAAAAATCGCGAAAATATGTACAGCACATAGTAATGTACGTTTACAGTTTTTTCTTTATTTGAGGAATTCTTTGCTTTTTGTCACCCAAAAAAAACACCTTTTTTTCTGATTTAAAAAAAAATGTAATTTGAAAAAGATGGAGGAATTTCGTCTCATATTCCTTAAAAAGTTGGTTTAAAAAGATCGACCTACCTACCCTAATTCTTTAGGCCATGTTACCTGAACACAACCTTTTTTTTTGGCCTAACTTGCATTTTGCATAAAACCTGCATCTCTTGTATAGCCATGCCTAGCTTATAAAACTTGTATAACGCGCATCTAGGGTCTGATATTTTTAATTTTCAATGACAAAAGTGATAAAAAACTTCATGGTGTGTCATAATGCATGCTTTCCCGTCTCGTTCCCCCACTAGAGGCTGGAAGATATTGTGAGTACCTTCAGTAAGGCGGTTTAGTGTTTGAGTTCTAAAAGTTAACTCTTGTTTGTTAACCAAAATTAACGAGTTGATGAATTTACATAAGATGTTTGAGAAAATTGAGTTTACCCTTAACCAATAACATGTGAGACTTTGCATTTACAGCTCCTTCAGAGCTGCCAACTATTACGAATTTTTTGTAATATTACGATTTTGAGCCATTTTTAGTGCCTGATTACGAAATTACGAATTGCTCTGCCCAAATTACGAATTTGGAGGTTTCAGGGGAGGGGTATACATTTACATAAGATTTGGCCAAAAATGGGGACCATGCTGATAAAAACTACCAAGATTAGTGTCCTCATTTGTGAAACATCTCTAAGTCTAACAAACATCTCTAAGACTGTTAAAATCATGAGAGTAATCGAAATTTAGGAAAGTCTTGAGTTTTATAAAACGATCATTTTTTATGTAGAAATCTATTTTACAAGACCTCTTTTTTGTATAAAGGGAAGAATTTGTGTTACAAGGCCTAAGCCAAGGTAGGTGTTTTTTCATAGGAATGTAGTATAATCAACATTACGAATTCAATTACGAATTCTAGAGGGTGGAATTACGAATATTACGATTTTCTGGCTTCAAAATTACGGATTTAAAGTGTTTGAGGTTGGCAGCTCTGCTCCTTGTTGGATCTTTAATCTCAGTTCTGTGGCCGTTTTCTTGGCCGTTTCTCTGTCTGGCCAGTACCTTCTGGCCTTTCATGTTGATTCCAAATCATTTTCTTCTTACGTTTTGCTCTCGAACGTTACATTCTGTTTAGCACCTTGTATGTGGTTTGGTAAATTGTTGCGGAGCTATAGGCACCTATAGATGGGGCTCCTTTAGGATGGGGCTTCCTCTGAATTTATGTGAGGGAAGGGAATCCGATAATTCAATTCATTATCATTTCTAGAACTTGTAGCATTAACATCTCAGTTTTAAGACAATTCTCTCTACCGTAAAACCTTGCGTATAAGCCTAACTCGCGTATAAGCCGCACCTGGACTCTGTGCCGATCTTATAAGCCGCATCTGATTTGCGTACTAGCCGCCGCTTATACGCGAGGTTTTACGGTAGTCTGATTAGCTGAGTAATACCCAATATTCACCCAGGATCTTCAGGAAATTAGACCTACATTTTTTCTGCTACAAGAATTGAAAAGTGTGAATATCCTAATCGTATATCTAATGCAGTTGTAAATGTAAGCGCAGAGATGCCACTTTTCCTACTCTTGTAGGAATTCCTACATTTTTGCTACAATTTCAGTATCAAAATATTGTATGGGAAGTGGTTACCACCCCCTTCCGCTCACCGAACCCACCCAGTAACGTACGGTGCGGTCAAGTTGTCAGAAGGGGATGTAGCTCAGTGGTAGAGCACTGGCTCATGGGTCAGGAGGTCGTGGGTTCGAATCCCGCTTTTTCCAGATGATTTTTCCGCGACCATTACAATATATAAATTTCCTACAAATTGTTGATAAGGGAGTGCCATTCTTAACAGCAGAACCGACGTCGTGAAGGAGAGTACAAAGGGTCTAGATACATAGGTGATGTACTAATAAAACTAACCTTTTTGCTATTTTCTCTCCAAATAATGGTATTAGAACACAGTACACCTCATATCTGGAGCATCTTTTGAATATCTTTCAAATTTGCAATGGATTTTGTTGTAGGCAATCTAACACTTTTTTCTTATATGTTGCCTATTCACATAGATCCATTTTGAGGTGTGTAATCTTAGGCAAGATAAGCCAAAAGTACAAAGTTTATAGAAAATGGATCAAAAAATATTTTTCTTTCTTGCAGCCAATGGTCTACACTACCTGTACATGGTGCTTAAATTTGTCGTCGTCATCGTCGCTATCACATTATTATACGCCTCCGAGGTAAGTAGCACTCAAGTCAGTGAATGCAGTCTTTGCGAAAACTTTTTTTATCCCACAGGACATTTGGTCCTACAGATTTTCAATGTCACAGGACCGGTTACATTTTTGAAGGACCGGATAGCAACATATTTGATGATATATGCATAGATAGTATTGTGTGTTATATTTGTAATGATTTATGGCCAAATCAGGATAAATACATTGTTTTAAACAGTATATTGACAAGCATGTCAGGTTTAAAAACCCAACTAAATTATTTTAGTTCAGGAAAGCCCGACATGTGACTGGACATTCGGTCCTGCTACACTTGTTAATCTGCTGGACCGGTGACATTTTAGCAGGACATTGCCACTGTCCTGCATGTTTTGGCAAAGACTGTGAATGTACCGTATTTACCCATCTATAAGTCGGGCCGGCCGCCCCGAATATAAGCCTGTCCCATTTATAAGCCGGGTCAAAAGTGGTATACTATGGACCAATGCAGCGAGAAAGGGTGACTTTTTCATAATCAAGTTGTGTTTACATTGGTTTTAGCAGAATCCTCATAACATTTTCTGAAATGGCTATGTTTTCAAACATCTCATATCAGGAGATTCACAGGATAATTACCTTTCAAATGTTATATATTAGAATGCAGTTTGCGGTTTTATTTTTTATCAAATACGACTGTCTCATTGACTTAACCAAGGAGCGCCGTATTTAACACCCCCGTGAAATAACCCATGGCCGTATTTCACGGCCCTATGACGTCATCAAAAATGGCGGTTTGTTTACATTTGGACGACCTAGAAAATGTCTTTTTAGGCTTCCCCCTCCCATAATTTTGAAAATTTGAATCGAAAAAGATAAAAAATAAACACAAAGGCACACTCGCTTAAGTCTGTTGAAGGGTTATTTCACTTGTTGAAGGGGGTGCCGTATTTCACTCGGCCTACGGCCTCGTGAAATACGGCCCCCCTTCAACTCGTGAAATAACCCTGTCAACAGACTAAAACTCGTGAACCTTTGTCTATATTTTTATGTATTTGTCGGTCACACTTCAGAAATGTAAAATTACTTTATCAACAACTTTTCTGAAAAGTCCTCCTTTCTTGCTGCCAGAGTGGCTGTTTAAATTCAAGAAATATAGGAAATTAAAAATAAAAAAGCCTGCCTCGAATGTAAGCCTGCGCAGTTTATAAGCCGAGTCAGTTTCCCATTTGAAATCAGTATAAGCCCAGCTTATAAACGGGGAAATACGGTACACGTAGGTATTAATAGAGCTTTGATGTTAAAATTAACCAAATTCTGTCCTATACAGCCTATACGAAAACATTTTCACCATGCAGGACATTCGGTCCTGCAGATATTTCATTTTGCAGGCCCGGCTTATTTTTTGCAGGCCCGGATATCAGAGTACAATCTTATTATTTAAAAATCAAATGAAAGGCAACTTATCACACTAATAGTGATAATGAATAGTGTTACCCTGTATGTTACAAATCAATTGAATATGTCAATCAGTGAAGAAAATTACAGAAAATATTCATGCTTTCTATTTTATGCTGTAGAAACCTTAATACTTGGCCGATTTACAAGCCGTAAAAACTGACATGTAGGCAAAGACCTGCACATGACAGCCAGTCATTCGGGCCGGCAGTTACATCCTTTCTGCCGGCCCGGCAGGCTTTTTGCCGGCTATAGCCGGTGTCCGGCAGGATTTGGTATAGACTGCAGGCTATATCACAATATAAAACTCACATTGTTAATGGGTTAGTCTCTAGATGTCAGCACAAGTCAGCAGTGGGCATGAGTTGGACGGATTAAGTTCCACAAATCCTATTTACGGCGGAAAACTTAGTAAACTTGTTACATGGAATAAGTTTGAAGAGATTGCTCCTAGATTCAGGTCAATGCAATATCGGTGCTACATTTCTCTCGTATATATATATTAACCCTGAAAGAAGGAGAGAAAGAAAAAATATATACATACCGTATTCGACGTAATGAGCGCACACCCCCTAATAAGCGCACACCCCCTGTCTTGGGGCGATTTTTAAACTAGAAATAACCAAAAATATCTCAATTTTTTACCCCAATTAAACTCTTTACTACTAAAAGGTGTCCAGAATAATTTTTTAAGCGCACTGTGCGCTTATTACGTCGAATACGGTATACAGAACATCAACGAATTTCACTCTTATGTCAAATGTATTTATTGTGTATATTAAAATTGTTATGTTCTAAAAGGGTACACAATGCAATGTTTTCTCTTTCCTTTAGGTGTTCTTTGAAAAGATCTTCCTAACGCACCCCATTAAAGCGCTATTCGTCACATCAGATGACTCCATCCACGAGTGGCGTTTCCGGTGGCAACTAGATCGTTATGTGAGTAGTGCACTAATCTTTGGTATTAATCTGATAATAAAAGTCACTCTATTAATGTGTTTTATCTGGGTAGATATACAGGTACAAAGGAATGCATTAAACCTAGCACACGCATTTCTTACGTGCAAGAATACATGTTTCAATAAACGTCTCCAATAACAACTATATGAGTATTGGGATATATTACACACTACAGTGCATTGCATTCAGTATGTTTCGCCCCTGTATGGGTTAGGCTACACTTTTTTTTTAATTTGGGTTACGGATCCTTCAAAAATTTATTAACGCACGGAGGACGAAATAAAAGAAATTAAAAATAAAATAAAAGTTAGCCCCTGGGCATTTTATTTATTTTTTGTACAGAAAGCCTGTATATCCCAATGTCGGAGGGAAATATAAAAAGGACCACCCACAATAGAAAGGATGGTCTGACAATAGAAAACAATAATATTTAGGTAAACAGATTTTTTTTAAAAGGTTTCAAAAATCGAGAAAATTCCAAAGTCCGATTTTACCTTAATGAAAAGTAGATAGTTGTTTTCCTGTTGATTTTAGCTTTCTTTTGGTATATCATATCATATATCTTTTATTTTTTTCCTGTTTTTTCTTCTTCTCTGGATTTCACATCGGAGGGAATAAAAAAAAAAGTCTATTAAAAATTCAAATTTTATTTTTATTCTGATTTTGGGCTTTCCTAGTGCGGCGGGCCCGTAACCCAAATAAAAAAAAAGTGTGGCCTTAAGTATGTATCATCAGTGTGCCCCTAAAACACGGGCGACACTGCCCTTTTAATAATCGACACAGGCGACACGGCACTTTAAAAAATCGACGAACATAAAAAGATTAAGGTTAAAAATCGACCTGCAGATATCTTTCTCTAAGTTCCTATGTACAGGGGTAGACACTAAAGCTGGCCCGGGAGCCAATGGCCCGTAATTCTTGGTCCGGGCCCGTAGTTTTCTACAGAATTAGCTTCCTATGGGCACGGGTGGCCCACAAGGATGCGGAGAGGAAACCCATTGAAAATATCCTCTTATCATTACAGGCATGTAATATACCGTTGGAAAGAGAAAATCAACAGGAATCTTTATATTTTGATTACGTTTTAATGTATCTTAATCAATAATAATTATGATTTTCTCTTGGGAAAAAAGTAAATACTTTTGTTGGGCCCGCAGATTTAGGTCTGGGCCCGTAGATTTTTTAAGCTGCGGGCCAGGGTGGCCCATGACTGAAAAACTTAGTGTCTACCCCTGTATGTACATAAAAATCGACACGGCGACATGGTCAAATTGTGGGCACCCATGTAGGGGCACATGACTCTAAGGTTCCCCACCTGTACACCAGGGGGAGGTAGTTACCTGTATTCAGTTTGGTTGGGCGATCGCCGCAATGTTACTCTGACTGTCAACTACTAAATTTTGGGAAGTAGCTCAGAGCTCACCATCACGGCTCTTGAAATAATCATAGCTGTTAATTGGGGCGTAAAGCAACCCAACAACCAATCAACCAACAACTTACTTTTTCTTTGTTATATGATAAAAAAAAAAAGGGCCGTGTTGGTGTCTACCTTACGGCAAAGGGTAAATTACTCCTGTGTTATTCAGAGATGCCACTTTTCCTACTATCAGACTATTGCGGGAATTCCTACTTTTCACTGGGATTATGTTAATTTCCTACAAATAGTTGACCACAGTCTCAACATTTCCTACATTTTGTCGACTAGTGTATGTCATCTCTGGTTACTACATTATCCGGGGGGAGGGGGGGATATAGGCCTACCGTATTCGACGTAATAAGCACACAGTGCGCTTAAAAAATGGTTATGAACCCCTTTTAGTAGTTAAGAGTTTAATTGGTGTCAAAAATTGAGATATTTTTGGTTATTTGTAGTATAAAAATCGGCCAAAAACGGGGTGTGTGCACTTATCAGGGGCTGTGCGCTTATTACGTCGAATACGGTATGTAGAATATATGCTTGAATGACAAGAACAGCTTAAAGATTTTTAATCAAGCAAATAAACAAATTTTGTTTTTGGTTCAAAATCGTAATTGATCATATCACCAACGCGTTTGCTGTTCAATTACTGTCATGTGATATTTAATAATAACCCTTTGGGGGAACCCTGATTATAAAACTATTGTATGTATTTAAAAAAAAAGGTATTTCATGTATAGTAAAACCTCACGTATAAGCCGCACCCCGACTTTGTGCCGATCCTATAAGCCGCACCAGCGATCTGATTCGCGTACTAGCCGCGGCTTATACGCAAGGTTTTACGGTAGTGGTGTTTGTCCTTACAAAGTACAGTATACTGGATGGGCTTTGTTGGTAGCGGTTTTCTCCCTCACCTAATAGATGCGGTCATTCATTTCATAGATTCGATCATCCATAGGTGCGGTCACTGCTGTATCGACAAGGAGCATTCTAAATATCTGTCACAAATGAGCAAAAAGCTTTAACCTTGTAGCAGTATGGCTTGTCCAGAATGGCCCCACCGGACATTAAGGCAGTTTTATTTATTTTTTTATTTATTTTTATTTTTCATTTACCCCTGCCCCAAAAAAAGAAAAAAGTATATGCTATCCAACAAACACCCAAAAGACCTTTCTCAAAATACCTTCATTTGATAGCCAAAAGAAGGATTTTCCATGCTTTTTTTTCCCTCTGGCCCCTGGAAAATTTCAGGACCCAGCTCCCCTTGAAGGGCAGTTGTTTTTTTCCTCTCGCCCCCAAAAATATTTGCTCTGAGCGCCTGTAATCCAAGTTATCAAAAAGGTGGCTTAAACTACTCAATCAGTTAATTTCATGTGGTCGTGTTTGTTGTGTTATTACAGAGTACAGTATACGGGATGGGCTTCGCCTTCACCCTGATGGTGGCCAAGAGGTTTAACTTCATGGACGACAAGCGGGAGGACGCCATCTTCAGTAAGGGGCTGTCCTGGGTGGCCGGCATCCTTTCCGTCTGCGGCATAGGGGTAAGTACTCTAATATACTCAAAGTGACATGGTCCGATTTTTTTCATATTTTAAATTCTATTTAGATGTGTTCCAAATGTTAGTACAATAGTATATTTGGAGAATAGGGAACAATACAATGCCATCTATGGCTAATAGAAACCGATTTAGAGTGTCCAGCATGGCCCAGGTTCAGTATTTTACGTGTATTTTCAATGAGGGGAATTATAGTGTGCACTCCAAAAGTATGAAATTGAGCATCAAACTAATATTGACTCAATTCTAAGCTGAATTATGGGGAATAATGTTTAATGAAATAGGTAGGACATGTATGGCCATATTGAACATTCTGGTTGATTTTTAGGGTTGAACCCTAATCATCGGACCATGTCACTTTAATCTATATCGTATGTAAGGCCACACCAAAAACAAAAGTTGGTCAATTGATTTTACTTTAGGAAAAAAAGGTGCCAACAAATGACATATTTACATTATTTTTTTTATAGATTTTTTTTTGTCAATGGATTTTGGTCATGAAAAACTGAAGCAAGTGACAATTTTTTTTTGACAAAAGTTCTAAGTGAACCCACAGGAAAAATACTTTATTTGATCTGCAAGAATCAAGAGGGAAAGACAGAGAAAGAAAAATTCTCTGTTTTTTGAAAAAATTGAGGTGGAATCCATTGACATTTTCATTTCCGAAAGTTGGTAGGTGCGCGAAGTGCATTGACCAACTTTTTTTTGGTCTGGCCTAATGTATATCAAACAGTTTAAACTGGTGTCCATTTCTTAACCTTTCAAGGAAGGTATATTGTTGTACAACAATACCCCGTCCGACGTAATAGCCACCCTCCTCATAATAAGACCTGTCCCTCATACCACGCCCTATCTTAGACTAAAAAAATCGACAATTCTCACCATTCTTTGAGAAGATTACAACTCTTACTACTGAAATATCACAACAAATACAATAGAATATATTATGTTAAAAGATTAAATCTATATTGACATTTCATCTCTAGGAGATGCTATAAGATATAAATGATAATAGATCGGCTAATCATATTTCTAAAAGGAACAAAGACATCTAGATGTAAGGGATCTATCTTATAGAAAATATTATATTACACATGGATGGAGATGGCCGCAAAATTGAACCGAGAAATCGCGCCAATAAAATGGACTGATGTTCATTCAAAAAAAAGAAAAAAAGTCATTAGAATAATAACTTTATGAGCGCCCAAGCCTACGGCATGCCATATGTTTCAATACATCTATGGAGGGGCCGGTAACAGCGACATATCAAATGTCAATCAGACATTGTTATCCAAATCACTGTTTTAATTAATGTATTTCTATATGTTATTTCAGGGTTATGCAGCATTTGCCAGTTTTTGTAGAAATAAACAAGAATGTAACGAGGTTCACGCCTACATCTCGTTTCTACCTGTAAGTATTTTTATTTTTATCTCATTTTATTTTTCAAATTATTATTTTCAATTGAAGTATTCCTTTAATATATAGATAATTCAGAGAGGTGAAATAATCACAAATTATGTAATAATTTACTAAATTAATACCAGTTGATTCATATGTATGCATGTCTTCATTTCCAGCGTATAAGTTTATTTGCAAACAGCTAGAAGATTTACAATAATAACTCTCATTCTGCTTTTTTTCCGTACAGATCATATCATATATATTCCTACGAAACATTCCGGGATGGCTGCGTCCAAAATATAGTGCCTTCTTTGCCTGGTTTGGTAAAATTTCATTAGAGGTAAGTTAAAGATCGCAGTATGTCTTTACCGGTAATATTAGAATAAGTTTGATAATTGTGTATTACTGTATTAGACGTTATGCCATGCTCCATTGCAATGTAGTAGTATATTGTCTATAAGAAAACAGATACATTAGTGTATCATACCGACTCTTCTGAGTGTATCAATGCCGTAGAGTCCATATAATGTACAACTTACTCACCAGGGTAACTAGGAATTTGAACAAGGGCGTGAAGGAGGGATGTATTACATCGGTGAAGTAAGACACTGAACAGCAGTTTTCAGGTGCGAAGCAAATGATCAGTTAATTATGTCTGAACGCAACCGTACAGTAGGCCTCCACATTTCGGGAGGCGGTCTGCAGGTATATCTGAATTGTTCATGATCCACATAGGATAGTATGTATAGGTCAGCCAGGCCTGCACTGACTACTGATCACAGGAGAAGCAGGACCCTATATACCTCTATAGCATGTGAAATATGACATGGTCACATGTTATTGACTTCCCCGCCTAAGTATGGCGCGCAGTACCTGAGAGACAACAGTCGCCCCCTCCAGGATACCGCGCACACTTACTTCTGCCCAGTTGGTTGGATATATTATTTCATGGTGAATACGGACTGTCAAGCTTAAAGCAATGGGAGACCCGTTCCCCACAGGAGCGTGAAATAACCCTAGGTCGTATTGCACGCTGTGGCCATATTTCACGTTCCCAAGGGAGGCCCAAGCACTGCTCGTGAAGTAAGCAGGGACTCGATCACTTTAGCGTGCAGCTCTGTCTATGTATGTTTCACCCTAGGAGGACATGTTAATGCAGTATAAACCCCTACTTTATATTTCAGTTGTTCATTGCTCAGTACCATGTGTGGCTAGCGGCAGACACCCACGGGGTGCTGGTCCTCCTCCCCAGTTACCCAGTCCTCAACATCATCGTCACCTCCTTCATCTTCGTCTGTCTGTCTCACGAGATCCACCACCTCACCATCACCCTCACCAGCTACGCCGTGCCCGACGACTGGAAACTCATACTCCGCAACTGCTTCTGCTTCCTCGCCGTGCTTCTACCTATAGCCATCACGCACGGCGTGCTCGGGTTTTAGTTTAGCAGCTGGGATGTGGTTGTATAAAATTAACTATACTGTAAATGTAGATATTTAAGCGTGTACAAATTTCCGGGATTTTGCTAAAAAAAGTGCATTTTCGCATGGATTTAGATTCGCGATTTTTTGGGAGATTTTTGTAGTATGACTATACTGTATACTTTTCGCTCTGACATATTTTGTCGGATTTTTGAAAATCGCAAAAATATGTACAGCGCGAAAATATCTACGTTTACAGTACTGTAAATGTACATATTTTCACAGGTTTCGTGGATTTTTAAGATATGTACAGAGTGAAAATTTAACCTGTATAGTTATACAGCTACCATACTGCAAAATCCGCGAATTTGAATACAAGCGACATTGTACTTTTTTAGCAAAACCGGAAAATTTATAGCCGCAAAAAAATGTACGTTTACAGTATAATGTAGGGATTTTTTTGATTTTTTTAAAAGTGTGAAATGCATTATTACATGTGGAGGGACTTGGGAAGTGTTTTGTATTATAAGTTGTTGCTTATTTATTGTCCCATTATGAATGTGATTTTAGGCAATGATGAGGAGTGTTGGGTGTATAGCTATGAGACTATATGGTAGATATAGAGAGAGCGCTTGAGAGTGGTTGTGATAGATTGTGTGAAGTAGCGTGAGATCTGCTATATATATGTGTATATATATATCTTATATATCAAGGAATGTACAGTGTGGAGGGAGTGAGAGTGTGCTAGTTGGTATTTATGAATATAACCCCTAGTGTAAGTCCCGATATTCGTCCTGAGAATTATCATTATTTGGTAATAACCATTACAACTGTTAATTGTGTAAGATATCTATATGATTCTGAACTCTAGCATCGGCCTGTGACTTCCCCATTCTATCGGGGCTATATTCATTTTGTTTGTGATGATCAATTTTTACATTCTGCCACTACGGCTTGCCATTTCAAGTCCAGATCAAGCTTCTAAGGGAGTGGTCATTTTTTAACGACAGGGGGGGTCGGTGGATTTTCGCGTGGGCAAGTTGAAATTTGTTTGGTCCCCCCCCCCCCCCTCAGGCAAGTTAAAATTGACCGCGCCGACCCCTTTGAGCTATAGTAACACGCTGGCTTTTTCACTTAAAAGGGGTGCTATTTTTTTGGTCCCCCCCTCAAGAGGAGTCCACATTTTTTTGGTCCCCCCCCCCCCCTTCAAGGGGTCCAAATTCTTTTGGTCCCCCCCCAAATCCACCAAGCCCCCCTTGTTGTTAGAAAATGACCACTCCCTAACTTGACTTTGAATGACCAGAGAACTCTATGTATCTCATAATCAGACGGATATAACAATTTAATATTTATATTTTGTTTTAGTGTGATATAGCTTTGGAGAGAAAACAAATATTAACTATTTTGATTTATAGTTTATAGTTGGAATCTGATCTCATAATATCATCTGGATGAACCATTCCCCTTCTCGCCAAGTGTTCTTGTGTATATTTCGTGTTATTAAGAGTAACTGTATTTATCTTGAAAATGAGACCAGAGAGAGTAAACCCATCGGCCATTGTATAGCGATTGGACCAATACCCACCGAAAGCATAATACAATGTATGTATGTGAACATGAGTTTTGTTTATAAATATATTTGATGCATAAAATGGTAAATAGCCCTTGTTTTCTTGAAGAATTCAACACAAAGAGCCAACCTTAATAAGAAAAGTCCAGCAATGTGAAACCTATTTCTCGGTATGGACGTAGTAAAACTTGGTTATAACAAACGTGGTTATAACAAAACTTGGACATTTGGTCGGTCACATTTCTATCAGTAACTTGGTAATACAAATAATTCTGGTTTATAAAAAACGAATTACCGGTATGCTAGTCCAGAGGAGTATGATATAACCAAGGGGTACTGTACACCACCCATGCCATGTAAAGCAATTGAACTCAAATAAGTTTAATTTATAAATTTGTCTTTTTTTTTACAGTTGATTTTTAATACTTTTTGTGAATTGATATTTTGTTGGTTCCAGTCTATGGATGGTTCGGACAGGTTGTGGGTGGCCACTGTGTGGCAGTGTTGGCAAAGGGTAAAGGTCTGTCTACGTAATGGGGTTAAAAAAAACAATACATGTACTACCAGTAGAGTGGCAACTAACCATCTCTGGTCCCACGACAAAGTCGTAAAGGTTTTGTTCAAAAGTTGAAGTCCAGACGGTAAAGATTTCACACCATTAGCGGATTAAAAATCTGTGGTTTAAGGCCACTCTAAAAACATTGTTTCTCATCACCAAGTAGCAAAAAATATGACCAGGGCGTTTTTTATTAAATCGTTTTTTTGACTCTGGACTAAAGTACATAGGGAAATTTGGACTTTTCGCGCCAAATTTTCACATTTTAGTGATCCACAAAAGTCGTTATGATGCAAGTTATTCCTAGCTGACTGCATAACTGACAGCATAATCTCTATTTGATACACATTTGGCAATTTCTTTTTTTCAATTTTGACATATTTTTCATCAAAAATGTAAAAAAAGTTTTCCCAAATCATGATTTTTATGATGCGTGCGGTGATGAGAAACAACTTTTTTTTGAGTGACCTAATCTTCCAGAAATGTATAGTGGTGACTTTACGTGGAGGCTTTAACCCTTTAAGGACTGCATATTGCGATGATGTGTAATGATCGTTATCGTACCAGCACTGGAAAATTACTCGCCAGAGTTGCATTCATGCATCATGACGACAATACCATAATGCATCAAATCATTATGCGACAATGAAAGCGTCAAGGAGGAACAATGTTACGTGCATTATCAAAATGCATCTCATAAAGAAATCTCATTTTATCATTAAAAACTTGTATGGTTTACTACTAAAACCTATGTATGGTGCATGCACTCTTCCATCATGTCATGAACAAAGATCCACAACTCTAATGTATGAAAATAACATTATTTTACTCCAATACAGTGATAGTAGAAACTTTGATGTATGATATAATAGACGTCAAGATAAAATATGAACTTTGATTTCAAAATGGTAGTGATTTATTTAATTCAGTCTGATCTTGCCCGGTATCTCACAACACATAACCCCTGTTGTCTCTAAATGTTTGTGTACGATATGAAGCCGTTATCAAACAGTGTAACCGGCCAGTGGATCTTGTGTATGTGACCTCTAAAATATATAAGGCCACTTAAAATCAATTATCAGCTTTGCGGACACTTTTTTAGTAAAAAAGGATGCGGGAGGGCGCTTTTTTTTTTTTTTGTTACACTTTTTTTCTGGAGGGGAGGGAGGGCCTTTTTCTTATTTACTTGAAAATTGATGGTTTGCAATTGGAAATTAGGTCTAAAACCCCTTTTAAATTAGGTTTCTACCCTTCTTATCAGCTGAGATATTGATCATTTTGCAACTTGTCTTATGATTTTTTTTAGATGCGGCCATTTTAGGCCTTTTTTTTTCTCCAAAGATGAAAAAAAAAGCGGCCCTTTTTAGAGGAAGCGGGCGCTGTCCGCAAAGCTGATAATCAATTTTAAGTGCCCTAATAAAAAAAAGTCATATTCTAGAAAATGTATAGTTATGAAGGACCACTTTATCACCTGAGGTTGTCTTGTACTGCTCGTATACATTCATCTTACAATTTACTCATGACCATTGTATTTTTTTCAAAATGTAAAGAATTCATGATACCAGTATTGATTTTGACTAACCCTGTATCTACCTGGCCATTACCAAACTAAGCCCTTGATTCCACAGGAATAGATTTCCAGCTATATCAAGCTGATTCGACCTAGGTTATCATAATAGAAGCCACATTGGTTGCATTGAGCCTTCCATCACTCCCACTACATTATATTTAGAGAATTCAGCCCAACTTTGTAGACTCGGGATGAAAGTTTTCAAGTTTTTCCCTGATTTCAACTGTTATTTATATGTCGCGATGACCTGTAATTATCAATAGAGGACCTTTATTCAAGGGCCTCTATTTGAACATTTCAAGTTTTTTTATGTTGGTCACTTTCATCTCTGATAGACTAGGTTTCATCTCAAACATTCTATATACTGCCTGCTAGAGTTGGTCACTTGGTATTACAACTGTAACTTTCAACCCACACTCTATATTTATGGTGTTTTCTGTAATTATTGGTTTGTGATAGACCTGAATGTTACTAATAATGTGGGGAAGAATATGTATAATGAAGAACAACCGGTGGACTAGTAATGATATCCAATATTAATGTGATTGTGAGAATGCTGAAATAGCTGAAAATGCTAGGTTAAAGTCGGTATTGAATAGTCGATATTATGTGAATTTAAGCTCTTGGAATATTATATCCACAAATGTAGTGTCAGTATTCTTGCATATCGACATCATTCTTCAAATTCCTCTGATGGATAGATAGTGTGTTTCATAAAGCAGGTTTGTAATTGCGACATGAAATGTATTAAAGGCACATATCCCATTATAAGAAGACATTATAGTTTTAAAGAACTAAGCTCATCTAATATGAAGAATACACAATGTAGATTTTTGCCAAATGTGATGTCTTTATAGAGGAAGATAAATGTTTTATATCCCATTGTAAATAGTGAATTGTAAGTGAAACAGGCTTAAATAGGAAGGACAGCTGAATCTTTAAGATGTAGAATTACATGAACTTCATTGATTGAAGTGTTGCTCAGAGACTGTGGGTGGACCCAATTAAACAAAATATAACCTATATTTATTTTTACTATCTGTAAAATCAAGATGATGAACAGTGATTAATAAATGAACACATTTCTTGATATCAGTGTAAATATGGTAATTATTGCAAGCAATTTGCTGGTGCACATGTAATTATAAGAAACCATCTGGGATAAACATGGTGAAATTGAATATCTTTGAAGTGATCACATATATGTAAATATACAATGATGATATGTTCCCTGAAATAAATGGAATGACACCACAAAAATGTTACCATATTTCTCTTAAAAGCGTGATCCACCTCTTGATTAGTGAATATACCCACAAGTAAGTAAGATTTAATTGTGTTATAGATTTTTTAGAGAGAGCGGGTAGCAGTTATAATATAAGAACGCAGTAAACCTTAAAATTGTAGGCGCACTGAATTTTGGAAGCGAGCATTATAATCATGCAGGCCCGTAATATCTGATCCATACTCGTAATCCTGGTACTGTGCACCCTTTGAATACCAATACCGTAAAACTTTGCGGCTAGTATGTGAGTCAGGCTTATAGGATCAGCACGGAGTGCTAATTATACGAGAGTTTTTGCTATTATAGTGCAGTTTCCGCGCGAAGCGTGCAAACCTTTTTTCACCCCCCCCCCCCCCCCCAGTCGAAGGGTCAAAATGTTTTACCCCCCCCCCCCCTTACGGCCGAAAATCGGCTCGCGTGTGGGCCCTTTGAAGCATAGTAACGCGCTGGCTTTTTGGCTCAAAACAGGTTAAATTATTTTGACTCCCCCCATGAGGGATCCAAATTTGTTTGCCCCCCCCCGGTCAAGGGGTCCAAATGTTTTTAAACGGGTTTTTGGTGGGGCCAAACTGGAGGCCAGGGGGGACCCTAAGGCCCCAAAAGTCACATTCGGCTTATAGGCGGGGTTCTGAATGTCAATATGATTTCATATAAGCCGAATTTTTGTCCTTAAACTCACTTTCGGCTTATAGGTGGGGTCGGCTTATAAGAGGGGTTTTATGGTGTGTTAAATATTTGAAAGAAATAGAGAGTGTTTATGAGTGTAAATAACTGCCCTATCAATAGATACCTTCCTTTTCTAACAAACCTGTAGGATATCGAGAAAATCGAGGTTGCAATAGACTCCACAAAGGGCGAAAATCCTTGGGATCCTCGTACAATCAACACTGGAATGGGCTGAAGCAGGCCGTGAATCGGCTATGATAAGAGGATGAATAGATAGCTCAATAAAAAAAATCAATATGAAGTGACGTACACTACTTGTAATGTTAGGATGTGGTGAAAAGTATGGAGTGAACAATCCTCCCGTTTACCAATGGTTGCGAGGATGGAAACGATTTTGTGATACACTTAACAATCATGAACTAAAGCCAAAGTGACATAGACTTATCTTTACCTAAGTATGTCACGATAGTGTACATATGACGCTCATCACGTGTGTATATATTCTCATCGGTATCATGTCATGAACATTGGCTGAGGGCTATTTTGTAAAGTCTAAAAAGGTAAATAATAAATGAATGAGACTCAATTTGTATTTGTTTGGTATTCCATATAAGGCCACCCAAAAAGATAAAATGTTTCTCACCAGGAAAACTTATTTAGTCATTTTTAAGAATGAAATACATGATAAAATTGAAAAATCTTGGCATATCTGGTATCATACTATAGCTAACATTGCAAGCAATGCAGTGACATAGAAATAACTCACATTCTCTACACTCTTAAAGATCAATTAATTCTTAACCAATAACATCTGAGTGGCCCATTATTATCGCACTGCACTCACGGCTAGATACTATAATTCAGGGATACAGGTTGCCACACTTATCAGGCATTAGGGGCCGACCACTGATGACGTCGTGCTATTTTTGAGCATTTTTTACCCCCTCCCCATTTCTTGACTTTTCCTCTGTAGTAATGTATGGAAGGCTGGACCCCCCCCCCCCTGCTGCATGACGGCATTCATGGACGACACCTTTAATATCGGGTACTATGATACATGTATATCTTTGTGACTGTCCTGTATCATGTAGACACTTAATATCCTATCCCTACTGGTATTGCGCGGGGGTTTCCCGGGTGGGGTTCCTTATGCCCCCCTCCCCCCATCAGAGAGGTATCTAAGGCCAAAAAAAATCCGACCCACCGACCCTAGACTTTCTTCTTATGTTACCTGAAACAGATCTCTCTTTTTCTTTTTCTTTTTAATTAAAAAAAAAATTAAATTTGGCCTAAATGTGTTGCCACCCACAACCCCCGGGGGGGGGGGGGTACTCAATTTTTTTTTGACACGTGTTTGCGGCTGGCCCTTACCCTTGGTGATGGGGATTTTGGTCAGAAGTGACCCTTGCTGAGGGGGATTTTGGACAAAAGTGCCTAGGTTTTTTCCCCGAGGATTCGGCCTTGGTGTAAGAATTTTGATCAAAAGTGACCCTTGTTGCGAAGAATTTTGGCAAAATGTGACCCTCTTTCGGGGGATTTTGTTGAAATCTCCAAAAAGTGGCCCTTGGTGAGGGTTTTTTTCGTAAAAATCGACCCTTGGTGAGGGGGATTTTGCTAAAAAAAAAAAGTACCCTTCCCAGCCGCACACCTGTGTATACAAAATATACCAAGTGCCCCCCCCCCCCCGGGCCACAACCCCACCCCCTTGTTGACCACTCCCCACATACTATCCCCCACACGTCAGGTGCCATTCTAGGGAGATGCGTATTATTGGTAAAACCAGGGTTGATTTAGCATAACCATATGACGCACACCATTATACTCTAGTCGTAAGAGAGTGGTCATTTTTTAACAACAGGGGGGGGGGGGGTTGGTGGATTTGGGGGGGGGGGGACCAACAAAATTTGGACCCCTCTTGAGGGGGGGGACCAAAAAAATTGCACCCCATTTTACTGAAAAAGCCCGCGCATTACTATAGCTCAAAGGGGTCGGCCGCGCCCAATTTCAAGTCGCCTTAGGGGGGGACCAAAAAAATTTCAACCCCTCCCGTGGGGGGGACCAAAAAAATTTCGACCCGCTCGCGCGAAAATCCACCAACCCCCCCCCTGTTGTTAAAAAATGACCACTCCCTAAGCATGTCTATTTCAGGCCATGAATCGTATAACCACAACCATGTATCGTGTAACCACCACACCTGACATCTACTACAACAGACTTGCTCAAGATTTTGAATAGAAAATAAATGAAAATAAAGACCAAAAAGTGACATTTTCTGTAACAATTTACCCTTCATCACCTGTAGAATAACACAACGAGCACGGGGGAATAGATTAGTGGGAGAGGGGTTGGGGGTACACTGAAACTCCATAGTTTGAAAGGGTTAGTCAGTTCAGACTATCCTAGGTTGGTCATATGAGTGTTAGTCACAATGGCAAAGTTATATCCAAAAAAAAACGGGGGGGTCAGTCAGTAGTGGCTAACCTAAGTTCATCATTGGTGTGTTGTATTTGTATACCACTAGTTGGGGCCACCTGTCATGACCACTCAGTGGCTCCCCCTGGGAAATAAAAGACTAAGGTGGGTTGGTCAGTACTGACCAACCTGACAATAATAACTGACCTAGGTTGGTCGTATAGGGAGCCAAAAAATGACTAACTAGGTTAGGCACTAGTGACTGAGAGGTTGGGCGTATAGGGAGCCAAAAAATGACTAACTAGGGTAGGCACTAGTGATTGAGAGGTTGGGCGTATAGGGAGCCTAGGAATATCAGTGTAGTTGGAGAAGCTACACAGCCAAATTTGTCTTTCTCATTCCAAGAAAATAACATAAAAATCTTCTTGTCTGACGGACAAATGACTAGTTTTGATAAAAGTTTATGAAATTATTTTCTTAAAACTGGTCATTTGTCCGCCAGGCGAATTGATTTATCTTATTTTCTTGAAAAGAGACAATTATTTTTGGCGATAAGCTCGGTGACGCAGGCCAGTTTACTAGTCCAGCGTTTACCAGGGTAGGTTTCTCCCACCGTTCCTATAACCACGCCCATAACCACCCCTGTCACTACACCACTTCCAGGAACGTGGGGAATAACACAGGCAATGACCAAGTATTTCACATTGGACGCATCTATTGTGAATTAAGGCGTGCAAATCCTTGTACCTTTTCTGTACATTGGTGGATTTGTATAGTGGACTTTGAATTGTGTATCAGCAGCAGATTTCATCTTAATAGGTGTAAGAATACGGTATACCTACAGTGGCCACAAAAAAGCCCACAGCTGCTAGCTACTATCTGGACTTATCTGGTATTGTATGTATCAAACCCTTGCATTGTTTAGTATCAGACGCTTAGTTCACCTTCACTCCAAGCTGGTTTTCATGGAATATTTCCTCTACTAAGGTGGTAGGTAAGTATTGTTTGTGTTGGCAGATAAGATTGCAAATCCTAATCTTCGTTTAGGATGTCGAAACAATGGTTATATTTTGCCCTTACTATAAATGTCGTAAATCTATATCCAGTGACATGGAATTGATATGAATATAGGACAATATAATATCATGTCCTTTGTGTGTTCACATTGCACGGACGGTGGTTATATTCTCAAAACCACAGAATTATGTGAGATTTGAATATAAAGTTCTATAAACACTCTGGGATATACACAGTTTCAATTGATTCAACTCTTTTTTGTTCATACGCAATACGAAAGCAAGTGGATTTTTTGGGGCTATATTTGCTTTCTATACTTTTCCTATCGGCATGCACGGTTATGATAAAAGATAACTGATAAAGTCGATCTCGCTTTTATGTATCCATATAATGCCTAAGTTGGGACTTTCCGTCTATATCAAAAACTAGTGCTCCACTTCTTGGTTTTCCGGTCCATTCTCAAGAGGGTAAAACTGCTATATCATCATAAGATAACCCTTACATAAACAATTGTTTCTATTTGGATTTGTTGTGTTTATATCAGGGCATTTGATTTGTGAGAACAGCTCCAATTTGACAAGAAAATCAGGTAGTGGAGTCAGACTGCATTCTCAGTTATACACAAAAGACCCCTGTATACATGCATACATATGAATTATGATGGAGGATGCCTTCCTGTTCTAAAATTAATATGGCACATTTTGTATTAATTCTTTCCTATCACACATTGAAGGGTAACTTTAAGACATATTGTTGAATCACTAGGACACTGACCGGCAGCACTGGAAAAAGGTACACCAATCGGTTTAAAATTTCCTTGTGGAAAAGAAAGACAACTGTGGGGGTCGGGGGCTAAAATGACCACTAGAGGGAAACGGGCTTATTATATTTTGTTGTATAATATATATGCGATCACTGTGTGGCTATGCCTATAACATATACTACATGTACATTACTTTTTATTGGCTAATTTATAATTGTATGTCTTTTCACCAACCAGATCCTACATCGATACCAAAGATGGAAGAAGAGTGTTCTATGGGGTTCTGCCTTTCTGATGCAGGGATATGTCCCGGATGCGCAGAAGGTACATGTTCTTAAACAGCATAGTGCTTTGCTGCCTTTGTCGTCATTTATATAATGCACTTTTTAATTTGTTTATTTTGTAAATAGATAGCTTAGCATTGTAACCTGGAACACAATTAAGGTATCACCATATATATTGTGGTACATGTAATACATGAATGCAGCGCTGGTGAATAACTCCCCACTGCTGCATTCATCCATTATGTCCACCCTACAGCGTTAAAGGGGCATTCTCAATCTAACATGCCATTCTTAAACACTAAGTAATAATATAGTCTATACCATTTTAACCTCGAGGAGACTATGTTCTGAAACAACCAATTCAAAAGTTGTTGGCAAATCCATCTACACTGAAAAAGTAAACTCGTCTCCAGACTCGTCGAAGTGACTGTCATTAAATGAACGAGTCAAAAGTTGTCTAACGTATCAGGTTACCATCCCACAAATAGAATCTGGAGCTGGCAAATGTCGGGTTTTGGGCTGGCACATACCAAGTGGGTCTTCTATCTCCAGCTAGAAGACCCGCTTCCTTGTCACTTAGACAAGTTTTTGACTCGTTTATTTTATGACCGTCACTTTGAAGAGTCTGGAGTCAAGTTTATTTTTTGAGTGTACAACCTGTCTTAGATCTATAACCAATGCAATCAATTCAAAATTCCTTTTCAGTATACATGATACGTATGACAACTATGATCTAGAGCTACAACCCTCTCAGGCCACTCCAAACAATATCCTTGTTTCTCATGACCGCACGCATCTCCAAAATCATGTTTTGAAGACTTTTTTTCAAATGTTAATGGAAAACATGATAATAATGGACAAATATGGGCATATTTCATATCAAAGCTTACAGTGTATGCTGCAAATGTATGAGTATAAAGAACACATGCACATTCACAACTTGCGTAGATTATTTATCTCATGATTACTAAAACATGAATTAAGTTTGCTGAGAGCTTTCTTTCCCCTATCCATGCATGTCCTTAACAAAACCCCCAAAAAGTGCCCTCGTCATATTTCTCATGGCTTGGTGATGAGAAACAATGATATTATTTGGAGTCGCGTTATATGATTTAAATATGGACATTTAACTGTTTATATTTTCTTCTTTCTATGACAATTTCGGAAGAACGTGACTTTTTCATGAGATATGTCAATAAAACTTTTTTTTTAAAATCCACCTCTACCCCTTCAGGCTCTGACCCTGTGGACGTCGGCGACATGCACTACATCTCTGGGGAGCTGCTGTCGGACATGGCCTACAAGGTAAAACGTTATACTAGTGCGATATTTGTATTTGAAGAACATTACTTATTTGGCCATACTGATATTTGTTTTTTTATTCTCTATCCAGCTTTAACTTTGACTTTAACTGTAATTTTTAGAATTGTACTTTATGTATATCGCATATTGACCTATATATGACTCTGAATCATTCTGTAATACATGTAAAATATGTATGTCAAGAGACTCTTTAAAATGGAAATAACCGCGCTTGGAATCATCATCATTCACCCCCCGCCCCCCAAAGTAATACCACAGAACTGTTAAGTTCTTTTGTTAGCATATACCAAAGCTGTTGTATCATAATATTTGTCATATAACTCTAGGACGTACAATATCTTCTTGTGTCCTCTGAGCAAACTATTGATAAGGCCAAAAAAAAAAGGGTTTGTGACAGGTCACCCGACCGGCTCTATGTAAACAGGGCCGACCCTAGGTTTTTTAATGCAATTTTGAAGACATTTTTATATTTTTACACATTTTTGGGGTCAATTTTATGTTTACAAAAGTTTTGAAAAATCTTCCCATTTTAACACTTTTTTTTGGGGGGGGGGGGGCAATTTTAGGCTATGTTAAAAAAGAAAAGTAAAAAAAAAAAAATCCGACCTACCGACCCTAGAGTTCCATCCCATGTTACCTGAAACAAGTCTTTTTTTTTTAATTAAATTTTTTTTTTTTAATTTAAACTTTTAAAATTGATTGACTTGAAGCTGTACACGGAGTGGGAGAAGCTGGGCATCTACCTGGGGGTGGATGTAGGCACCATGAACACCATCCGCGGGGAGAAGAGGAACATCGCAGTGGACAGACCGAGGGAGATGTTCTCAAGGTCGGTACACTGTTTACCCTTTAAGGGCCGCTGCTGCCTCTGGGCAGCATCTAAAATACCCTTAAAAAACTGCTGCTGCCATAGGCAGCAAAAGTACTGTCCTATATGGAAGCAATACCACTAAATTGCAGTTCCTGCTATGAAACAAAGAATGATAATTTTTGAATCAATCCAAAAATATTTAACATGAGTTGTACGTCCCCTTGTCAGAAAGGTGTATATCATGTCTCCAATACAACTTATTTGACTACTTAGCCATTATCCCAGGGAACACATACTTGCAAAGTTGCATATTCTCATGGCATAGAGCTGTTGGTTAAGGCCCAAATTACATTTTTCAGGGCCAGCAGTTAAAGGGTTAAAAATTACAGTTGATTATACAGAGAACCATCTTAAATGTAATGGTGCATCACTGTTACCAGATATTCCGGTGAGGCCAAAAAGGTTTGTTTTAGGTCACTCGATGCTACCTAGCAAAGCAGGCCTGACCCTAGAAATTTTTATCCAATTTTGAAAAAGAGTTGATATGATAGTCCCCGAGCTGTTGTTGGCGAGTCGGCGCTGAAGTTTGTGAGTAAACTTTTTACCCGACCTAGCAAAACAGGGCCGACCCTAGAAATTCAATTAAAGAAAAAAATTATATTTCAAGTAATTTTTGGGAGTCAATTTGATAGTCCATGAGTCGATGCTGTTGTCAGCGAGTGGACACTAAAGTTTGAAAGTCAATTTTTGGCTTCTTTTCAGGCCAAAGTACTTTTTTTTTTTTTAAACCACTATTTCTTTGGCCCAATGCTTGTATCGACATAGATCCTCTACGTCTCCCGTGATAAACTCTCAAATGGAGCCAAATATATGACTATTTGTCATTATATTAGGCAGTGGTACATTTTTGAAAAAATGTGAATCTGAATTTGGTTGCCATGGCAACCATTTTCTTGAAGCGACATTAATAATGCATTTATTCAATGTCCCCATTATCATATATCGTAACAGAGGTGCTATTGCTTATTACTGGACATCGATTCTCTGTCTCTTTGTAGCTCTATAGTGATCGATGCCCAGTTTTATACTTCAGACCAGTGGCTCATTTAGGCTGTTTTTCGCCTCACAGATTGCTCCTAGCGCAAAATCCTGACTAGGTGTCAATATATTCTCTATGCCAATGTGTAATATGAGGGTAGAAAACAGTGGAACCTCAGTTAGAAAAAATCCTACTGAACAGTTTTTGAGAAAATTAGGGTTTTGTTGCCTTTTTTTGCTGTTTTTAGTACATTTCCTACATAACCCGTGAACGTCAGCATTTCTCAATTTTCAGGTATTTAGAATTAGAATTTGACATTTTTTTATTCGCAGTAGGATTCCTGAATACCGAGCCATTCTAGAAAAGCTATTCTTTGGAAAAAATACTTAGTATTTCTTGATGATTTTCGTTGCACAAATTTAGGTTGTAAAATAAAAACTGCATTGTCATCCAATCAAAGTGTTTGTGCACTGTTGATGGTCACCCCCTCCCACCCTCTTCACTGTGCATTGAAGGAGAACAGGCAGGGGAGGTACACGTGTCTGTATATAGCTGTTGACCTGGGTGCTGGGTGCATTTTTAATTTATGGGGTGCCAACTGTTCATGAAAGAAAATTCAAATAGATTTTTTTTTTTTAGTATCAGATTAATGCAACTACAAGTCTTGATAGCACTTAAAGCATTCTATTTGCATTAATATGAATGGTGGCCACCTTATGGGGTGCCAAATATTCATGAAAGAAAAATTGATAAGAATTTGTTTTTTATTAGCATTAAATTGATGCAACTACAATTCGAGATTGCATTTCAAGCATCGGGGCATTCAATGAATGGTAGTCATCTTAAATATATGGGGTGCCAACTGTTCATAAATAAAAAAAAAGAATAGAATTAGTATTTTTATTAGTATCAGATTAATGCAACTACAATTTGTGATTGCACTTAAAGCATTGTGGCATGCAATGACTGGTAGTCACCTTGAATGTATGGGGTGCCAACTGTTCATGAAAGAAAAAAAAGAAAGTTTTTTTTTTAAGAATCAAATTAATGCAACAGCAACTCAAGATTGCATTTAAACATTATGGCATTCAATGATTGGTGGCCATCTTGAACCTATGGGGTGCCAACTCTTCATGAAAAAAACAACTAAATTGGATGTTTTTAACAGTTTAAAATTAATGCAACAACATTTCAAGATTGCATTTAAAGCATTGTGGCATTCAATGAATGGTGGCCATCCTAAACCTATGGGGTGCCAACTGTGTTTGAAAAAGGTATCAAATAGAAATGTTCTTATATAGATATCAAATTAATGCAACTACAATTCTTCATTGCACTGAAAGCATTGTGGCATTTACTAAATGGTAGCCATCTTGAATGGGTTGAATGAAGGAAAAATCAAATAGGATTTGTTTTTTTGATAGTATCAAATTAATGCAACTTCAATTTGCGATTGCACTTAAAGCATTGTGGCATGCAATGACTGGTAGTCACCTTGAATGTATGGGGTGCCAACTGTTCATGAAAGAAAAAAAAGAAAGTTTTTTTTTAAAGAATCAAATTAATGCAACAGCAACTCAAGATTGCATTTAAACATTATGGCATTCAATTATTGGTGGCCATCTTGAACCTATGGGGTGCCAACTCTTCATGAAAAAAACAACTAAATTGGATGTTTTTAACAGTTTAAAATTAATGCAACAACATTTCAAGATTGCATTTAAAGCATTGTGGCATTCAATGAATGGTGGCCATCCTAAACCTATGGGGTGCCAACTGTGTTTGAAAAAGGTATCAAATAGAAATGTTCTTATATAGATATCAAATTAATGCAACTACAATTCTTCATTGCACTGAAAGCATTGTGGCATTTACTAAATGGTAGCCATCTTGAATGGGTTGAATGAAGGAAAAATCAAATAGGATTTGTTTTTTTGATAGTATCAAATTAATGCAACTACAAGTCAAGATTGCATTTCAAGCATCGGGACATTGAATAAGTGATAGCCATCTTGAATCTATGGGATGCCAACTGTTCATGAAAGAAAAATAGAATAGATTTTTTTTTATTAGTATCAAACTACTGCAACTGCAATTCGAGATTACATTGAAAGCATGGTGGCATTCAATCAATGGTTGCAATCTTGAATTTCGAAATGAACATACACACAGACATATAGGCATGAACATGGTGTTCTCCTTCATATAGATATTCATGGATTTCTACTTCTAATAAATATAGCTTTCTGTTACATGGATGTCGATGTCCAGTTTTAGATATATATCCATATAGTGCATTGGAGTGCTATAATGTTGGACTGCTGTATATTAATACATGGGTATTTCCCTGTTTACAGACTAGAATTGTTAATATATTGACCAGAAAATGGGTGTTTCTAAGGAAAATGGATAATCCTTCTGTTTCCATGGAAACGGATATGATGCTACACTTTTTGAGCCAAACGGATACCGGAAATGGATTCCTCATACCAAAATTACCCAAATACATGATTTATAGCCATTAGACTTTCGGGGGTCACAAGAGCTCAATTCTGAGGGATCCGCTCCCCTACTATTGATTTACTAAAAGAATCGAGACATGGACTGATGGAAGTAATAACTGATTACTCTACTGTTCCTGGAAAGTAAAATTACAAGTGGTCATTTTTTAACAACAAGGGGTCATTGGTGGGACCAAAAATGTTTGAACCCCTTAAAGGGGGATCCAAAATATTTGGACCCCTTTTTTAGCGAAAAAGCCTGCGCATTACTATAGCTCAAAGGGGTCGGCCGTGCTCAATTTCAACCTGCTCACGCGAAAATCTACTGACCTCCCCCCCGTTAATTGTTGTTAAAAAATTACCACTCTCTTACAACGTCCACCAGGTGGTGGCAGAGGGTGGACGTGAAGACCCGGTGGGGGGACCTGTACCGGGCCCTGACAGAGGTACACCGTCAGGACCTCATACTCTACACACGGGACTTCATCACCAAGAACCAGTGTAAGTATATGTCCTGCTTAGGCCACCCCAAAAATAAAGTATTTCACTTCTTTTAAGAGTTAAAGGATTATAATATATATCATAAGGCCAGATGAAAAGAAAAGTGGGTCGTTAGATTTCGCGTGATTTATATTCGGAAATGGATCTTCTTCTTTTTTTGAAAAAAAATTGTCAATGGATTTCATCACCAAGAACCAGTGTGAGTACAGAATGCCCATTCTAGGCCACATCAAGAAACAAGTTGGTCTATGCTTTCACATTTGAAATCATTTTGGAAAATAAGTAGTTTCTTTTATCTTTTTCTTCTTTTTGTCTACAGGTTGTACCTGAAAAAGTGGAGTGAGCCAGATTTCTTTTTTACTTATGCTCCTTGGAAATCAACATAAATTAAGAAGATTAGCATATAAAAGAATAACTCAATTCTTGAATGAATGGCATGGCCCTATGGGAATATCACTATTTGTGATTACTTTTGTGGTTCTTGATATAGTTCCTCTTTTCTCACATTGTAAATGGATCTTCTAATAAATTGAGAATTCTTTCTCTATTTTTTTCCTTCTGTTGATTACCCCCATCAACCCCTTAAAATCCTTAGTTATGGTTTCACTAAGAACTTTTGTCAGAGGCTGGGTGAAAATAAATTGTGGCGCACTCCAATTTCCCATCTACAAAATCCATTGACAAAAAGCAGATTCTCTTTTTATCTTTAAATTTACTCGCCCGCCCGATTTTTTAAGAAGTGAAATACATTGACCAACTTTTTTCAATTGGGTGTCTTACTAAATCCACTCCAAATAATATCCTTGTTTCTAATCACGAAGCCATGAAAAATATGACGAGGGTGCTTCTTTTTTTCTTTTCTCTTAATTTGCTGAAGACCAAATAGATAGGCTGTCAAGAAACTTCACATTCAGATTTTAATGATTAATTTACAAACGTTTTGCATTAGTATATTCTCTTCCGCTCATTATATCCGCGCCCCCTGTAGGCTTCAATTTGATACCAAATATGCCCATATTTGTCGATTATTATCAACTTTTACCCTAAAATTTGCCCCCCCAAAAAAATCAAAAATATCCAAAACATGATTTTGGCAACGCGCGCGGTGATGAGATATTATTTGGAGTGGCCTAAGTTTCCCTTTCCCCCCAGTGAACCTTAACCGTCCGGATGAGAAGCAGCTGCAGAGTTACTTCCTAAAGATGGCGGAACAGACGAGCAGGGACTGGGAGGACATCGGTATCTACCTCCACCTGCCCCTGCAGCTACTCAGGACCATTAAGGTGGGTAGCATCTATATCTACCTCCACCTCCCCCTGCAGCTACTCAGAACCATTAAGGTGGGTAGCATCTTTATTTCATGATAAATACGGCCGTCCCATTGACGTAACCAAGGAAGGCCGTATTTCACACCCCCTGTTAAATAACCCTCTCCCGTATTTCACGGCCTTTTAAATCATCAAAATTGATGATTTAAACACTATAAAAGAGCTTTTTCAGATCAAGTAAGTGGAATTTTGATGAATATAGGTAATAATAACATGAAATAAACACGAGGAGCACTCGTATAGTTCCCCACTGCGGGTTATTTTACTTGGCTCCGCCTCGTGAAATAACCCTCAGTGGGGAACTATACTCGTGAACCTTTGTCTATATATCTACCTCCACCTCCCCCTGCAGCTACTCAGAACCATTAAGGTGGGTAGCATCTGTATCTACCTCCCCCTGCAGCTACTCAGAACCATTAAGGTGGGTAGCATCTATATATCTACCTGCCCCTGCAGGTACTCAGAACCATTAAGGTGGGTAGCATCTATATATCCACCTCCCCCTGCAGCTACTCAGGACCATTAAGGTGGGTAGTATCTTTATTTCATGGTGAATACGGCCGTCCCATTGACGTAACCAAGGAAGGCCGTATTTCAAACCCCCTGTTAAATAACCCTCTCCCGTATTTCACGGCCTTTTAAATCATTAAAATTGATGAATTAAACACTATAAAATAGCTTTTTCAGATCAAGTAAGTGGAATTTTGATAAATATAGGTAATAATAACATGAAATAAACACAAAGGAGCACTCGTGTAGTTCCCCACTGATGGTTATTTTACTCGGCTCCGCCTCGTGAAATAACCCTCAGTGGGGAACTATACTCGTGAACCTTTGTCAATATATCTACCCCCACCTCCCCCTGCAGCTACTCAGGACCATTAAGGTGGGTAGCACCTATATCTACCTCCACCTCCCCCTGCAGCTACTCAGGACCATTAAGGTGGGTAGCACCTATATCTACCTCCACCTCCCCCTACAGCTACTCAGAACCATTAAGGTGGGTAGCATCTATATCTACCTCCACCTCCCCCTGCAGCTACTCAGAACCATTAAGGTGGGTAGCATCTGTATCTACCTCCATCTCCCCCTGCAGCTACTCAGGACCATTAAGGTGGGTAGCATCTACCTCCACCTCCACCTGCAGCTACTGAGGACCATTAAGGTGGGTAGCATCTATATCTACCTCCACCTCCCCCTACAGCTACTCAGAACCATTAAGGTGGGTAGCATCTATATCTACCTCCACCTCCCCCTGCAGCTACTCAGGACCATTAAGGTGGGTAGCACCTATATCTACCTCCACCTCCCCCTACAGCTACTCAGAACCATTAAGGTGGGTAGCATCTATATCTACCTCCACCTCCCCCTGCAGCTACTCAGGACCATTAAGGTGGGTAGCATCTGTATCTACCTCCCCCTGCCCCTGCAGCTACTCAGAACCATTAAGGCGGGTAGTATCTTTATTTCATGGTAAATACGGCCGTCCCATTGACATAACCAAGGAATGCCGTATTTCATCCCCTGTTAAATAACCCTTTCCCGTATTTCACGGCCTTTTAAATCATCATAATTGATGATTTAAACACTATAAAATAGCTTTTTCATATCAAGTTAGTGGAATTTTGATATAATAATAACATGAAATAAACACAAAGGAGCACTCGTATAGCTGATGGTTATTTTACTCGGCTCCGCCTTGTGAAATAACCCTCAGTGGGGAACTATACTCGTGAACCTTTGTCTATATATCTACCTCCAGCTGCCCCTGCAGCTACTCAGGACCATTAAGGTGGGTAGCATCTATATCTACCTGCCCCTGCAGCTACTCAGGACCATTAAGGTGGGTCGCATCTATATCTACCCCCACCTCCCCCTGCAGCTACTCAGAACCATTAAGGTGGGTAGCATCCATATCTACCTTCACCTCCCCCTGCAGCTACTCAGAACCATTAAGGTGAGTAGTATCTTTATTTCATGGTAAAAACGGCCGTCCCACTGACGTAATCAAGGAAGGCCGTATTTCACACCCCCTGTTAAATAACCCTCTCCCGTATTTCACAGCCTTTTAAATCATCAAAATTGATGATTTAAACACTATAAAATAGCTTTTTCAGATCAAGTAAGTGGAATTTTGATGAATATAGGTAATAATAACATGAAATAAACACAAAGGAGCACTCGTTTAGTTCCCCACTGATGTTTATTTTACTTGGCTCTGCCTCGAGAAATAACCCTCAGTGGGGAATTATACTCGTGAACCTTTGTCTATATATCTACCTCCACCTCCCCCTGCAGCTACCCAGGACCATTAAGGTGGGTAGCATCTGTATCTACCTCCCCCTGCAGCTACTCAGAACCATTAAGGTGGGTAGCACCTATATCTACCTCCACCTCCCCCTGCAGCTACTCAGGACCATTAAGGTGGGTAGCATCTATATCTACCTCCACCTCCCCCTGCAGCTACTCAGAACCATTAAGGTGGGTAGCACCTGTATCTACCTCCACCTCCCCCTGCAGCTACTCAGGGCCATTAAGGTGGGTAGCATCTATATCTACCTCCACCTCCCCCTGCAGCTACTCAGGGCCATTAAGGCGGGTAGCATCTGTATCTACCTCCATCTCCCCCTGCAGCTACTCAGAACCATTAAGGTGGGTGGCATCTATATCTACCTCCACCTCCCCCTGCAGCTACTCAGAACCATTAAGGTGGGTAGCATCTATATCTACCTCCACCTCCCCCTGCAGCTACTCAGAACCATTAAGGTGGGTAGCATCTGTATCTACCCCCACCTCCCCCTGCAGCTACTCAGAACCATTAAGGTGGGTAGCATCTACCTCCACCTCCACCTGCAGCTACTGAGGACCATTAAAGTGAGAACCCACCTTTAAGACGACCCCGCCTTTAAGACGACCCCCTAGTTTGAGAAAAAAAATTGTGTTGTAGGAATAAGCCTTTATAATGGATTTCTCTTTAATCTAATATAATAAAATCCCACATTTGAGACGACCCCCTACTTTTGAAAAATAATCCGTCTTGTAGAAAAAATAAATCCCAAATAAAATCTGTCTTAAAGGCGGGGTTTTACAGTAGTATCTATATCTACCTCCACCTCCCCCTGCAGCTACCCAGAACCATTAAGGTGGGTATACAGTTTAGAAAATACCTTTTACGGGTTTATCCTGTAAACTTCAACGGTGATTCACTGTTATTCCGAATACAATGAAGCATCATAAATATATTGGCCACGACTAGTGTGCAAGTCAGATCGCCAGTGTGGCTAATAAAGATCAGGACAAAGTCAAGGTGTGGCTTATATACAAGTTTTTAGTAACAGCACTAAAATTACCATAATCAGTCCCCTTGTGAGGCTCATAGAATATTCCAAGTCTGTAATAGCTCTGGCAAAAATGCTGAAAATCTGTGGTTATTTTATTTTGAATAGTTATTTTACGTAAAATTAACAAAAAGTCCCAAAAGTTGGCAGTAAATCACTGTTATTTTGACAACAATTTTTTACAGTGCATGTATCCGGAACTCATATTTTTATTTGCTTTAATTTACTTTTTACTTTAATTTGTTTTACACACAATGTAGTAACTGTATAATATAAGAATTGTAAATACCATCAGCCATGATACAATCTCATCCTTGAATTCCTGTTATGTAATTTTGAAAGTCATCTCATGAATAAAAATTCTTATAATTTCAAAAAAAAAGATGGAGTTCACGGACGGGGTGCAGCAGAACAGGAGCCGGCAGGTACTGGAGGCGTGGTGTAGGGCGGAGAAACACGGCCCCACCCCCGACAAGTTAATACAGGTACTCCGGGAGATGAAGCGGAACGACGTCATCATGCATATTGAAGAGAGTGAGTCATGGATTAGTTCATAAAATGTGCTACGTACAGTGGTCCAAGAGGGCTAAAAGGGATTTTAAAAAGTTGTTTTTTAAAGAAAAGAAATTAAAATATTTTGAATTTTTTTTTTTTTTGCAAAAAGTGAGATTTTCTCCAAAATGGCAGACATGGCAAGAAAAAATTTCAAAATCTCAAAATTGTTTCACCAAAATGGCCGATTATTCTATTTTATTTTACTTTTTTTTTCATTTTATTTTTATTTTTCAAAATCACTTTTCTTTTCAACATCACTCTTTGGCTCTCTTGGGTCACTATACTACGGGGAATTGTCCTGATTTTAGTTATAACTGCAATTCTGTCTGTGCATGTAATGTAGTATTGGGACCAACTGTTATGAGTAACAAATGAGTATAAATATAACCAATAAAAAGGGAAAAAAAGGAGCTTGCTCTGCAGGCTCCATTACACTACATTAGTCTGTCTTTCCTTCTCTCATCCAAATTCACGTTACTAAATATCCATTGTGAAGGGAAAAGGGCTGGCCAGATATTGCAGCCGGACGTAAGTAATTTAATAGAGTTGTTTACAAGTTTCCCTATAATGAGTGTTTATATTCGCCAATGCTACTATTATCATAGATATATGGCATACTGTTAATATCTATGTTATTATCCACTCAAACCATGTTATCATTTTAAATTGCAGCAATAGACAACTACAAGAAGCACTGCAGGCGAGTTACTCGCCGTCCAGTCCAGGAGCAGGACCAGTCTGCCTCTTTACAGATATCCCCTTCACAAGCCCCACCTCCCCAGTCCCCACCCCACCCCTCCCCCACAACACACCCACAGCCCTGCAGTGATGCCCCACACACCCATAACCCCCCACCTCATACCCTCCATACCCCTAACACTGAGCCACAACTACTACACCAGCCAGGGTCTAACATATCTGTAGTAAACAACTCACAGATACCACGCCCTAACCCTATTGGCACTGTGGCTTATCAGGGAGGGCCTATACACCCCCTAGGGTCCATGCCCTCTGTGGATGGTGGCAGTATGGAGGGTCTCAGGACAGGAGTACAGAACATGCGTGTTGGTGACACCCCTGTTGCTAATACCATGTCCTATGACAATAATATAGAGACAGCCGGGGATCTCAGTCTACCCAGCAACCTGTCAAGTGAGGCTTGATTTTGTGTGTGAGTTTTGAATATTTGTATTAATGAGGCTTGATCATATATCAAATTCAAGTTCAGAGTTTTATTGTAGATATCATGTACATGTTAGGGTAGGTTCACCACTTTCAACCGGTCCGATCCATGTTTTTTCATGAGCTACCTTTCAGGTCTAATTGATCCTAGAGTTTTTTGTGCATTTCCTTCAGAATTGAACCAAAGTTTAGGTATTGCTCTGGAGAATAACATTCATGATGTCTTACAATGCCATATATCAATTTACAGTATGTAATTCCATGATTTATCAGAGTATTCAGAATTGCCTCTTTTCACCCTAAGTCAGCCAAAATGCACCTTGAGGCAGCCATATTACAACCACCAGAATATGTGGAACAAACCAGTAATTTCCTGATTGGATTGGCTGACATGAATGCATGCATCATATATCAATATGTTACAACTAGCAATAGAGAAGAAAACAATTGATTGAATATGGAATAATCAAGATAAAGTCAGTACTGTACCTTAGGGGAATACAGCTGCATTATGAGCTATCAATACAAGTAAATATTACTTGTGTGAGCAATGGGGACTAAATATAACATTATAGACATGCAGTATGGGGTTCTATTGAATATATCGGGGGCTCTGACCCCTCACCCCCTTTTCCCAACTCTTTTTGTGTTTCACCCTTGCCCTCTATACACTACACAAGTAGGCCTGCTATCCTTAACACTCTAGTAGAAGATGATATTCTGGGAGGAGGAGGTATTCACAAGGGTAGGGGGAGAGTTCTTAGACAAAAATCAGGGTGAGAGAATTCCAGGGGGGATTCCAGAGAAGAAAATCCCATGGTTGACTTAGGGTATGAGGTGGCTGACTTAGGGTGAATTCATAGCTGACTTAAGGTGAAATGGGTATGCCTTATGAAATCAGTCCTAAATATTACTTAGGAAATTAATTTTGCTCAATAAATTCATGATTTGTGTAATTTAGATACATATCCAGCTCACAAAACCAATCGACACTGTGTATGAAAAGGACAAATACTTCAAATCAACTACCAAAGAGTATGAACGGTGGAGAGATTTTCATTCTCTGTTTGTCAAAACAGGTCAAACAGGGGTACTTCTGACAGATTTTACAGTATGAAAAAGAGTGATGATGCAGATGCAATGTGCAGTGTATATTTGGAAAGCACTTCAATTCTTAAATCAGTGGGAGTTAAGTGTCACCAGATGCATACTGCACTTGTAATTTCATCTCAAAAGTGGTTGACTCAAGGTATGAGTTTGACTCAGGGTGAACCTACCCTATGCAGCTATAAATGTGTTGAATATGTTTATTGACCAAATAATCATGTAAAGGTAGGTAGAACATGTTCTGTCGCAGAGGTCTGGGAAATTATATACATGTATAATACAGTTGAAGGTATACACCTTCTAGTCCTTTTCCGTATCATGGGTTTTCCTTTTGTTACATATATATATATTAAGTACAACGACAGTATGTACATAGTGGGCCAGCCAACCACATAGTGGGCCAACCAACCCTCGGTGAAAAAGTAAGACCACACTTTTTCTTTTATTTGGGTTACGTGCCCGTCGCACTAGAAATGCCCCAAACCAGAATAAAAATAAAATTAGGAAAATTAACTTTTTTTTATTCCTTCCGATGTGGGTTCAATGGAATACAAATACAATCCAAAGAAAAATATAAAAGTTATATGCAGTATAATATGTCATTGGAAAGATAAAATAAACAGGAAAACAATGATCTACCTCTGATTGTGATGAAAAGATTATTCAAATTTTCTCAATCTTTGAAAGAAAAAATAACAGAATATCACTTAACTAAAAGATTATTGATTCTCTATTGTTGGATAATCCTTCTATTTTCCCTACTTAAATTGGAATATCCACAGTTTCCGCACATACATAAGTAAAATGTTGAGAGTCTGACTTTTATTTTATTTTAATTCCTTTTTATTTCGTCCTCCGTGCTTTTGAAATTTCCTGAGGTATCCATAACCCCAAAAATTTAAAAAGTGTTGCCTATTATTAAAGCATCATATAAATGTGATAATTGAGTTTCATTGCCCAAATCGATAAGGGAGACATGATAGGCAGTGTAAGTCGCAGTTTGTATATCGGATCAATTGTTTTGTTTACCATACAACGATAACATTAGGGCAACCATTTACTGCTAGACGTCTTTGACTACAGTGTTGCTAGCCTCATGACTTGCTTAGCCAATCACACTAAGAAATAAACATATTTATTATACAGGTTGAATACCTGGGCTTGTTGTTTTAAGCTGCATGTCTTTACTACACAGAGAAAAGAAACAGCGTCAAAAGGGAGTCAAGGTTGCCTCCAGATTGACTCCCCATGTCGCCTAAGGGAGCCTTGGTGACTCTCTGGCTGACCTGACCCAGAGAGCTATATGACTCCCCAGCGTGACTCCCTAAGGTCAGCCTGAGAGTCACCAAGGCTCCCTTAGGCGACATGGACTCCCCTAAACAGGGGAGTCATTCTGGAGGCAACCTGGACTCCCCTTTTGACGCTGTGTACACAGAGAAAAGAAGTAGAATCACTGCACATGACTCTCACTGAGGTAACTCTCCCAAGGACTCTTAAGTGACTCCCTAACATTAGCAGGACTCTATAATAAATCTATAATGACTCCTATTCTAAGACTCCCTAATGATTGGGAGTCACTTTGGAGTCGTTGGGAGTGCCTCAGTGATCGGGTCCAGACTTCCAAATGGGAGTCACCGTGATTCTATTTCTTTTCCCCGGGTAAATTACATTGATTTTGGTGCATACATATATGTGTGTCCTTGGATATTAATTATGTATAAATCATGAATATCAATCAATTATACTGATGGATGATCAAGTATGGCTGTGTCTCACGAGATTCGCCCAATGTGGACGTATTTGATTGGGTGCCAGATGAAGATATAAATGGGCTGAAAAGGTTGATGGATGTTATAACACTTTAAATTAGAAATCAGTAGCCCATTCATATCTTCATCTGGCCTAAATAAACCTTTTTCTGTCAAGCCAGTCAAAGATGGTACCCGGTCAAAGACGTTCATAGTGGCCCAATCTCATGAGACACAGCCGTATACTTTGAGAGCCACAAGAGCACCCTTAACATCAGAATTCAAGTTCAACAGGAAAAGATCGTTATGCAGTACAAATCATATGTAATAGGTGTAACTTTAACTTTAGGAACCATTATTATCTTAAGCGATTAATTGTAATATTCTTATCCAAAATGAATTCTATTTTTATATGTTCATGCAATCACCCTCCCACTTTATCACTTCTAAAATAAATCATATTAATGTTATTGTTCAATCAATAACGTAGGGAGGTCCCCTCTCCCACAAACCTACCAACCCAATATTACTTGAACACGGAGGAATAGTATTGTATACTCGGTATTGATGTCTTAACCCTTTGAAGACCACATCTGGAGGTTTTCAAGTGGGTGTTTTGCTATCATAAATGGGTACCTTGATATATTCACTGATTGTTTCATATAAAAATCAACTCCTGGGGGCTATATTTCTTTCTTTATTATTTGATTAAACTAAGACCACTGTCAGTGACTCTCATGCACGAAATACCAGTGATTGTGCTGTCCCCAGTGAGAACCACATGAACTACAGTACCGACCCAATGGGGGGGGGGCACTCCCCATATTTCCTACAGTCATTGCATGTACGTACAAACATCACCTCAAATGTGATACCCCTAATACAAGAGGTTGCTCAACAAACTAGACAGGAAATTCCCCATGAGCCCTTGCCCATAAATGGATGCCCTTCCCTCCCCTTGGGATCATGTTCACACATGGCAACACATATAACAGAGTCTGGTTTTCGCATATTATTCAAAACCTCTGGATGTGGTCTTCAAGGACGGCATAATGCATTAATGTCAAACGTCATTTGAACAAGGAAATACATAAAGGGCCTGAAAAAAGGTAATGTCTGTTTTAAGAGTTTAATTAGTACTTTCTTCCACATTTATATCCTCATCTGCCCTAAATAAACCGCTTTTTGTCAAGCAGGTCAAAGATTGGACTTGGTTGAAAATTACACCCAGTCAAAGATGGCACCCGGTCAAAGATTGCACCCAGTCAAAGATTGCACCTGGTCAAAGCTTGCACCTGGTCAAAGGTTGCACCCGGTCAAAGATTGCACCTGGTCAAAGATTGCGCCTGGTCAAAGATTGCACCTGGTTAAAGGTTGCACCTGGTCAAAGGTTGCACCTGGTCAAAGGTTGCGCCTGGTCAAAGATTGCACCTGGTCAAAGGTTGCACCTGGTCAAAGGTTGCACCTGGTCAAAGGTTGCACCTGGTCAAAGGTTGCACCCGGTCAAAGATTGCACCTGGTCAAAGATTGCGCCTGGTCAAAGATTGCACCTGGTTAAAGGTTGCACCTGGTCAAAGGTTGCACCTGGTCAGAGATTGCACCTGGTCAAAGCTTGCACCTGGTCAAAGATTGCACCCGGTCAAAAACTCTTAACTTTTTCAATTTCTTGAGACACGGCCGCAAGTCACCAACACCAGCCTATCAGTGAGGATGTCCCACACACCGCCCCATGTGCCGCACACAGTGACAGTGGCATATTAGGGGGGGGGGGGGCAGGGGCGGGGGGTACAATCACTTAGGAGGGGGTCTGAATATGTTTGCCCCCCCCTCCCCCCAAAAAAGAAATTTGTCAAGACCTGGCCCTACCGTAAAACCTCGCGTATAAGCCTAACTCGCGTATAAGCCGTACCCTGAGTTTGGTGCGATCCTATAAGCCGCAGAGGCCATCTCAGAATTGTCAGTTTGGTACTGTAGTATACTTAAAAAAACTCTCGTATGAACCGCACCCTATGTAGGCAATGATGTTTGGTATCAAAAGCAAGCTGATTCTGATTCGCGTACAAGCTGTGGCTTGTACGCGAGCTTTTACGGTAGTTCATGAAACACTTTTCATCTGCTTGAAGCAGTCAATTTAGCTCAAGCAGATCAGCTTAAGCAGATCCCAGTTCACGGAATAGCGTAATTTGCAGATGGCTGATACGCTTGAGTTTTCAAACAGAACAGCAATCTGCTTGACTTTTTGAGCAGAACTCAAGCAGTTCAGGTACTTTCATATAAAAGCTGTTTTGTGAACCACAACTTTTAAAAAGCTGAGCTTGAGCTAAACTTGGCAGATGGGCTCTGCTTGAGCTTGACTTTTCAAGATAATGTTTCGTGAGCTGGGGGCTGTAATATGATACACACAAGGCCCAAAAAAAATTAAGAAAAGGCCCCCCCCCCAAAAAAAAGAAGGTATTTTTCAGGTAACATCGGAAGAAAGAGTAGGGTAGGTGGGTCAGATATCTATTTTGTTTTATCTTATTTATTAACATGACTAGCCATCCTCTATGTAAACTTTATAAATTTCCCAAAAAGTGTAAAAATATGAAATTTTCTTCATAATTGCCCAAAAGCACGTAGTCACCCTACCGACCGACCTCGGGTGACCTGAAACTCAAATACTGTTTTTCTACTCAGTTCCAATTTAATCATGTATATGATACATCATGGATAAAAGTTGATACTTGAAGTTGGCTGGAGTGCCCCCCTGCCCCCCCCCCCCCCCACCTGATTTACTTAATACGCCTCTGATCGTACTAAATTAAAAAGTGAGTCAAGTTCCGACGCGGAACATCCGTTTTGGGTGCCTGCCAAGCATCTGCCGCCAGACAAACTAAGGAGGTCCCACTTAATAATGATAATGTAACTGGTGCATTTTTCTCTAGTAGCACCTAAGGACAAATTTAAAAAAAAGGTGTGTTTCAGGTTACCCGACCCTACCTAGCAAAACAGGGCCGACCCTAGAAATGTTTATCCGATTTTGTAAAGATATTTTATGCTTTAAGTGATTTTAGGGCTATTTCAAAGTCAATTTTATAGTCTATGAGTCAACGCTTCAGTGAGAAACCTTTATCCAATTATGAAAAAATATTCATGTTCCAAGAACTTTAGGCCTATTTCAGGGTCAATTTGATAGTCTATGAGTCAATACCATTGTCGGCAAATTACCACTGAGGTTTGCAAGTCAATTTTTGGGTGCTTTTCAGTCCAAAGTTAAAAAAAAAAAAATCCGACCTACCCTACCTAGATTTTTAGACCATGTAACCTGAAACACACCTTTTATTTGGCCTAATTGCATAGATAGCAAGGCCACAAGCAAAACATCGTTTTCTGTACATAATTCTTGCCCTAGCGTCTACATATTACCTTTTAACTGTAACATGTTATTACGTCGTGATGGACATTATACTCATTATATTTATGTCAAGGGCATGTACCCTGGGCGCTTATAAAATTATTTTTATGGCGATTTAGTACTTAAGAGTTTAATGGCCTCCAAAATCGTGAAATTTGAGCCTTTATTCTTGTCTAAAAATCCTCCCAAAGGGGGGGGGGGCGCTTATTAGGGGGAGGGCGCTTTTTACGTCGAATACGGTATTTGTATTTATAATATTTATTGGCTGAAAGGATTTTCTATAATACAGTGAGTTTTTCATCGATCGGCCAAGGCGATAGAAGCGGGGATAGAAGACAGTATAGTGTTAGAATAGCTTTCTGGAATGATCGAGTGTCAGTCCAACTTTGAGTAGCAGGATTAAGCTGGTCCCAAGTGATGACTCCTCGGCATTTTGGGGCCATGATATGGAACAAATTGTTACCTGATTGTAGGTCCCTCCCCTCAAAACTAGCGTTTAAACATAACAGACAGGAATGGCTAAGCAACCAAGTACCCACTGTAATGTGATAAGCTTTGAATACAAGAAAGTTGATTATATTGGTTTCCAGTGGACCCAACGATAAGCTATATTTGTTCCTACATACGATTGGTCTTGCATACTGTTTAACATGTAACTATTAACTCTAGTCCTTTTACAAGGAAAGGTTTCCTCACGAAGTATCAGACAGACACAATTTAGTGTGGGCTGAGAGGAACCTTTCTTTATGCTCAGGAAAACAAATGTGAAAATACCATTGTGTACTCTGATCATGTAAAATGTATCTTGAACATTGCTACATATATACTTATATTTTTGATGTAACTGTCACTTTTCCTGACGACAAAATAAAGATAAATGTTATTAAAAAAATAGTGGACTCTTGTCGTAGACATCACTCTTCGATCGCATCACCTTCAGATTGACTTTGGCGTTGCCGTGTATAGTACTCCTGCTGGAGTTAGTATGTGGTCCTCTTGTAGTGAGTACTTGTGGATGTAAACTAGTAGTTGGACCTTTCTCGCTATCTCCAACTTTGGTACTTTGCATGAGTCGGTTGTATTTCCTCTAGTGTCTGCTACCACTAAATTATATTTACAGCAAATATTTATCCAATATTGCCATGGAGCTACCAAATTCCTAAATTCGCGAATTTAAATACACGTGAAATTGTACTTTTGAACAAATTAGCAAAAGATTTATACTAGCGAAAATATCTGGGGGTCTATAGATGGGGGGAGGGGGAGGGGGGTCCCCATGTCGCCTGTTGATTTTAAGAAATGCTCATGTCATTTATCAGTATCTTTGTATTTCTCCTGTCATCTGTCACTAGGCTCCATGTCGCCTGTCGATTTTAAGAAAAGGTCATGTCGCCCTGTCGATTTTAGGGGCCCACCCCCACATATCTCCGTTTACAGTAACTCAGTATGGAGATTTTTTTGATCAATTTTGACCTCCGTATATCATAAGGAGAAACAGCACCGAATACCGATAACACTTATCATGATGGGTATCGTTTCCACCATAAGGCATATGGGGTGCTTATATTAAGGAATAATTTCATTAGTTTATCCCACGATTTGTACATTCATGCATTATATAGGTATAGGCATTCCTGAATTAAAGATGATTCAAATCACTACTAGAAGGGTTACTTTGGTTGTCATCAAATAATGTGAAAAGTGGGTAATATTCTGATTAATGATTATACATGTAGTAATATGCAAATGACTGTTATATATATGTTATTGTGCAAGGGCAAAATATAAATAAAACATACAGTCATAGGATCTTGAAGCAGCCTTTTTGCGTGACATATCATAATTTGTAAAGCAAAGACGTGTATCTAAAGGATTTATCATCTTTTAAAAAAAATGAAAATTTAATCTATTATATTGAACACATGTATGGGATGAATCTTGAATTGTATGTATATATATAATTGGCTTATTTTTGAGGAAATGTATTTAGAATTTATTTGTTCATTCTTGCACTAGAAGCATGTGCATGTTCTTGTACTTTCTCAGAATTATTAACAAATTGCAAGCATTCAAATGATGAGAATATCATCACAAATGTATGATGTTATTTACAGTCAGAAATGTTAATTAGATATAGACGTTCTAGAAATTGATTCAACCTTTTATTGTGTATTACTATGAGATGAACTGGACGTTCATACTCAGCTACTGGACTATCTTTAAAAGCAAACTAAAAAAGTCAGTTATATAAATGTTTTCTCTCATACAGTACGGTTTAAAGTTTAATGATTAATTAAGACATTTCTTCATGCATAAATTAACCCAAAGGAAGACTTTGCTAGTCATACCTGCTTCTCATAGCCTAGATCAACCCAACTAAGTGTTATTTGTAGTATCAGTATCCTTTATCCAGGTGGCCTGCCTGAACTGACTCCTTACACAAGGAACTTCAAATAAGATGATTTTTGTTAGTGGGACCCCATACTTGAGAGTATATATGTCAGGCGCAGAATCAGAACCAGCTCAATTCCGGAACTGCTCTAGCACAATTCCGGAACTGCGCAGGGTAATTCCGGAATTGCTCCCTGTTTAGATTGGGCAGTGTCAGAATTCCTCCTGTAGCTACACATATTGCATTTAAATATATTTTTCAATATGGTTTGAGGATGCTGTGCGGCACCTTAGAGGTGTGATAACCATTACTAACAAGGCCCTATGCATCTCCAAACTCACTGCATGTGTGCAAATTAAGGTGTAGTAATAATCCCTCTGATCTGATAAAACAATGAGGGTTACTAATAACCCAACAAGGAGTTAACTGATACAGTAAAACTTCTTTGCACATACAGACTTTACCCTTCTGCTCTATTTGTATGACATACTAACTTGTTTTTAGAAGACATTTTTATTAAGATGTAAAAGTTAGGATATTGCACAAATTCCGATATTGCGCGTGACATATGGATCCCTACTGCATGGACCTGATATCCCCGAGGAAAATTAGAACAAAAGTATAACATAAAAGAGATTCTATTGATTTATTACTTGTGATATACTTGTACATATTTTGCTGACCACTATGACAGAACCTGTTCTACCGTTACATGATTATTGGTCAATAAACCTATTAAAAAAAATGAAATTATCAGTCATCTATTAACCTTTACATTAGACCAGATAAAATAAAATTCTAATTACAGAATCGAGTTATAGAAAGACTCCTATATTCTTCCTGATCCTGACATCATTATTAGATAAAATTACAAAACTACCCTCGCGTGTGGATAGTACAGTGGGATAATTAAGCCCTTTAAGAACCGTGTACACTCAAAAAGTAAACTTGTTTCCAGACTCTTCCAAGTGACAGTCATAAAATAAACGAGTCAAAACTCGTCTAAGTGACAGCAGGTCTTCTAGCTAGAGATAGAGGACCCACTTGGCATGTTCCAGCCCAATACCCGACATTTGCCAGAACCAGATTCTATTTGTGGCATGGTAACCTGATAGATTAGACAACTTTTGACTCGTTTATTTTCTGATAGACTCTTCGACTAGTCTGGAGACAAGTTTACTTCTTCAGTTTAGTGCTTTAATTTACTACGTCATTTGTGTTCATGATGCATGAATGCAGCACTGGCGAGTAACTCGCCAGTGCTGCCGACAGTATGGGGTTGATACATTCCTGAACGGTTTGTATGATGCATGAAAACTTTTTGTTGCATTCATGCATCGACAATTTAAGGGCATAATGCATTGAATCACTATACAGCCCTTAAAAACTTAGCCCTTTAAGGATGGCATGATGCCCTAATGCACCATGCCCTTGTTCATCATGATGCATGAATGCAGCCTTGGCGAGTATCACGCCAGCGCTGCATTCAATCATCAAGCCGACCATATAGGGTTGAGACACTGCGGGAGGGTTGGCATGATGCACCAATGTAGCACCATCAAATGTAATCTTTTAGCGACATCCTTCCTTAAAGGGTTAAATTAAAATACAAAGAACATTTAGCCTTGTAACCCTTTAAGGATGGTATGTTGCTAACTGATTTACGTCATAATGCACCAATGCAGCCCTGGCGAGTAACTCGCTTGGGCTGCATTGGTGCATCATGCCGACCCTTTCAGAGTGTCTCAACCCTGCAGGGTCGCCATGATGCTTGAATGCAGTGGTGGCAAGTTACTCAGCAGGGCTGCATTCATGTATCATGGTGACAAAGGACATAATGCATCAAATCACTATGTAGCCCTTAGAGGGTTAGCCGTTCAAGGACGGCATGATGCCTTAATGCACCATGCCCTGGTTCATTGTAATGCATGAATGCATCCCTGGTAAGTTGCCTATACACTGCGCCCATGAGAAGCAGCCCTGGCGAGTTACTCGTTACTACTGAATTACTCGCCAGGGCTGCATTGGTGCATCATGCCGACAAATGTCATCTTTCAGCGACATGCCGTCCTTAAAGGGTTACATGGCCGGCCCCTGGATGTCTACAGGTGCCACCAGGGGATGTCTCCTATGTACGCTACACTGAAAATCCATAGATTGAAAGGGTTAGTCAGTACAAACTATCCTAGGTTGGTATATGAGTGTTAGTAATAATGGCGAAATTATATTCAAAAATAACCGAGGGGTCAGTCAGTAGTGGCTAACCTAGGTTCATCATTGGTGTGTTTTATTTGTATACCACTAGTTGGGGCCACCTGTCATAACCACTCAGTGGCTCCCCCTGGAAATTAAAAGACTAAGGTGGGTTGGTCAGTACTGACCAACCTGACAATAATAACTGACCTAGGTTGGTGGTATAGGGAGCCAAAAAATGACTAACTAGGCTAGGCACTAGTGACTGAGAGGTTGGGCGTATAGGGAGCCTAGGAATATCAGTGTATGGGGAATCCCTCAAGGGAACGTTCAGAAATGACGTCACCAGCATGGAGCTAGTGGAAAATCCCCAGGCACCGGGATGTATAAATTATATATATATTATTTATATTACACTTGGCTGGGTGACAAAAAACCACAAGGAGATTAGTGGTGTCATAAGTCAAATGTGGTTACGGCTCCTAGGGGTTAGGCGATGGGCGCGGCCATGTCCAACCCCCCGTGCTTCATTTGGTTGCCTCTAGATCGGGCCTAAGTCAGGACAGTGATTGCTTCAGTCTGTGTTACCCTGAAGACATGTAAATAGCATTTTGCCTCAGTAACTAGGCCTACTCGCTGAAGAGCTAAATCTTGTGAACCACTTCAGACAGAAGCAATAGTGGCCTGCCCTGTGATGTCATAACCCCCGGTTAGCTGCTCTACCTAGTGGCCAAGGGCCTGTACTGAAGGTTCTCAACTTAGCACAGGTGGTGCTGCTATCAACGGCCAGGTGCCCTGTAAGCCTTGGACAATGGTAATTAACCGTGTCTTGTGTCTTGGACAATTGTTGTGGCGGGCTTTTTATGAAGCCCGGCGGGTCATTACTCCCCCTGGTGAGATTCATGCACTTCACTCAATGCCCACCAGGTGGCCCTCCAAAATCCGTCCACCTCAATCTAGTTTAGAGGCCAAACACTAGGGGGAGAGGTAGCGTTTGGAACAACTTACTGGCGGCCATTTTGAAATACCAAGGTTTCCCACTATTTCTGCTGGCTAAACTCGCTCCATATAAGGGTATGGAGATTGGCGGAAGTCACGTGATCAAACTGTTAAAAGAGTGAATCTATTTATAGATGGTCACGTGTTAATGACGTGGCATGCCCATATAAGGAGGCGAGTTGGGGCCAGCGGGAACAGCAGGTTATAAACCGTAGGCAGGATGACGATGGAAGTAACCTATGTTTAGCTCGATAAACTAACCTCAGTCCTCAAACCCACATACCGCCCTCACTCCTCCATTCCTCCTTCCACACTCCACACCTCTACAATTTACCCACCCACCCACACCTTATCATCATACTCTCAAACTCATATCAACAATATTCGTATAACCCGTAATATATAATATTCATCATATATTCTATATAAAATCATGTACAATTGTCGTACATCAACAATCTACAATTATGTTCATAAAATTAATAAAATTTTATTCACCCAATCCTGCCGTCATGTTTTCATCTGGGGGTCGAAGTAATGGCCCTGTCCTTGGCTTATAACACTTGTACAGCAAGTCACTTGTACCATATCTACTACATATGTGTATAGGCAAACAAGGGGACAGGGCCTGGGTGGTCTTGAAACAGGTCCCACAGTTGGTGACGTCATTTGTAAACGTTCCCCAAGACGGCGGAAATTCCACAACCAGTTTATTAGACCTACCACTATAATCATGATTTTGAATTAAAAATGGTGTTTTTAATTCCTTCTTCCTTCTGCGTTCACAGACAACTAACTGATATATTCAATTTGTTTGTCCTATGTTTCCTGTAATGGATTTGTCATATCTTTATTATTTCGGATCATCTATCTTATGTAGATTGACAAGTACCAACAAATCAAACAATTTAGTACTCAACTCATCATGCCATGCATTTTAGCAAGATGTGGCGAAATCATGTTTAACCTTCGTTGGTAAAAGGAATTAGAATATTATAAAATTTTAGGCCCCAGAACATTTTAATCAGTTTTTAATCACAATGAATACCAAAATGTCTGACTTAGCCAACGTTTTTCTGATATGATGCAGATATTGCATTTGGAAAGGCACTTTTCTTTTTTTTAGGTAATATTTTTCATATGTTTCTGCTAAAAGTGGAAATAAGAAAAATGAAATTTCACCATCTTTTGGGCGGTATACAAGGTCTCAATCACTCCAGTTAGTCATCCATGGCCTTTTTGACTCAATGCACTGTTCTCTATATCATGTTATACGGTAGGGTCATACTATTATCCATTGATAATCTCCCTCCTATGATTTTAATTTCTCAATTTGTACTCTTTTTATTTTCCTGTTAATGTAATATATCGTAATGAGAAATCCTTTACATAGTTGAATAATATATCAAAGTATCTCTTGAATACACATGCATTTCACCTATGGATAGCTTCACATCTTACACCACAAGGATCATAAGGCTCAGTCTCATGAGTTTGTAAGAGTTGAAACGTCTTTGACCGGGTGTCGTCTTTGACCGGGTGTCGTCTTTGACCAGGGAGTTATAAGATGGAATAAATGAGGCATATATAGTGATGAGATCGGTGAGATACTGCAATAATATGTTAATACACATTCATTGGAAACATAAGTAACATTTTATATATTTATATACTGCACTTACTATGCACAGTGCAGTTGTTTAAGCTCAAAGTTATATATAAAGTGATGTCTTTGACCGAGTAGAGTGAAATAATAGTACTATGCTGTACTATGCATAGTATGCGCAGTATATAAATATAACAAAATTGACTAATGTTTGCTATAAACGTGTACCAACATATGGGTGCACTATTTCCCCGCTTTTCTTACTACATAGAGCTCATTTCTGCTATTCTAATGCTGCCTGGTCAAAGACTGCACCCGGTCAAAGACGACACCCGGTCAAAGACGTTTCAACTGTTACAAACTCATGAGACTGAGCCATATTGGAGAAATGAAGTTAAATTTACCCACACATTTTGGCCCCACAATGTGATCATGTAAACACGTAAAAACTGAAAAGCTTTAATACGTGATCTCATTTTTCCTAGAATCAACATGAGAAAGAAATTAGGCTAATTATCTCTGATTATTTCCACAAATTTAACTTACCCGCCACATGATTAATGCGGTCCACCGTGACTTTCATTTTCACAGTATTATACATGATTTGATATCATTCAATCTTCTGGGTTCAAGCAGGGGCAATTGTGGTAAGAAAGGAGACCGGGTGTAGTATAGATTAATCTAGAAGGAATACCGTAAAACCTCGCTGGTAGGTAGTGCGGCTTATAGAATTGGCTCAGGGTCAGAGTGCGGCTTATATGCGACTTTTTGCTACTATGATACAGTACTTGACGTCACCATAATCAGATCCCTGGTGTGGCTTATAGGGCTGACTCCACCAACGCGACGTGACGGATCCGTCAACTTCCCCGTCCTCTCCATCCGTCAACAAATTGGTCAAATCCGTCTGATTTGGACGGATCCGTCCGGTTTCTGCTTCCACTGATTCCGTCCGTCAACGGATACGTCCATATTTGATAGACCAGTTACCTGTTCTGACGGATCCGTCGATGGACGGATCTGTCAACGGACGGATCCGTCAACGGACGGATTGGTGGAAGCCAAATTAGCCGTCATAAGGACCCAAAAAAGTGATCCACTGATCCGTCCGTCGACGGATCCGTCAACGCACGGACTGGTGGAAGCAGGAAAATGGAAATCCATCCGTCAACGGGTGACGGATCCGTCACATTTTGGCGGATCCGTCAAGGGACGGGAATATCAAAGATTTTTAATATTCCGTCACGTCGCGTTGGTGGAATCACCGCTTTAAGCGCTGATTCCAGCGCCGCTATGTGAGTGATCCGCCAGCAATCTGTCCATCAACAGGTTGTGCAAATCCGTCAGAAAGTGACAGATCCATCACTTTCTGCCTGCACTGCTTCCGTCCGTTGACAGATCCGTCCATTTTTGACAGCTCCCTCACCTTTACTGACGGATCCGTCCAATGATGGATTAGTGGAAGCCAAATCACCCATCATGAGGACCCAAAAAGTGATCCACGGATCCGTCAACGGACGGATCAGTGGAAGTGGAATCTGTCCGTCAAATGGTGACGGATCCGTCACCATTTTGGTAGATCCGTCAAGAGATGGGAATATCTAATTTTTTTGACATTCCCGTCACTTGACGGATCCGCCAAAATTCGGACGGATCCGTCACCTGTTGACGGACGGATTCCCATTTTCCTGCTTCCACTGATCCGTATGCTGAGGGGTCCGTCAATGGACTGATCAGTGGAAGTGAATTTGGCAGATCCGTCACACTTTTTTGCCCTTTTTGATGGATAAATCCCCTTCCACTGGTCCGAAAGTGGACGGATCCCTCACATAGTGGCGATGGAATCAGCGCTTTAAGGGCTGATTCCACCAACGCAACGTGACGAATCCATCAACTTCTCCGTTCTCTCCGTCCGTTAACGGATTGGTCAAATCCGTCAGATTTGGACGGATCCGTCCAGTTTTTGCTTCCACTGGTTCCGTCCGTCAACGGATCCGTCCATATTTGATAGATCAGTTACCTGTTTTGACAGATCCATCGACGGACGGATCCGTTGACGGACGGATCCGTCGATGGACGGATTAGTGGAAGCCAAATTAGCTGCCAGATGGACCTAAAAAAGTGATCTACTGATCCGTCCATCGACGGATCCGTCAACGGACGGACCAGTGGAAGCAGGAAAATGGAAATCCGTCCATCAACAAGTGACGGATCCGTCACCATTTTGGCGGATCCGTCAAGTGACGGGAATATCTAAATTTTTTGATATTTCCGTCCCTTATTGACGGACGGATTTCCATTTTCCTGCTTCCACCGGTCCGTTCGTTGACGGATCTGTTGACGGACGGACCGGTGGAAGCCATTCTGACGGATCCGTCACACTTTTGGCATGCTGATGACCGGGAAAATGGCTTCCACCAACCCGTCACTTGACGGATCCGTCCAAAAAGTGGACGGATCCGTCAAGTCGCATTGGTGGAATCAGCACTTTAGGCTTGTACGTGAGGTCTTACGGTAATTGAGATACTCAATAACATAAGATCAAATAGGAGTTAACCGGGATCAACAGTGGTCAATGTACAACTATTGGTCAGGAGGGGTCAAATAAGGTCAATAATGTGTATTTCTGGTCAAGACTGGTCAAGCGTCATCAGAAAGGATGAGGACTGATATATATCAAGCAAGGTCATTTGTAGTCAGTTAAGGTCAATGTGGTAGCCCAGCAAGAATTAGCATGTCAAACATGGTCAAGAGTCCTCCCGTGAGGTCTAACAAGATGTAGAATGGCAGAATATTACAGAATTGTGGTCAAACAAGGTTATGAGTGATTAACCCTTTAAGGATGGCATGTCTCTTAAAGATGACATTTGTTGTCATGATGCATGAATGCAGCCCCGTCGAATAACTCGTTGGTGCTGCCTTTGTGCATCATGCTGACCCTTTGGAAGTGTCTCAACCTTATAGAGTTGGCATGACGCATGAATGCAGCTCTGGCGAGTTGCTCACCAGGGCTGCATTCATGTATTATGACGACTAAGGGCATGATGCATTAAGGCATCATGCCGTCCTTAAATGATTATCCAAGATCATGGACCAGTGGTTAAGTAAAATTAAGACTGGTCAAGAGGATCTTAGGGTGGACCAGCGGGTGGACAAGTGAGTGAACAAGTGAATGGACAAAGGGGTGGACAAATGAATGGAGAAGTGGGCTGGAGAAGTGAATGGGCAAAGGGTGGACAAGTGAATGGCCAAGTGAATGGACAAGAGGGGGGACAAGGGACTAGACAAGGGAATGGACAAGCGGGTGGACAAGTGAGTGGACAAGCAGGCTGGATAAGCAGGTGGACAAGTGGATGCACAAGTGAGTGGACAAGTGAATGGACAAGTGAGTGGACAAGTGAATGGACAGGTAAGTGGACGGGTGGACAAGTGAATGGACAGGTAAGTGGACGGGTGGACAAGTGAATGGACAGGTAAGTTGACGGGTGGACAAGTGAATGGCAAAGTGAATGGACAAGTGAGTGGACAGTGAGTGGCCAAGTGAGTGGACAAGTGAATGGACAAGTGAGTGGACAAGGGGTGGACAAATGAATGGAGAAGTGGGCTAGAGAAGTGGGCTGGACAAATGAATGGACAAGTGAATGGACAAGTGAATGGACAAGCGGGTGGACAAATGGGTGGACAAATGGTTGGACAAGGGACTAGACAAACGGGTGGACAAGGGACTAGACAAGTGAATGGACAAGTGAATGGACAAGTGAATGGACAAGTGAATGGACAAGTGAATGGACAAGTGAATGGACAAGTGAATGGACAAGTGAATGGACAAGTGAATGGACAAGTGAATGGACAAGTGAATGGACAAGTGAATGGACAAGTGAATGGACAAGGGGAGCACCAGTGAATGGACAAGTGGGTGGACAAATGGGTGGACAAATGGTTGGACAAGGGAATGGACAAGCAGGCTGGATAAGCAGGTGGACAAGTGAGTGGACAAGTGAATGAACATGTGAGTGGACAAGTGAATGGATAAGGGAGTGGACACGTGAATGGTCAAGCAGGCTGGACAAGCAGATGGACAAGCTGATTGCTATCTTAGATTATTCTCGATATCATTAAACAACACACTTTTAAGTTGAAAAGAAATGAGATTTAATTAGTTAAATTATCTAACGGCCAGCCTCGAAAAACATGTATTTGATGTAGCTACTGGCCCCACTACACACAATGAATTTTACATTTTGTTTATAAGGCCATATAAGTACCTTATGTAGAATGATGTTTTATTTTTCCAAAAATTTGTGTAATTTTTTATTCAGGGGTTGCAATTAATTAGTAGAAGTGCTGCCCATTGGCAACAGTGTTATTTTACTGGTGCTGCCTGGAGCAGCAGCGGTTTCTCACTGGTGCTGCCCAGGGGCAGCAGCGGTTTTTCAAGCATATTTCAGGTGCTTCCCCAGGGCAGCAGCGGCCCTTAAAGGCTTACTTAAGCCGTCATTATATTCACCATGAAGTAAAATGGCCGCCAATGCAATCTCTACTCTGCTTGTCTGGTAGCAAAGGTTTTAATATTCTATTATAAAATTAAGACTTAGTATAGACTCAAAAAAGCACAGGAGTTTTATGGGGGGGGGGAGGGGTAAAAAATGTTTGATTTAGTGTCGCATAATGTCAGAATGAAGACTATACCCACCTTGTTGACACATTTTTTTAAATAGTTCTCCATATTACAATTAAATTTGGCTATCACGACAGATTAAATGATTTACTGTTAATTGCTTCAAAACATCGCAGGAAGACTAAAGCCGTGCGACCATGCCAGATTACATCATCAATATGACCGTCCACCTCTAAATTCGACACAGCAACATGAGCTTTTCTAAAAAAATAACATGCGCCATGTGGCTTATTGAAATGAGGGAAAAAAGTAAGTGATAATATTATAGGAAGCTTTATCAATTTAATATGGTACATTTTAATTTCTTGGGGCAGGGGGATTTAATTGACAAATGACATTGGCATTTTTGAAATTCTGCATGTGAGATGTGACTCCCCCCATCCAGGCCCTACTTTTTCAAGGACGTGGCATAGGGGGAAGACAGCTACATTTCAACTCAACCTAAATGTGCTTATAACATGTGTGGGATCATAGGAGATGTGTATTCAGGAACTATGTCACGGTTTCATATAAATATGAGAATAGGAGCCTATCATCCATTGCACCTTCTAACTGCATCTACTTCACCTATCCAGAGTTGAGCAACAGAGACTCAGAGAGCCAAATCTGAAGTCAAGTTCGGTACCTTTAAGTTGAAAATAGAGTTCGTAGAATTCTCCGCAAGAACAACAACAGCAATAGCAGCAAGAAAAAGCAAGCAAGAGAGGCAGCAGTAGCAACAACAACAGCAACAACAACAACAACAACAATGATGTCGGTGAAGGCAGTTTTCCTGATTGTGGTCCTCTGTGTCCTGTGGCAGCAGGGCAGTTCTCAAGAAGTGGGTAGGTGATATCCTTAGCCATTTTTTATATTTTTTATATATTTTTTAATCTAACCATTCATAACATGCTACAAGTGATACATTAAGGTCTTTCCAGGTAATTTTCAGGCATTTACTCCATATTTTATTGTTATCATTACGTTTTTTAAAATGAAAACTCAAGGGAACATCAAATACAGCATATCAAATGGAGGAATTTGTAACAAGCTAATCTAAGTGGAGTGTTATTATTTAACAACAGGGAGGGGGGGGGGGGTTGGCGAAATATTTTGCAACGTCGCCTTTGTACTATAGTAACATACAGAAAAGGGGTCACATTTTTCTGACTCCAAACATTTTTTGTACCCCCCAAACCGACCAACATCCCTTGATAAATAATGGCCACTCCCTGACATATAGAACCACAAGATGCACAAAACACAGAAGCTCTCATGGCATGACAAAAAAACCCTTTAATGGGACAAAAAACATAAACATATAAGCTGATAAATAATTTGAATTGTTTTCCTTTCCTCTTTCTAGAAAATGCACCACCAATTAGTAGAGTAAGTATCAATATTCTATTTCCTTGATGCGCTAGATTTTCAAACTGAGAAGTCTTTCTTTTATTAGGAATGCATGATGGTCCCTAATGCAAACTAGTTTGATATTATTTCATGGCAGAAATGGCCATCTCCATGTTAAACCTATATGGGAGAGCCATCCCTGAGGGCCGAGTGAAGTAGCCTAATCTCTGACCATAAGGGATGGGCCATCCTGCACGGCCAGAAGGTCACATGACCCTCAGAAAAAGCATAGTACTTAAAAATAAGGCGCGAGTAATCCGAGCCATTACAATAGTATTAACTTCCTAATAACGTAGATATTTCCGCGCATACCGTATTCGACGTATTAAGCGCCCTCCCCCTAATAAGCGCCCCCTCCCCTTTTTGGGGCATTTTTAGACCTGAACAAAGGCTCAAACTTTCCAATTTTAGAGACAATTAAACTCTCAAGTACTTAAAATGCCATAAAAATAATTTTATAAGCGCCCTGGGCGCTTATTACGTCGAATACGGTATATATTTTATTAGGCTATGAAGTGCAATTTCCCACAGACTTAGATTCACAATTTTTGTAATATATATAGTAGTTATATAGCTACACTGGATAAATAGTCACGCTGTGCATACTATTGCAGATTTTCATTTTCCACGGAAATCACGAAAGTAAATAAGTACAGCGCGAAAATAATATACGTTTACAGTAATTACAAGAAATAGGCTCTTGCGTGAGGATTTATTTTATTAACTCATCCCTAATGACGCCTAATTACAGGAGAAACAACCATTCTTTTTATGAGCAGAAAATGTCATTTTGTCTTAATTCTTATTGCAGCTGGTCCTGACTGCTGCACTGCGCTGCCGACAGGCCTCCTGGTCTGTGCGAGTCACTCGTACCATCGCAGGCCGGGTGTGCACTGGCACTGTCCGTGTGCTCGGCTGCTGGGGCTACTGTAACTCCTTCCACTATATCCGACCCACGGCACAGCTCACCGGGAGGGTCACCAGTCGGTGTCTGTGCTGCAAGCCCACCACAACCCTCGCCAGGGTCACCAGGATCCGTATGACGTGCCGCGGGTCCTCGGTACCACGCTTCCTCAACTACAACCTGGTCCATGAGCGCGGATGTCGATGCCAGACATGGTGAGTGCCACCCTTTTATTCTTTGGAAATACAAGATCTCCTATGCTTAAGCACTGGATTGCCGTATTCAATGGCACCATTGAATACAATGTAGCCGTATTCAATGGGCTAAGAAAAAGTAGTTTTCCCTTAATTAAATGGCTTCAAATAAAAAAATAAACACAAATGCCAACTACATTGATACCGCTCTGATGTATTTCACTCGTGGGGGCTGGAGCGCATCCCACTCAGCCTGCGGCTTCGTGGGATACTGCCCCAGCCCCCACTCGTGAAATACAACAGAGACAGTATCAATGGGCGTTGGCATTTATCTATTTATTCTCACCTTTTCTCCCCAGCTAACAATTCAAAAAACGTTTTTTCAAACGTTGATTGATATTTTCCCTTTACTATTGTTGAACACACAGGAGTTTAGAAAGATTTTACTCAGGTTTCTATGAAACCCGGTATCCCTCCAACCCACAAATATGCATGTTTCAGCGTTGGGGAAAACGTTTGCAAACGTTTGGTGGAAAACCTTTTTCATACAAACGTTATTAAAACGTTTGCGAACGTTTGAAAAACATTTTTTGTTAGCTGGGTCCTCCTTCTTTCCCTTTGTTTTAATCTGTGTCTTTCTGATCTGACTTCCCAATTATCTTCTTTTTTAACCTATTTTTTTTAGACCAATATTTAAACTGTTGCTTTCTTTACAAATATATATGTGTAGAAATACATAGACAAATCCCAGCGCCTATTGATACTGTCTCTGTTATATTTCACAAGTGGGGGCTGAGGCAGTATCCCACTAAGCCGCAGGCTGAGTGGGATGCGCCCTAGTCCCCCACAAGTTATTTTTTATTTGATGCCATTTAATGAAGAAGAAAAAAACATTTTCTTACCCCATTGAATACAGCCACATTGTATTCAATGGGGGTATTTAATACAGCCATCCAGTGCTTAAGCATAGGAGATAAAAGTAAATAAAATATAGTATTGGGCCATGTTGCCCAGCTCTGGGCCGCATCCCTGCTAATAGAAAAACGTTATTTTAGTCAAAATAACGTTTTTAACATTATATAACGTTTTTGTCATGATAAGGAGCCATAGAGAAACGTTATAATAACGTAGTATAACGTTTTTTTATGTTTACTGGGATGCTTTAGATAAAACCAGTGTACATAGGCTATATGAATGTTTGGCCACAACAAAATTTATATCTATAAATTCTATATGTATTTTATTTAAGCTATTGCTCTAGGATTTTAGGTAAAGTTCATAAATGGATATGACATGTACTACAGTGTGTGAGGGGAATATGCAGAAATTAGATTATATTTCTAAAACTATTTTATTGCAGTTGAAGACCTCTATCAGGTTCGAGTGTCGCAGCGTAAACAACATGCAGAAAGTGCTGATGCAGCAATTAAGTTCACCATATGAGTTCACTGTTAGAGATATCAACATGTCTCATTTGAACTTACGAGCCCAAACCATGACTGAGTTGTAACCCACGACTTACTTACAAATAATAATACACTTTGATATAAACAATGATTATTGCTCACACTTTGCTTGAGGCTAAATCTAAGTTAATAATATGTCTTGAATATAATACAAAGAACAATAAAACTTAGTTAATCCATACATAAGTATTCTAGTACCTTAATTGCTAATTTCTAGCTCACTTCATAATTAACTGCTGTACCTGTCATGACCTTTAAAATTACAATAAAGTTGCATCTTTCAAGTATGACTGGCTTCATGGTTCATTTAATAAACCTTATTTCAGTGAACATTGAATCAGCATTGAAAAATGGTTGTCAATGTTGATTCAATGTTTATTTAACGTTGAGATTCAGTTGGTGCCACAATTCTAGCTACTTTTGAGGTATCAGTGAACCAAACAACTAATTCCAACCTACCTATCCTAGATTTCCAGACCATGCAACCTGAAACATACCTTTGATTATTTTTTGGCCTAGTGTAAAGATCTATTTATTTCCCCTTTTCAAAGAAAAAGTAAAAGTAAGTTTGATTAAGCATGTCTCTGGTTATTACTACCAATTCAACTAACCCATCACTTGGCAAGTGATCACAACATCTTACATTATTTGATGTTAATTAATGTTCTGGGTTCAAGTAAGGACAACAGGTATTGGTAAGGTCAAAGAGCGATTAAGCGAGCTCAATAATAGTCAAACTACATCAGAAGTGGTCAAGTAATGTGTTATTATAGTCTAGACAGGTCAAGGGTGAGGACTGATATGGCAGAAAGTGATCAACCAAGGTCATTTGCGGTCAATCAAGGTCAATGATAGTCCAGCAAGAACTAGCATGGCTAAGTATGGTTAAGAGTCATCCATCAGGCTAACAAGGTGAAAAATGGTCAAATATTACAGAATGGTGGTCAGTCAAATAAGGTCAATAGTAGGTCAAACAAGGTCATAAGTGAGTCAAACAAGGTCAAGAATCATCAAGAAAGGTCACAAACACTCGAGACCAAGGTATGTCAAGAGGGTTCCAGGGTTGGACCGGAGGGTGGACAAGAGGATGGACAAGCAGGTGGACAAGCAGATGGACAAGCATGCGGATGATTGAGTTGACAAGTAGATGGACATGGGGGTGGCCAAGCGGATGAGCATGCTGAAGGTTATCTCACAATGCGAAGCCTTGTATTTCTTTGTGTTTATTTCATGAGATTATTCTTAAGCTACTGTAAACGCATATATTTTCGCGCTGTACATATTTTCACGGATTTCACGGATTTTAAAACCCAAGAAAATTTATCTAGTGTAGTAATACTACTACCATATTTGAAAATGCGCAAATTCAAAAATGCGCAAAATTGTACTTTTAAGCAAACCCGCGAAAATTTATACCAGCAAAAATATCTACGTTTACAGTAATCCTTTTAGGATGGCATAATGCATTAATGATGGATTAATGCATTATGTCCTTTGTCGTCATGATGCATGAATACAGCTCTGGTGAGTAACTCATAAGTGCTGCATTCAAGCATCATGCCGACCCTACAGGGTTGAGACACTCCCGTAAGGTCGGCATGTTGCACCAGTGCAGCACCATCGGTGTTACTTGCCGGGGCTGCATTGGTGCATCATGACGACAAATGTAATCTTTTAGCGACATCCATCCTTAAAGGTTACTGATTTAACAAGCAGTGAGATAGTGAGCAGGGTCATGTAATACCGGGGGGAGGTTGCTTTACTTGGTTACTGTACCGTCGCGATTAAGTGCCGGTTTCAAAAGAGCGCCGGGTCTTGAATAAGCGCCAGGGGTACAGGGGTCTTGAAATGTTCCTTAAGCACTAAAATAGGATCTTGAATAAGCGCCTGTCTTGGAGATAAAAGCCCCTCCAAATTGAAGAGTGACCCGGCGCTATTTCGCGACGGTACGGTAGGTTAATTGGACTGCCATATTCACCTTGATATCAATTTGGCAGGTTGCCAATCTGGTCAAAGGTAAGTAGAAATGCTGTATTTTGTATAACATAATATTGGAATCCCCCTCATGTAATTTCCTGACCTTGTTGACACATACCGTAAATTCTCGCGTAGAAGCCGCGGCTTGTACGCGAGTCAGACTCAGCTTTCTTTTGATACCAAACATGCCTATATAGGGTGCGGCTTATACGAGAGTTTTTATGAGTATACTACAGTACCAAAATCGCAATACTCAGACCCCCTCTGCGGCTTATATAATTTGTCGAAGTTAGGGGTGCGGCTTATACGCGAGTTAGGCTTATACGCGAGAATTTACGGTAACTAAAATATTTCCCCAAATTAGGATTAAGTATGACTGCCACGACAGATAATTCACTGCTAATTGCTGGAGGAAGTAGACAGATGTGTGGCCATGCAGGGTGACATCATCAATGTGACCCTACACATCTAAATTCAACACGGGCAACATGAGCTTTTCTCAAATTCAACTTGCAATATGTGGCTTAGGAAATGAGGGAAAAATAAGTGACAAGATGTCGGGAATTTCATAAAATTGATATGGAGCGTTATAGGTTCCAGGAGCATGGAGATTTAAGTGAGAAATTACATGGGCATTTCTGAATTTCTGCATGTGAGATGTGGACCCCCAATACAGGCCTTACTCTATCATGGGGATATTGGAGGAATACAGCTACATTTTCTTACATATTTATCATCCAAAATGTGCCCATAATAAGTATGGGGAAGTTGGAGCTGTGTATTCAGGAACTATGGCAAGTTTCCACATAAATATGGGGGTAGGAGTTGCATGTCACAACATTGAGCTGGAGGAAACAAGTGAATCCAGAGGTGGGCAAACATTTCAGCACCAGAGAGCCAAATCTAAAGTCAAGTTTGATACCCTCAAGTTAAAAAAGAGTTGGTAGAGTTCTTCACAAGAGAAACAGCACCAGCAGGAAGAAAAACAGAGACAGCGGTAGCGACAACAACAACAACAACAGCAACAATGTCAGTGAAGGCGGTTTTCCTGATCGTGGTCCTCTGTGTCTTGTGGCGGCAGGGCAGTGCTCAATCAATAGGTAGGCGATATCCTTAGCCATTTAACGCTTTAAAGGGACATTCTCACCACTCACACTTAACCACATAGTAGACTAAAACAGTACTGGAACAGTGAGTGGGATAGGCCACTTTAAGTACACATGTTGCTAAAAGATGACATTGGTTGTCATGATGCACCAATGCAGCCGCGGTGAGTAACTTGCCGATGCCGCATTGGTGCATCATGCCGACCCTTCGGGAATGTCTCAACCCTGTAGGGTCAGCATGATGCTTGAATGCAGCACTGATGAGTTACTCACCATGGCTGCATTCATGCATCATGATGACAAAGGGCATGATGCATTAAGGTGTCAGGCCGTCCTTAAAGGGTTAAGGGGACCTTCAACAGTTATGTTACTGATTCTTTTAAACCATTATCTGGACTCCTTCCCGCTCCCCCCAGCCCCCTTTTATATTGAAAACGGTGTTTGGTACTCAAGCCAAAAGACCACCTTTCCCCAATTTGGTGGCCATCTTGGATTTCCATGGCTACTGATTTGTTTTGAAAGTGCAACCTAGGCTAAAAAGAATCTTTATGCCCAAATAAACACCTATGAGAAATGTAAACGTAATGGCTGAACGTTCTCTAAGCATACTTAAATGCGATGTCTCCCTAAGCAGGGGATGCACCATCTTGGGTAACTTTTATAAAGGGCTAGACAAATTTCAAATAGACCTACTACTATTAGATGATATAATAACAACCATTTGCCAGTAGTAGGGTAATTATCTGAAGTCATAATATTCCAGACAGCTCTCTGTATGTTAACTCTTTACTGCTTCACTCTCTAACCACCAGTAGGCCGCTAAAATGGCCAGAGCACCTAATCTACTGAGCTGAATATAAAAATGTCACTCAAAATTGATGAAAATTATTTTTTTACAAGTCCTAGTCAAAGCACCCCATGTTTGGTATCATATCAAAGCTAATGACATCCTCTGTCACATCCTACATTCAGTAGCTAGGGGGGTCAGTGTAGTTTTGCTAAATTTCCCCTGTTTCCCTTTGAAGAATAGAAACATGTAGGATTTTTAGCTGAAAGGGGGTATCATTTTGCACTTCTGGAGGGGTCAAAATTCCGCTCAAATCCATAGGCCCTGTTGATAAATAATGACCAGTCCCTGAGAGGCACAAAGCATGTAAGTTATTCTGGCATGGCAAACTTTTTTTTTTAATAGGATGATAAACATAAACATGAAGGTGACAAATGATTTGAATAATTTTCCTTTCCTCTTTCTTGCAGACAATACACCACCAGTTAGTAGAGTAAGTATCAATATTGTATTTCTTTAGTGCAATAGTTTTCCAAATTGAAAAAAACTTCATGACTTTTTTTTTCATATTATGGATGCATGATGGTCCCCAATGAAAACTATAGCTTGATATAGCGTGAGTGGGACATGCTCGGCCGCTTTTACATGTTTAACCCTTTAAAGATGCATGTCTCTAAAAGATGACATTTGTCATAATGAAGCACCAATGCAGCCCAGCGAGTAACTCACCGGTGAGAATGTTGTGTGTTCATGGTCAATGTTTCTTTTCTCACCATACTGCAGCACCCACATACAAATAACGCATAATGCAATCAGTTTGTAAAGACATGTTACATCTTTTATAATGCACTTGTGAAAAACGCGCCACTGCTGCCAGAATGTACCGTAAAATATTGCGTATAAGCCGTGGCTTGTACGCAAGTCAGACTCAGCTTTCTTTTGATACCTATATAGGGTGCAGCTTATAATACAAGAGTTTTTATATATATACTACCATACCATATTAACAATTTTCAGATCCCCTCTGCGGCTTATATAATCCGTCAAAGTTAGGGGTGTGGCTTATCCGTGAGTTAGGCTTATACGCGAGGTTTTATGGTAGGCAATTAATGCATACGCACTAGGGCTGAAACCATGCATTATCAATGCTCTATATGGCCCTTAAAGGGTCAATGTTTATTGTTGCTACTAATCCTGTTGGTATGGTATATTCAAATTGCTGACAGTATTTTCAATATAATACCACTGTTACCATAAATCCTTGCATAGAGAGCCAGACCCCAGGTGCGGCTTATAGTATTCTTCCAAGCTGGGGTGCGGCTTATACACATTTCTTTTGAGAATTTAACTACAGTGTTAAATTAGCCAAAATCAGATTCTCCCAAGTAAGGGGTGCGGATTATACCCGGGCCAGGCTTATGTGCGAGGATTTATTGTATTATCCCAACTTTAACGACAGCTGATTACAGGAAGGACAACCATTCTTTTTATGAGCAGAAAATGTAATTTTGTCTTAATTCTTATTGCAGCTGGCCCTGCCCCCTCAACTGGACTGCCGAGTAACTGTCTTCCCTACGCGTGTCACCCGTAGAATCCAAGGCCAGGTGTGCACTGGCACGGTCCGTACGTTGGGCTGCTGGGGCTACTGTCCCTCCGCAGACCTGGTCCGCCCCAGCACACCCAATACCGGCAGTGTCGATGGTGGGTGTCTCTGCTGTAAAGCCACCACTACCCGCATCAGCGTGGTGAGGGTCCGTCTAACATGTCGCAATCGGCAGCAACCGCAGTTCGTTCCCTATACGGTGACACATAAGCTGGGATGTCGATGCAAGTGAGGGTAATTATTTTCTTTATTTCTTCCTTTTTTTCTTGTCTCTTCCTTTACATCTTTCTTTCTTTCTTTCTTTCTTTCCATCTTTCCTTACATTTGTCTTTCTTTCTTTCCTGCCTTTCATAATCCTTTACTTCTTTCCTTCTTTCTTCCATTCTCTTCATCTTTCTTTCATCTGTTTTTCTTTGTCATTACTTTCTCTCGTTTCCCATCTTTCTGCCATTCCTTTGCTTTTCCCTTTTTTCTTCCAGGTATTGTCTAAAACCCCTTATTCCAACCATTTCTTTCTTTCCGGTTGTTTCATTCTGTCTCTTTCTTATCTGATTTCCCTATTCACTTATCTTCGTTTCTATCCTCTTTAGTTCAATCTTCAAACTGTTGCTTTATTTATATAGGAATACAATAGCATTTAGCCATGTTTTGTATCTCTGAGCCACATGCTTTATTATACCAGTGTTAGGAAAAAGTCTTCATCATAGGCTATACTAATGTTTGGCCAAAACTGAACTAATCTTCTATAAATTCTCCATGTGCTAAAACAAGGTATTGCTATCGATAAAGTTCATAAATGAATACAAAATGTACTACGGTGTCTGAGGGGAATTTATGGAACATGTCTAAAACTATTTAATTGCAGATGAAGACCTCTATTAGTCTCTGTGTTGCAGCGTAAACGACATACAGAGGGTCCTGATACACCAGCAATGAAGTTCACCACTATATACCATGTTAGAGTTGATGTCAACATGTCTTATTTAGGATCCGATGACTTACTTATAAACATTAACTTTGATTTAAACATTGAATATTCCGCACGCTTTGCTTGAGGCAAAGTCTAAGTTAATAAAATGTGTCTTAAATATAATAGTAACAATAATAAAACTAGGTTAATCCATACAGAAGTATTCCAGTACCTTAATTGCTCATTTCTGGGTCATTTTTTATGATAATGTGATATACCTGTCACAACATTTGAAATTACAATAAAATTATACCTTTCAAGTATGACTGGCGTCATGGTTCGTTTAATGAATAGACCAATCAGCAAGGTATCAGTAAAAAGAAATCCGACCTACCTAGACTGGATTCCCAGACCATGTAGCCTGATTGATACTTTTGATTATCTTTTTGGCAAAGAGATATTTGTTTCACCCTTTTAAGGAAAATATTACTTACCGATGCTTAGCAAGCAAATCTTTATTGTGGGGGGGGGGAGGGGGCTGAACTGAAGCAGTTTTTTAAAGCGTGCGCTTAGGTGCATGATAGCGCATTCACAGGCTTATATGTAATTACATAGAAATGTAATTTTTCGAGCCCTCTTTGGTTCTAAGTGGAGGCCCAGGCCCGGTCGGCCTCGGCCTTTTCCTCCATGTTTGAAATTTGAATTTCGGCATTGTGTGGGTTAAGTGTTATATTGTAGGGTCGTGGCAAATTTTGGGTCCACACATATGCAGTCCCCACTGATTTAACAAAGTTTAAATCGTAAGCCCAAACCAAATATGATACATTAGAAAAATGCCCACTAAAATTTTTCACAACCCAGGGTTATTTCACAGGGTATGAGATAGCATTTGTTGGTTAAATAAATGGGGCTATTCATCATGACATAAGGGCCGGGTCACGTATTGCCAGCTGAACCATTGGCAATCTACACTGAAAAAGTAAACTTGTCTCCAGACTCATCGAAGTGACTATCATAAAATAAACGAGTCAAAAGTTGTTTTACCTATCAGGTTACCATCCCACAGATTGAATCTGGAGCTGGCAAATGGCGGGTTCTGGGCTGGCACATGCCAAGTGGGTTTTTTATCCAGCTAGAAGACCCACTTCCTTGTCACTTAAATGGGTTTTTGACTCGTTTGATTTAAGACCGTCACTTGGAAGAGTCTGGTGACAAGTTTATTTTTTGAGTGTACAATGACAGACTTGAACGTGTTTAATTCTAGGGCATTACTGCTGTCATCTGGTGTCATCTCCTTATACTTCACGTTACAATGTACCCTAGGTCTCAGTGAGGGTAATCCCGCAGAAAACTGAGGGTCATATTCTCTGGTCAGAAGTAAATACTGCAGGTGCACTGAATGGTCCATAATTAGGTTGGAAATGATGCCAATATTATGAAGACTTGTACACATGCTGCTGAAAATCTGCCAATTTCAATCAAATAATAGGAAAGGGATTCTCAGTGAGTTTACATTTTTTTTCAAAGGCTAGATGGGGATCAGTGAAAATGCAAATTATTCAGTGCAAATTCAGGCGGAATTCAGGTGGTCTACGCTTCAGAGCATGGCTCAAATTTTCCGTGGTCAGTAGCTAATTTTTGTTGGAAATGCTTTGTAGGAAAGATGTATCTTTTAGGTCAAGGGTGATTTTCAGAAATTGTAAATATCCTGGTAGCTGTTATTGCGTTTTCCGCTATATTAAAATATATAGTAAAAGGATTTCCTTCACTGAGATCCCTACCAAATACAAAATAATGGGAGGGAACCTGTTCCAGGGGCCCCCATGTCTCCGCTGGAAAAGCACATCGGGCTGTGTCTCACGAACATGGGCCAATGTTTTCGTCTATGACCGGGTGCAATCTATGACCGGGTGAAATCAATGACTGGATGCAATCTATGAAAAAAAAAAGTTTATCTAGGGCAGATGTAGATATAAATTGAAACAAAATGAGTGATGTAAAGTCTTAAAACACCCATTAACATTTTCCTCCATTTATATCTTCATCTGCCCTAAATAAAGCAGGTTTTTTTCCAAGCCGGTTATAGTTTGCACCCAATCATAGATTGCACCCAGTCATAGATTGCACCCGGTCATAGATTGCACCTGGTCATAGACAACAACAATGGCCCGATCTCATGAGACACGGCCATCATGTGAGAGTTTGGTTCTTTTCTCGGAACACAGATTGTTCCCGACAGGCTATGGTGTGTGTGTATTTGGTAACAGGGGCATTATACAAGGGGCATTTTGATTGGTCAGTGCCAGGAATCAGATCACATCCTGGCACTTTTTCCTCCAAACCTTTTGAAATATAAATATGACATTTTCAAAATTTGAAATATTCCAGTTGTGGATTTATTCAATCCTATGAGGTAAAATAAATACACCATAATGGCATCTCGTATGGAGCACACAGAGAAAGGAAACAGTGTCAAAAGGAGTCCAGGCTGCCTCCAGAATGACTCCCCTCTTTTGCGGATCCAAGGCTGCATAAGGGAGCCTATGTGACTCCCTGTGTGACCTATGAGTCACCTTGGGGAGTCACATAGGGACTCACTAAAGGGAGTCACATAAGGATCTGGAGGTAACCTGGACTCCCTTTGACGCTGTTTCTTCACTCTTTGCAGTGTCAATTAGAATTCTCATTACTCAGATCAGCAGTCAGGGTAGGCGGTGGCCATGGTGCAGACGATGGCCTTGACTCTAGGATTATCAAATTGACTCTGAAATAGCCCCAAAATATAGACATTTTTTTTTCAAAATTGGATAAAAATGCCTAGGGTTGGCCCTGTATGTAGCAAACAGGCCCTGGGTCTATTCATACAGTATAAATGAAAGAAATTTCAATTCAATTAATTCAATTCTGTCGGGTAACCTAAAACACCTTTTAACATAAAAAGAAATGGCCTCAGCAGTCGGGGTAGGCGGTGCCCATAGTGACCGGGGTGACACCGTTCATGGTGTAGGGGGTGATACTACTATTTCTAATTTTTAATTTGATATTTTTACTTTGGCCTGAAAAGTACCCCAAATTTCCTCACGGACGGCAGCCCCAACTTGCGGATTATCAAGTGGACTCTGAAAAAGCCCGAAAATAACCTAAAATATAAATAGTTTTTTTCAAAATTGGATAGAAATTTCTAGGGTCTACAAAAACCTAAAATATAGATATTTTTTCAAAATTAGATCAAAATTTCTAGGGTTGGCCCTGTTTTACTAGGTAGGGTTGGGTAACCTAAAAATCCTTTTTTTCCCTTTAAAAAAAAACACAACTTGGCCTCAGCAGTCGGGGTAGGCGGTGCCCACGGTGACCGGGCTAACCCCGTTCATGGTGTAGGTGGTGACACTGCGGTCCTGGCCGGTCAGGGAGATGGGGCAGGCACCGTTACGTCGGGTCAGGAAACACAGCGTGTACACAGCCATCTCAAACTCAGGACTTGTCCCGACAAACATGGAGCCATACGACTTGTACTTGTCCTCCCAGTCAAACCTGGTCATATGCAGAGAGGGCTGAAATGAAGAAATACTGAAATGTAAACTGAAAATCCATAGATTGAAAGGGTTAGTCAGTGCAGACTATCCTAGGTTGGTCATATGAGTGTTAGTAATAATGGCAAAATTATATTCAAAAATGACCGAGGGGTCAGTCAGTAGTGGCTAACCGAGGTTTATCATTGGTGTGTTTTATTTGTATACCACTAGTTGGTGCCCCCTGTGATGACCACTCAGTGGCTCCCCCTGGAAATAAAAAGACTAAGGTAGGTTGGTCAGTACTGACCAACCTGACAATAATAACTGACCTAGGTGGGTCGTATAGGGAGCCAAAAAATGACTAACTAGGCTAGGCACTAGTGACTGAGAGGTTGGGCGTATAGGGAGGCAAGGAATATTAGTGTAAAGCCCCCCAAAAAGGGTGTGTTTCAAGTAACATGATCTAAAAATATAGGGTAGGTATAGGTCGGATTTTTCATTCTTAGTAATATAAAGTCTTAAAACATCCATCAAGTTTTTCTATCTACATCTGCCCTAAATAAACTGTTTTCGGTCATAGATTGCACCTGGTCATAGACATTCAACTTGGATCGATTTGTGGAGACATGGCCTCAGTGTATTCTACCTACCTCACACCCCTCTATGTAGCCCTTGTAGTCGAGCTGCTCTTTTATTCTTATAAATAATCAGGGTATTCTATACAGATAATCTAAAAGCCCAAGCCCTTAGTCTGTAGTGTCTATCCAAGATTAGTCATCGGGGCATTGGTCAGGCATGACCATATATATATGCTATTCAAATATGACTCTAAAGGACTTCGCCTAAAATGGAGAAGACAAAGGTGAGTTGGTCAGTACTGACCAACCTAACAATAATAACTTACCTAGGTTGGTCATATAGGGAACCCAAAAAATGACCAACTTGGTCAGGCATTATAGCATGGGGTATCGTTGATTATAGTGACGGAGAGATTGTATAGGGGGCCAAAGAATACCAGTGTACTCACCTGACAGCCCTCTATGTAGCCCTTGTAGTCCAGCTGCTCCTCCTCCTCCTGCTGGTAAAACTGCACCCAGTTGTGGAAGCCGCTCACCTTTTTTTTTTGAAAATAGATTTAACTCAGGCCACTCAAAAAAAAAGTGGTTTCTCATCACCAAGGTCTGAAAAATCTGACGAGGGAGGCTTTTTTTTTGCTTTTTTTTTTTTACTTGTTGGCTAAAATGTATGGGATGATATACGATTTTTTTGACCAAAATTCACATGTTAGTAATTAAGAATTTATGGATCTTTAAAAGTAGGGAAAATGTAAGTTATTTATATCCTACTGCATTACTCGCAGTATTAGCTTTAATTTGATACCAAATATCCCAATATTTGTCCATTTTTATCAATGTTTTCATAAAAAATTAGCAAAAATAAAAAAAAGAAGTTTTTCTCAAAAGGTGATTTTTATGATGCGTGCGGTGATGAGAAACCATTTTATTTTTTTGAGCGGCCTTATATTTCCAACTATTTTCCATTTGTAGATATTACAATGATGCCACACATGTGCTTCAAAACTCCAGTGCTCGTAAGTTGAGAGCATTATTACATTTTCTTCAATATGCATTTATGTGAGTATGGGTGTTGCTACTTAAACTAGAGTCACAGTTTATACTATTAGGTCAAAGACACATATTATGTGTTGTATTCTCATGATTATAGTTTGACAATATTCTGGGTTACGACGGGAAATAAAAGTTATGGTAGGGAGGTCGTCTTATTGTTATTACATAGTGGATGTGACCCTCTCTATGTTAAACCCACTAACACCTGTAACAGGTCAGTGAAAACGTCGAGCCCCACAGGGAATCGAACCCCGGTCCCTCCGCTCCGGAGTTGAGAATGCTACCGCTGCACCACAGGGCCAGCTGCTTCTCACTGCTCTGCTACGGTACTTGAGCTACCACAGGCGGGCAATGCGCTCTCCACGCACGCTCGGGCTTCCCCGAGCGATACGTGCCCGCTACATTACTCCCCTTCAGACTTTTGCTAGGTCCGCGGACAGACATGTTACTCAGCAATCTGTGATCAAAGCTAATCCCTTACTTAGAATTAGCCGGCGAAGCCAGTCACCTGCCCTGAACATGTGTCTTTGGACGCACACATAGCACAAGCTGAAACCGCTCAGACTTCTGCCAGGTCAATGGAGGTCACCCAGACCTCCTAGCAGAAGCTGAACACGCTCAAGTACCCAACCCAGGTTCGGTGGATCCTGGTCAAACGTGCACCAGTGTAACAGGTCAGTGAAAACGTCGAGCCCCACGGGGAATCGAACCCCGGTCCCTCCGCTCCGGAGTTGAGAATGCTACCGCTGCACCACAGGGCCAGCTGCTTCTCACTGCTCTGCTACGGTACTTGAGCTACCACAGGCGGGCAATGCGCTCTCCACGCACGCTCGGGCTTCCCCGAGCGATACGTGCCCGCTACACACCTATGGGAGCTCCGTACTCCTTGCCCCCATGGATTACGGTGCAGCCTTCCTACATGGCAAAACAAGTTTGTTAATTTTCTTCATATTTAGGTGGAACAGGTAACAAACGCAAAACCTCACTTATTGGCATACAATAGTAGGCTGAGTGTGATACACCCCAGCTTAAGCTCGTGAAGTATGATATACCGTAATGGCCCGTTTAAGCGCCCCTGTGCTTATAAATTTCAAGTCCCTGTTACCCCTGCGCTTATACAGGGACCTGCGCTTATATGAATCCCTTTAAAGAGAGATCTAGGGTTTCAGAGGGGTCCTAGACCTGCGCTTAAACAAGACCTGCGCTTATTTGAGACCCATGCGCTTATACGGGCCATTACGGTACACGGATGTCAACAGCGGGGATTTTTGCCTATTCATATTATTATCATATTATTCTTACCTTGGTGGAGAGCTGCCCCACAAAGACATGCTCGAACCCGGAGCTGTCCAGGGTGCCCCCTGAGCGGCTGTAGGGCTGGAACCAGTACTGGGTCAGCTGCTGCTTGAACAATGTCTTGTTGCTGCTCACATAACCTGGGGGGTGATTTGATTTGATTTGAATTTCTTTTATTTACCCTGGCAGGATGTATGGCCTGGTAGACCATTTTAAACAAACACCAGCAATTGTTCCGATGAGCGGAGGTAATAAAGGCAAGTAAGCCTTATACTATGAATGGGATATAGTAGGAGCAGGCTCATTCAGGAGCATGGTCCTACTATGTATACCTTACCTTACCTTAATTTTACCTTAATTTTTATAAACTCACGGTTTTTAGAATTTATTACTATGCCTAGTAGCCTTTGAGCTAATGTGTAGGTTAGTATACATAATACATATGATGCCCTTTCCTAAGAAAGGGGAAAATAGAGAGAGATAGAACCCATGCTAGGTAATAGCAATGTGTAGAGTGGAGAAGATAATTTGATAATAATGGACAGTGGGTAGCATACATTTAACCCTTTAATGCTGTAACAGTGCAAATTTGACCTCATAATGTTGTAGTCGTAAATTTATAGTGCCAATGGAGAACGGTACTACTGTGCATATATAATCAGGTTTCGGAGGCCTTAATTTGCCCCAGAATCATAATCTCTGGTCCAAATTGTTGTCAGAGGGCTTGGTAATAAAATATAAAAAGTTGGTTGTTGCCATGGTATAGTCATGGGTGTTGTTTGGAGGGGTCAAAGATCAAGGTCAAATTTTGCTGGGCTCCCGTAAAATTTTTCCACTTCGGGAAACTCAGGCAACTAGTACAAAATCGGACCAAAGCTTTTTAATGGCCATTCTAGTACGTAAGCATAATAACTTTGTTTTTCCAAAAATAAAACGAAATGCAAAGAGACCTCACCTTTGTCAGACAGGAAGAGCCATACCCGCTGCATGAGGCGAGTGTCCAGTATAGCGTTAAGGAAGGCCTCCTGCTCCTGTACACACACGGCACATGGCGACTGGTCAGCCACCCCGATCTGGGAGTCAGTATTATTTTTTTGAGATACAAGATCTACTATGCTTAAGTACTAGAATCGCTAGTAGTATAGTATGTATCGGAACGGGACTATAGTTAACTACTGTTTATTACTCAATCGACCTGCAGCCAATCAGAGGCCTCCATTTGGTCACGTGACCGGAAGTGACCTACTTAGGGGATTAGTGGTGAGGTCACGTGACCTAGTTAGCCAATCAGAGGCCGCCATTTGGTCACGTGACCGGAAGTGAGGTCATATGACCTACTTATGGACCGGAAGTGACGTCATATGACCTACTTAGGGGACCGGAAGTGACCTACTTTAGGATCACGTGACCGGAAGTGACCTGATGAGTCACGTGACCGGAAGTGACGTCACATGACCTAATGGCCAACCGGAAGTGAGTGACCTGATTGAGGATCACGTGACCGGAAGTGACCTGATTGATCACGTGACCAGAAGAAGAAGTGACGTCACGCGACTTAATGAAGAGATGAGCGTCTTTAAGGGGTCACGGGCTTTAAAATGTGATATCTTTTTTTTTTGGAGGAGGAGGAGGAGGAGGAGGAGGAGGAGGAGAAGGAGAGGAGGAGGCGAGTCTCTTATTTTTTTCGGTAAACTAATAAAAAACACTACGATATAAGTTTGTTTTTTTTTTTTCATTTTTTATTGTTTTACGAGCGACTGGAAGTGACTTATTGAACTAGGTAGAAGCGTTCTTTAGAGTGTATAAGGGGGGGGGGAGGGGAGGGGAGGGGAGGGGAGGGGGGGAGGGGGGCCCCTTTAAGATGCATGGGGAGGGGGGCGCTTTTAGGATGCATGGGGCGGGTGGTGGGGGGGAGGGGGGGGAGGGGGGAGGGGGGCACTCTAGGGGGGTGGGGGGGCACTCTAAGGGGCGTTTGTCTCTTTTAAGAAAAAAAGAAAAGAAAAAGATTTCAATCGAGAGACACGCTTCTTCCTCTCGAGAGGAAGAAGCGTGTCTCTTCGTTTTTTTTTTGTTTATCACGTGCTTCGATGAGGCGATCAGCTGCGACTGGAGGAAGTGACACTTTAAGAGGGCGCGCTTCTTAATTGTTATGATATTATTTTTTTTTTACTTACTAATAAAGAAGACGTATGAAAATAAAACACAACAATTCACATGTCCGTCGTTCTCGTTGTTTCTTGCTTGATAAAGTCAAGTAATATCGTGATGCCGAGGTCAAACTTTCCCATGTCCTCAGTCAACACTCGAAGGAGTTCAAAAGGTGTACCGCCGGCACCGTCAGCTTCATCTTGCCACATTTTCAACACTCGGAAGGCCCACTCAGCGGGACTTCCTCCATATTCGCATTCTTCAGCGATCTTATCTAACCTCTCAGGCGACAATTTTAAATGGTCCCCCACCTCTTTCCACCTGCTACCTAGACGTCTGCCGAGGGTGCCCAAGTGCTTATGCATCGCGCGCGAGTCGGGGTTTTCGAAATCCAACCCCTGTCTGTGGAGAAGGGACATCCACTGAGCCAACAGTTCCACGCGTCTAATGCGGGTGAAGACGCGACCGAGCTCTCCCCATCTATGACGATGCGGGGTTTCACCCCACCAGACTCGGAACATCGCCGTACACAGCTCCTCCGGTGTCTTGACACTGCGCTCTACTAGAGCATCCATACGGGCGGCGGTAACTTTTAAGCTACTGCCCAACTCTCTCCAACAGCCGCTCAACTCTTTACCTAGTTGACGAAGCAAGGCGTCGCTATAGGCTAACCGCCGCTGTCCTACCTCTCTGTTCTCCCCATCGGTCTGCCTCGCGCGTCTCACGTCGTCAAGCCGCATTAACTTTTTTTCAGGTGGACAAGGCGGTGAAGGCGAGCTTGAAAGTGGAATAGCTTGAGCCATCTCGTCTCGTCTTGGCGGTGGCGGCGGCGGCGGCGGCGGCGGCGGCGGCGGCGGCGGCGGTGGCGGCGGCGGCGGCGGCGGTGGTGGCGGCGGTGGTGGTAGTAGACGTTACTGTGGTCAGAGGCGATATGTTTTTTTTCCAACAGAAATCAGAGCTTTTTATACAGAGGGAGTTTAATCCCATTTCCAACAGCACTCCAGCTGTGTAGCGACCTGTCCGCATGACGCTTTTTCAGCCGCTCCGCTCCTTAAGAGCTTAGATGACGAGGGGTGTGTCATCGCTATCCGTGGAGACCAGCTGAAAACGGTGTTTCTTCCTCATCCATTAGCCTTACCTCCTACCCCCTACCTGAGGACGTCTCCCTCCCTCTGACATTCATTGTAACAAACGTCAGAGGTCAGGTGAAAATCGGATTTTTTTCATGCACAGCCTTAGTCAGCTGTCACCCCTCCCTATTGAACTAGCCGGCCGCCGCCTGGCCGGCCCGGTCTACTCACCACGGCAGGAGGTGGTGATTTTTGTCTTACACTTAAGTCGCTCACCACATGCACACGCCTCTACTCACAGACAGACACGTTCGTCTTAGGGGGGTCCTGCTTCACGCCACACGCCTCCTGTAGTTTTTTTTGTACACACACTCTAAGCTCGTCACCGTTAATCCTTTATACAGCTAACGCGCGCTGAATGGCTGAACAGGGTGGTAAGCGGCTTAGCTCACGACAGTGGATCCCTCAAAAAAAAAAAAGAGGGGAAAGGGATCCAGCTGAAAACGTCATACCTTATGTCTTTGTGAATGGCCGCCGGTCAGTCGACGGCAGCAACCGCTTAATCCTTTATACAGCTAATGCGCGTTGAATTGCTGAACAGGGTGTTAAGCGGCTTAGCTCATGACAGTCGATCTCTCAAAAGGGGGGAAAGGGATCCAGCTGAAAACGTCATGCCTTATGTCTTTTGTTTCTCTTTGTGAATGGCCGCCGGCCAGCCGGCGGCAGCTGAACAGGGTCAGTAAGTAGCTTAGCTCTAGAAGCGAGAAGGCGTATATAAGGGGTCTGGAAACCTCCATTCACTCACTCATTCTTTTGCTGCTCTCTACAGTCACCACCATGAGCAAAAGACAACATCTAGCGTCGTTCAAGAACAATAAGACTACGCGGAACAGCGCTCGTTTAGCGTCAGTGCCTCCTCTTGCTACTGAACATGAGACTACCGCCGCAGCCGCTTGGTCTTATCACCCTCCCGCTGTAGCGAGCGCTCGCGGCAGTAGTAGTAGTAGTAGCAGTAGTAGTAGCAGTAGTAGTACTAGTAGTAGTAGTAGTAGTAGTAGTAGTAGTACTACTGGTAGTAGTCGTCGTGCTAGCGACGTTGTTACACTCGCGACGGTACACGTTGCTGCTAAGCGCGCTGCCGCTGCTACTGCCGCCCCGCCTGCTGCGGCTGCTGCTGCTGCTGCTGCACCTGCTACCGCTGCGCCTGCTACTGCTGCGCCTGCTGAGGCTGCTGCGCCTGCTACTGTTGCGTCTGCTGCTGCGCCTGCTGCTGCTGCTGCTGCTTCTGCTGCACCTGCTGCTACCGCTACTACTACTGACGACAACGCTCCTGGCACAGCGCAGTACTGGCAACCGGGTTTTTACCTCCCCACTACTGTTGATGACTTTGATGACCTGCCGCACGTTGCACAGCCCCTCTCCTCCACCACTACATCGACTGACGCCCTCGACGCCGCTCGCGCTGAGAGTGACAGCTATTCGGACACTCAGCCCCTAAACCGAGAAGAAGAGGAGGAGGAGGAGGAGGAGGAGGAGCAGCAGCAACAGGGTGAGACAGAGAACGACGCTGACGACGAGGCGTACGAACAACCCGAAGGGAAAGGGGTGGGCGGTACGTTTTTCGGCTTCCCTCTTCGACCTTTCGACCTCACTTCCTCCACTAGTAGCGTCCCGTCCGGTCCGTGGCGACTGCCCTCACCGCCACCTTACGAGGGCGGCGGCGCTTCATCTTCTACCGCTACACATAGCACCGACGGCGTGTGGCTGCGCTGTTCCAACAACGAGGCCTCGGATACCACCAGCGCTGACGCTGCTCCTGCTATCGGTTCTGCTGCTGATTCAGCTCACGCTGATGGTGTTACTCATCCTGCGGGTGTGAAACGTTCTAAGGTGAGTTCCAGAACAACAAGGCCTAGTAAGAAGAGAAAAATACAAGAAAAAGAACGAGATGGACGAGAAGAAGCAGAGAAAACCTTCTCCCGTCCTCTCGGGTTAGAGTTCTGCTTAGACGGAGCTTTGACGCTGGAGATCTGGGAGGACGTGGCTAGACTGTCTAGGAGGCCGCGCTACACAAAAGACGGCCAGGTGAAAGAGGCGTCTCTGACCAGAAGCAAGCGAGTGCACTTCACGGCCGACGCGCTGCGCGAGCTCATAGCACGCATCGCCGATATCCGCGCAGTGGTGCGCATACGCGACACAGCGGCCGCGCAAGGAAAACCTAATCACACCCCCTGGTTCGCAGTGCTGGATGAGGAGAGCGAAGTGTACGCAGCTGTGAGCTACTACAGCGGTAAGAACCTCGTCCACGTGCGCAAGTACGAAGGTCCTGACAAAAAACCCACACAGCAGGGAGTGACGCTGTCCGCCAGAGCGCTCAAAGAGTTGGATGACAAAACAGAGATCATTCTGAAATATCTCGGCATAGATTCGGAATGAGAGACGCTCAACGCTCACGCGCGCACACACACACACACAGCGTTTGACGTACGCTGTATGAGACAGACAGACGGATACACAGACAGCAGACAGAAAGATAAATAGATAGATAGATAGACAGATAGATTGATAGATAGATAGATAGTTAGACGGCTAAGTAGTTGGTAACTGAGTGAAAAAAAAACATGACACAGTACGTATGCGAAAAGTGTTTCAAAATGTTTAAAAGACCGTACAACCACGAGAGACACGTAGAAAATTGTAGAGTAGTACCTAAGTTTTGCCCTCTATGCGGCGAAGGCGATTGCCGAAAGATCGCCTGTGGACGCGAATCTCTGGACGGGGTGACCGTCCCTCCGCGCATATGTGCTGTACCGAACGGGGAGGAAACGTTCACGGCGAATTGGCCTGCGATACAAACGGGCGTCAGGATGCACGGGACTCGCGTGAGTGTAACAAACTTCAGGCTACCAACCGGCGAGTTGAGTGACGCTGTAGATACTATGCGTCGCATTCACTTGACACAAAGATTCAGATACAAAGTGGGTTTCTCGGTAGGCTTACTCTTACAACACAGAGAAGACAAGAGCAAACTGCGCTACTTTCACGCCTCCCAGAACAACGCAACTCTCATACAACCGCTCCCTACTATAACTAATTCAGAAACTTTGGAAGAGCTCCTCTCAAAGATGGAAAACACCGTCGCTTGCGAGGAAGTACGGAAACTTTGCGACGCTGACACCAAGTGGCACGTTCTTTTTCCTACCAATTTGAACATTTGCGTTTACATGGGACCGGGGGAATTCCCCATAGGCGGTAGGATCACTCAGGCTGGTCGAGTTGGAAAGAGAAGCGGCGTGTTAGATTTTCCCAACAAGGACAACCTCTGCATCTTCCGCTGCATTTCCTTTCACTTATACAACACCAGCAAGCGCGCTTCAGATTTGTTACGTCAGTTCTGTCCCGCTGCCACACCTGAATCCTTTCCGGGTCTGAACATCCGCGACTTACCCGCGTTAGAGAACTTGTTTGACGTACAGATAGCGGTTTACACCGCGTCGCGTCAAGTGCCGGGGCGGAAGTTGAGAAGACGCGTTACTCTGATCAGACCGCCTTCCAGAACTCTGGCCGCCCGAGGTAAAGTCAACCTACACCTGACGGCGAAAGGCGGTTTGCACGTCTCTCTCGTCACGGACTTCAACGCGTACGCGGGCATATACGAATGTTGCAAGTGTAAGGCGGCGTTCACCATCGAGTTCTTGCTGAAGAGACACAGGAACCAGCTTTCCTCTTGCCGACAAGTCAAGTTGCGCTACGTAGGTGGCATCTACCAAAATTCGAGAACGATTTTCGAAGCGCTAGCAGACTTCTCCATTTTTCCCCCCGACGGACATTCCGGAATCTACCCTTACAAGATCGCCTTCGATTTCGAGGCTTTCTTCAGACCGTGCAAAGAACCGTCGACGGAACACGTGTCCCTGCTGTGGGATCACGTCCCTTTGTCGGCTAGCGTCGCATCCGACTTTCCGGGGTGGGAGGGGCCCGTCTGCTTCGTCAGAGAATCCGACGCAGATTCCGACCCCTTGTTGGACCGAGTTTTAAATCACATAAACGAGAACGCCAAAGTCATCGGAGAAGCTGTGCTAGAACTTTACCGACCGACCTTAGCGAAGTTAGATGCGGCGATAGGTGAAGCTCTCCTGCTGGAGGAGGCGACGTTCACCCCTTCTCCAGGCGGCTTCGCTGCGGCTCAGACCAGACACCCGTTAGTTCAACTGAAGAAGCGTCTTCTGAGATACATCCGTCAAGCTCCAGTCGTGGGCTTCAACTCGGGGCGTTACGACTTGAACCTGATCAAAATACGCCTTCACTCGTTCTTCGCCTCCGGAGACCGAAGAAACCAAGAATTCAGCGTCATAAAGAGAAGCAATCAATACTTGGCGGTTTACACACAGCACACGGTTTTCTTGGACGTAGTCAACTATTTGGCACCCGGTTACAACTACGCGACCTATTTGCGAGCTTTCACCAGGAACGAAGAGAAAGGTCACTTTCCTTACGAATGGATGACGTCTACCAGGAAACTGGCAAACAGAACGCTGCCACAGAGATCGGCTTTCGACAGCGAGCTGACGGGCGTCAAAATGTCCGAATCCGACTACGCCGCATGTCAGAAAGTTTGGTCCGACGAGAAGATGCAAACTATGGAAGACTACTTGATCCACTACAACAACAAAGACGTCAAACCTTTCATAGAAGCTCTGAAAAATCACGCTAAATTTTTCCAAGATCGCGGCATTGACATGTTGAAAGACGGAGTTTCTCTCGCTGGTTTGACTTTACGGTTCCTCTTCCAAAACCTAGAAGACGCGTTCACAACGTTCCCCCAGTTCGACGCCGTCCTCCACGCTCTGATCAAAGAAAATCTAGTCGGCGGTCCTTCCATCATCTTCCATAGATTTCACGAGAAGGGCACCACGCGGATAAGGGAGCACAAGTACGGCGAAGAAGCGAGACCGTGCCAACACATCCTAGGACTAGACGCTAACTCTCTGTACTTGCGCTGCATGAGCGAAGCGCACTGCACGGGCTATTACGCGGTGAGACGGCCCGAGACCGAGTTCAAGCCCGAAATTAGGCAAAGAAACTCTCACAGCGCTTTGGAGTGGTTACGCTTCGTAGAGCACGACCGCGACGTGAAACTGCGCCATGCTTTGAACGGCGGCGAGATGGTTGTAGGCTGTCGGAGAATTCGCGTGGACGGGTTTCACGCGGCCTCTAATACGGTTTTCCAGTTTCACGGGTGTTGGTTCCACGCTCACGAGTGCATACCGTCGCACCGATATCAGTGCGCTTCACTGAGAGAGGAGAGACGCGACAGAACGACCAGAGTAAGCGCTTACTTGAAAGCGCTAGGTCACAAGCTGGTCGTCGTGTGGGAGTGCGAATGGCGAGAGATGAAGCGTCGAGATGAGCGGGTCAAGGCCTCCCAACAACGCTGGAAGGTTGACGCTTTGAAAGTGTCTCGAAACGCGATGAGCGAGAGCGACATCCTTTCCGCTGTGAAAGAGGAGAAAATGTTCGGTTTAGTTCAAGTGGACATCACTACGCCGCCTCACCTACGAGACTACTTCGAAGAAATGACCCCCGTTTTCAAGAACGCGACCGTTTCAAAATCGGACATAGGCCCTCACATGTCAGACTTTGCGCAGGAAGAAAAGCTGTTGAACACGCCTCAGAGATGTCTGATAGGGAGTTACCACGGAAAAAATATTCTCTTGGGAACGCCGCTTCTCAAGTGGTATTTAGAGCACGGTTTGATAGTCACCAAAGTGCAGCTGGTGGTAGAATACCTACCTAAACGCTCCTTTGCCGGTTTCGCGGACGAAGTAACGGCGGCGCGAAGACGTGGCGACGTGAACGAGAACGAGAAAATTCTGTCAGACTGTTACAAGTTAATGGGAAACGCTACGTACGGTAAAACAATCTGCAACAAAGAAAAACACACGGCGGTGAGATACACTGACAGTCGGAAGTTCGAACTATTGGCCAATTCGTGGCGCTTCAAAAAGGCGTCCGAGTTGAGTTCCGATCTGTTTGAAGTCGAACTACAACCGAAAACAGTCAACAACAACCTCCCTATTCAAATAGGGTTCATGGTATACCAGTACGCGAAGTTGAAAATGTTAGAGTTCACATACGACTTCTTGGATAGATTCGTCGATCGGCGCGATTATGCCCTTTGTCAAATGGACACCGACAGTCTTTACATGGCTCTCAGCGGTGACACGTTGGATGACCTAGTCAAACCTCGCCTGAGAGAGACGTACTTCAGAGAGAAACGAAAGTGGCTTCCGACAGCGGTGTGCGACGATCACTTAGAGCTTTTCGTGAAGACAAAAACGGAAAGAGTGCGAGAATGGTGTCCGCCGCCCGGCGGATGTTGTGAGAGACGGTACCTTCACGATCTGAGAACTTCGGGGCTTATGAAAGCGGAGTGGGAAGGTGACGGGATCCTAAGTCTCAACCCTAAGACTTACATTTGCTACGATCGAGTCAGCGACACCGGTGAAAGAAAATCCAAAAAATGGAGTGCAAAAGGCGTACAGAAGAAACAAAACCCTCAGGAACCAGACGACTTCTTGGATGTTCTTCGCCAACGAAAAACTCTCATTGCTGTAAATAGAAACTTCAAAGTGGTGCGAAACAAAATGGTCACCTACACCATAGAGAAAGACGGCGTGCGCTACTTGTATTATAAGCGTCGCGTGCATTCTGACGGTGTGACAACGAGTCCTTTAGAGATATGAAAAAAAAAAAAATAAGCGTGTGCATCTTTTCAAAAATAGAGTGTTTATCAAGATTGAAAAAAAAAGAAATAAAAAAAATAAAATAAAATATTGTTGTGTTTTTATTTTCATACGTCTTCTTTTACTAGTAAGTCGCGCAGTCTCTTAAAGCGTCACTCATGTGACGACGTCGCTTCCAGTCACGTGATCCTAAAGACCCTCACTTCCTAAACAAAAAAACTTCTTCTTCCGCTCACGTGATCAATCAAGTCACTTCCGGTCACGTGATCTTCAATGAGGTCACTCACTTCCGGTCGGCCATTAGGTCATGTGACGTCACTTCCGCTCACGTGACTCACCAGGTCACTTCCGGTCACGTGATCCTAAATTAGGTCATATGACGTCACTTCCGGTCCCCTAAGTAGGTCAGTAGGTTACCCAGAATGCACCACTAATCCCCCTAAGTAGGTCACTTCCGGTCACGTGACCAAATGGAGGCCTCTGATTGGCTGCATGTCGATTGAGTAATAAACAGTACTTAACTATAGTCCCGTTCCGATACATACTATACTACTATCGCTGTATTCAATGCCTCCATTGAATACAATTCGGCCGTATTCAATAAGCTAAGAAAAAGTCTTTCCTTCATTAAGGCCTGACCCTCATTGTTGAAGTGAGGCCAAAAACACTTTTGGATATAGTTCAGTTTTCGTTCACAACAGGGCTCTTAATGGCTGGGAGCTCAGCTCTTACAGGCACAAGATAGGGTGAATATGTTGTAGCTGGACAATGCTCATGGTCCCCTGTCCAAACACTGCTGCCCTCTGGTGGAACTGTTATTTTAGTCCATGGACGGAAAATGCTGAACTTTTTCCCTGACGGCCCAGCTTTAAATGGCTTCAAATAAAAAAATAAACACAAATGCCAACTACATTGATACCGCTCTGAGGTATTTCACGAGTGGGAGCTGGGCAGTATCCCACTCAACCTCAAGCTTCATGGGATACTACCCAGCTCCCACTCGTGAAATGTGACAAAGACAGTATAGATGGGTGTAAATTTGTCTATATATCATAAAGATAATGTAACACCCCTATCTGTGAGTCAGATAGTCAGATATCCATTGGTATCATAAACTGTAAGCAAAGATATTTTTGTTGGTATAAATTTTTGCGGATTTGCCAAAACGTGCAATTTTCAATATTTCAGAGTCAATCAAATTGACTCTGAAATAGCCACAAAATTAACCAAAATATAGATTAAAAAATTGGATAAGAATGTCTAGGGTCGGCTCTGTTTTGCTAGGCAGGGTCGGGTAACCTGAAACACCGTTTTTTACTTGGCCTTGCTGAAATCATGGCAGAATATACACCAGCTCATGTCAATGTCAATACTGCCCTCATGACACTGTCTCGGGTTTTATAAAACACTCAACAACCAATTCAGATAAAACAAACTGTTTTAAGACAGGCTTATCAGATATCATTTCAACATCTTTGGTGAAGCATAATTATACAACACTGATTATTACTTACTTTTGCAACATAATTGTCCATTAACTTGATCATCGCTGCAAAAGTCGGCTTTGAGAAATGACTTTCATCAACGTAAGTGATGAACCTGTAAAATAGAATTGAATTTCACATAATATGGTTTATTAACTCAATATTTTCCCTACAAAAACGGACTGAGTCTGAAATGAGATCATTATGATTATCATCTTACCGGCATAGTTGTTACTGTTAGGATGTAGACCTGTAACCTAATTCATGAGCTCTCTATCAAACATTATTGAGGTGTTCCTTTCTTTTTTTCGCAATTCACTTGATCACATGCATTATACGATGTGTAATCGTGCAGACAGCTGGGGCTAACAATGGGAAAGAAATATAATGGAATAACTGTCCTCCAAACAGCACTTATGAATTGAACCTTAACAACTTAGGCAAATCTGGCAAAATCAGCAAAACTTGTGCTTTTTCTGGTGTTCTTTTGAACCATGTGTATGGCCATAGAAAGTAGCACCGTCTAGTTAGCAATCTACAAACTGCTTAGTCCACCATCATCTTTAGACCTTAGATGCTGCCTCCTGTCTATAGCCAAACACATGGTATAGTAAGGCCATCTAGGGTTGAAAATTGATGAGCATCTAACTCTGTTAAACGTTGTGCTATATACAGGCAACTTATGTAAGTATGAGCATGCTACTTAGTTTAAGCCTGTGATCTTATCTTTCATATTTATTTGTTCAATGCTGACCTGCCGGAGCCTTGAGTGTCCACTTCAATGTGGGACTCAGGCAGCCTGTTGTTGTCCATACTCCACAGCTCCTCTGTCAGATGCTTCAACTCCAAGTCTGAGGGAGGGTTCACACCACCTGAGAGAGATTTTTTTTTCAATAAAGAATTCATTCATTCTCATGATATTTGACAAGTTTGGGGCCCTTGAGCGGGGTTCCCAATATCCCATATCGATTTTAAGAAATTGTCAATGCCCCATGTCACTATCACAATTTTTCCTCCTGACCAATGACACTTTAAAACCTAAAAAATGGTCCATATCACCATGTTGCTTTTAGGGGTCTAGAGCCATAATTTTGTCTCTCATACTGCATCAGGATTCGCTCGGTTTATTCTTAGGTTCACGATAAGTGATAAAAATTATGATATATATGAATAGATTACTGGAATTGGGAGCTTGGATTAGAAAAGTGTTTGAAACCCTTTAAGGGCGTCAGAACCTATTTCGTGTGTCATCATTATGTATGAATGAATCCCTTGTGAGTCTACTCACAGGGTCGGCATGCGCTATGAATTTACCGATACTGACTGCCTACTCAGAATTTCTCTAATCTTCTGATAATTTTTCCTTCAAATCGGTTAGTCTGATGAAAGGATAAAGGCTCTTGTCATCTACATCTTTAAAAAGATGTCATTTGGTGTCATGATGCACCACTGCAGCCATGGGGAGTAACTCACCAGTGCTGCATTGGTGCATCATGCCGACCCTCCGGGAGTGTCTCAACCCTAGAGGGTCGTCATGATTCTTGAATGCAACCCTGGTAAGTTACTCGCCAGGGCTGCATCCATGCGTCATGATGACCAAGGGTAATGCCGTCCTTAAAGGGTCAACAAATCAAATTACTGACCTCCCTCACAAACTTTAACATAGTCATCACAGCAGTCACCGAACCTCTTACAGTGAACGTTACACTGACATGTCGCGTCTGAATCCGGGGCATCGTCGCACCGCCCCACACACGAGTCGAGTCCCAGGGGAGGCACCACCAATCTGGCACCTACAGAATGTAGGGGACATAAGACATCATTTTTGTATTGTGATTTAATTTTCTGAGATACAAGATTTACTATGCTTAAGCATAGGAAGTGTCGTAGTCAATGCCACCTACTGAATATAATATGGCCGCATTACTGTAAAACCTCGCCTATAAGCCGCGGCAAGTACGCAAATCAGATCGCTGGTGCGGCTTATAGGATTGGCACAGAGTCCAGGTGCTGCTTATACGCAAGTTTTTGCTCCTATAGTACAGTACTAAAGCCACTCTATTCAGATTGCTGGTGCAGCATATAGGATTGGCCCAAAGTCGGGGTACGGCTTATACGCGAGTTAGGCTTATACGCAAGGTTTTACGGTAAATGGACTAAGAAAAAAGCTCTCCTTCCTTCATCAAAAGGCCTCAAAAAAAAAAAAAATACAAATGCCAACTTCATTGATACCTCTCTGACATATTTTACTCATAGGGGCTTGGGCATATCCCACTCAGCCTGCAACTTCGTGGGATATGGCCCCAGCCCCCACTCGTGAATTACGGCAGAGACAGCATCAATGGGCATTGGCATTTGTCTATTAATACTTATCATTCTATGATTTAGCATGCTTGCAACACCACACCCCACACCTCCTCTGTATGGTCCAATGGAGGCTGACTGTAATTTTGAATAGACTAAAGCTCGTGTAATCTTGACATGGCCCGATTTGGACGCAAAAATAAATTTCGTTTGGAGTTAACCATAATGTTCTCTATGGCCATACTTGATATACTACCTACCGTAAATTCTCGCGTAGAAGCCGCGGCTTGTACGCGAGTCAGACTCAGCTTTCTTTTGATACCAAACATGCCTATATAGGGTGCGGCTTATACGAGAGTTTTTATTAGTATACTACAGTACCAAAATCGCAATATTTAGACCCCCTCTGCGGCTTATATAATTTGTCAAAGTTAGTGGTGCGGCTTATACGCGAGTTAGGCTTATACGCGAGAATTTACGGTACTATATTTAATCTCATTCCCTAGAGTTCAGCTTAGAATTCAACTAATTATCAGATGTAGGCTCAACTTACTAATTTTGGAGTGCACGCTATACCTCCACCCATTAAGAATACACTGTAAAAAGTATACCTCGACCACATGGGACCATTTATGGCCTAATCGCCAATAGAGGTTATTTACGTCTGTCCTTTCCCTGATGTGTACATGATTATTGTACTAGCATTTGTAACACATTTGAGTAGGATTTAAAACATTGAAAAATATCGGACCATTTCACTTTAAGAATGTGTTAACCTACCTTCTGAAACAGCCAGCAGACACACTAACAGCACTGTAACCCCCAACATGATGCAGACCCTGCCTCTCACACCTCCCACACCTCAATATGGAGATATATTAATGGCTTAGTAACACAAACTATTATAAATGTACGCTGAGAAACTTCTTATCTGAAGCATATGTTCACTATGCCTCGTCCAGATTAAGATAACCGATGTGGAATAGGTCATTCAAATTATGATAAGGAGTGTTTTATAAGTACGATGACTTTTGTCTTCATATTGATTATCCTTTTTCTTTATCATATTGAATATATTGGCTAGAGCTATGAAAACGGGTTGATGATGGTACCATAATGCAGCCATTATCAAGGAAAGCATTTTTAAATCATTTTTGAATCATGATACAACTAATGATTTCTCTAGCAGTTTACATTTGAATTCCCCTTTTCATGATACTGTGAGGAAACATCAGTTGCAATCAGCATCTCAATATATGTGTAATAAACGATACTTTGTCCTCTATAATACTGGTGATATTAAGTAAAGAATGAAAGTCGACACAGTTCGGATCAAGTGTACAGGTTGCGAATCACAGGTTTATTCAGGAACCTAGACAGGCAAAGCTATATCAGTGCGAACTCCCTATAGAGTTCGGAGCGGGTCAGTAGGCTTGTAGCGGATACGATCGCAGGGTCTCTGTCCAAGCGTAGATCCAGAGTGACCGACGAGTCCCATCGGATGCTGGCTATATATAGGCAGCCAGCCTGCGCGCGCACACACAGACCGGAAGCCCATAGCGACCTCTGTCCATACCCCAAGCCCGGGGCAGGTGCTGCCACCTGCCTGTCTATAGACCAATGCAGCAAAAAAGAGTGACTATACATAAAAGACGTCGATAAAGTTTTTGAACATTTCTAAAGCGTGCCTGACATGAACCTTATTTTCAAAATCCTGCTTTCTGTTATACACTATTAAAATGATAATTATCCTGTGAATATCCTGATATGACATAGCCATTTTGGACAATGTCATGAGGATTCTGCTAAAACCAACGTTACACAACTTCATATGAAAAAGTCACCCTTTCTTGCTGCATTGGTCTATAGTAACCAGTCTGTAACCTGAATGGCTGTCTAGCTGGCAGCAGATGGGGGTCCACAAATACTGGCTATATTGACAAGGAGAATGAATCAAACGCTTAGGTTAATCCATAATGCCAAGGGGTACTTAACCGACCTGCCTTCCTACCCATATTTTTAGGAGGGTCCTTAGCGGTATATTGTTTCTTTATAATATGGTTTCCATTAGTCATAGAAGTAATTAGATTTGTCAGATATTAAGTTGTAATAAAATAGAAATCACTTGATCTAGCCAATATATTACCATTAGATATGGAGACCGACCAGCGGCTACCTCATTATTTGTTTTCTCCCTATAAATGTCACCTGGTTTTTGATTGATTGTACCTCAGTGTGGCACGTGTAACTATGCTAACACACTTATGATCATGATGTGTTTATTGCATATTGATAAGAACAGCTGGCTAGGCACACTGCAGTGAAGGTAGTGCTCCATTGTGATAATGTCTTTACCAGATCGAGAGTACCAACAGGTGAGTATGAACTGGCATAACTTGAATTTGAATTCAATTCAGAAAGACAGACATTATACTTTATTGATAACAACTCATGAGTAATGGTTTCACTGATAAATAAGAGAACTATTCATCATTACATTTACTGTTTTGCCTGCCTGTCATTCATTCTGAAAGCAATGCAATATTTAACATGTTTTTATAATTTTGTAGCTGATGGTTTCAAACCAAACAGATGCTGCTTGGGAAACAATAAAAAACTGGCCCTGTCATCCAATGTAAGCCTGTATCAGAAATCTGTTGTGAATCCGAGCAAAGGATGATGGTGCATATGATGAACAATATATCAACTCATAGTTGGCATGAATTTAATGAGTCTAAGAGGGTTTTTGTATTCATCACCACACCGACCATCGTTCTCTTTGGTCTCATCGGAAACACTATTTTGATAATTGTTCTGAGTCACAGGATGTTTAAAAAGAATACCACAAGTATTTTCCTCATTGCCTTGGCAATGTCTGACATCACGTATCTAATATCAAATTCCCAAACATGGATTTGGATAGGAATGGTGACATCAGTTGATATCAGGGTCACATCAAATGTTATATGTAAACTTCTCAAATTTGTGCTTTATGCTTCAAAGAGCTATGGTGCATGGATTTTAGTAGCAGTTAATCTCGAGCGGCTAATCATTGTAATATTACCATTCAAAGCAAAGGTTATATTTTCTCTAAAAAGAGCCAAAATTGTTGTTTTTTCTATTCTTTTTGTGATGCTTGTTGTCTGTTTATACAATTTAGTACTGAATTCCATCATTGAAACATCCCATATGTCATTCTGCTCCATGCCGGAGAGTCTCCTCTTTCTTATCAAACCACTGACAATTTTCCATTTTATATTTGATAGTGTCATCCCATGCCTTTCTATCGCAACTATCAATAGTGTATTGTTTTACATGATAAAATACAAACAAAAGGTGCAATTGATGGCAGGTGATTCATTGGGACTTACCCTAATGCTTATTGTGGTCAGCGTGACCTATATGGGGCTCACACTTCCCATGTCATTTATCCTTGTATACGAAGCTTACGCAGAAGACTCCATTTCTCAAGACTGTTTTCAACACCATGGACCTCTTGAACAGTGCCATCAACTTTCTGTTGTACTTTGTCAGTGGGAGTACTTTCAGAAAGGAACTCTTTCAAATTGTGTGCCGATGTAAAAACTCCGGAACAATTCAACCATTCACAAATACACTGAGGCAAACATGAGCGTCAGCCCATGTCGCCATGGCACTCCCATACAGGGTCAGGCACTACTGGATTAAAAAAAACACGGACCATTTTAGTAATGGTCAGGCTATGCTATACCTTCAATAACTGGCTGGACTATAGCAAAATTGCCTGTAAGTCTGGCCATGAGAATCTGGCTATGCTGGACCCTCATGCCAGTGTTTGACAATGCTGGACTCTTGGAGACTCTCCTGAGTATCCAGCATGGCCAGACGGTGAGTCAAGCAATGCCTGACCCTCATGTTGGTGAGTCCATTAAGACCTTAGTGTACTAGTAAGTAAGGTACGACTAAAAGATAACAGGATATTGCCTTCGCAATGCTGCTTATGCAAAGTTTACAATATGTTTTCAAATTAGCTATTGTTTCACACTCCGTATCTATTTGATTAGTTATCATCTCTTCTCAAATATTTTTGATTATATATTATCTCACAAAAGGAAGACCATGAATGTGTAGCTTGTACTTTATTTGTGAATCAAGTTGAATTAAACATGTTAAAACGTATCTTCATCAAGATTGAAGGATATGGTGATTAATTCTACAGTAAAGGTTCTTCATATCTCTTGAGAATAGCCCAAGGTTATAATGGTTATGATGAAGACTTATTGATAAGTCACAATAGTTGATATTTGCATGTAATCCCACATTTCTTCCACCAAACTGCCTGTAGCTTGACGGAGATACACATCACCTGTAAACAATAAACCACCTAGGATTAGTTTCTCTCTTCCGAAATTGTATGAGGGACCATGTATATTAACAATAGGCAGTGAAGATATCACATGCTACCTGATACAATCAAAGCCCTCCAAACAGAACTCAAGAACGACAGAAGTTAGCGTCTTGTGTATTTCCTGCGGAAAAAACACAAGCTGTATACACAAAAATAGACATGGGAGATTCTCAAGAATAGTGAACATTCCTAGTGGCATGTCCAATCGTGATGTGTGTTTTTCCGAGTTTTACTTGGGCAAATAACAAGAAATTCCACAAGTAGAATGATAACATGAATTTCTTGAGTTTCACCCACGTAAGAAATTGTCCAGAGAATGTTCCAGAAACACTCTGAAATTCCCATGTTTTACTTGTTCAAAAAACAAGAAATTCCAGGAAATATGACACCATGTAATCAGAGTAGAAATGCAACACTGCTAACTGGCTATCCTTTACAAACTACATAAATGTAAATTATTTTTAACGAAACTTGTTCATTCTGCTCACTCTGCTTTTAAAAAGGGCAATAATGAAACCTGTACTTCAATATCTGTAACTGCCACTTCTAGTATAGTATTGCAGCCCCTGTATATTATAACCAGTTTGTAATATAAACCTGAATGGCTGTCGAACTGGCAACAGATGGAAGTCCACAAATACTAGGAATATTGACAAAATGAAACTCTTTGGCCAATCAGTAATGGCAAGGGGTACTTAACCGAATGGCCTTCTTACCCATAGTATCCTTTGGAGGGTCTTTATCGGTAAATTGCTTCTTTATAACAATCATAGTTTCCATTAGTCATAGAAGTAATATAGATTTGTCAGATATTAAGTTGTAATGAAATAGAAATCACTTGGTCTTGCCAATATATTTCCATTAGATATGGAGACTGACCGGAGTCTACCTCATTTTTTGATTCCCCCCTATAAATGTCACCTGGTTTTTGATTGATTGTACCTCAGTGTGGCACGTGTAACTATGCTAACACACTTATGATCATGATGTGTTTATTGCATATTGATAAGAACAGCTGGCTAGGCACACCTCAGTGCAAGTAGTGCTCCATTGGGAAAATGTCTTTATCAGATTGAGAGCACCAACAGGCGAGTATGAACTGGCATAACTTGAATTTGAATTCAACTTAGAAAGGCAGACATGATCAGATATTAATAACAACTCATGAGCAATGATTTCACTGATAAAGGAATGACCTGCTAGTCATAATATTCATCATTTTAACTTTTGCCCATCATCATTTGTTTTGTAAGCAATGCTTTACTTGACATGTTTTTATCATTTTGTAGCTGATCGTTGCAAACCAAACAGATGTTGCTTGGGAAACAATAGAAAACTAACCTTGTCATCCAATGTAAGCCTGTATCAGAACTTTGACGTGAAAATCCTAGTGAAGGAGGATGGTGCCCATGATGAACAATAATTCAACACACAGTTGGCGTGAATTTAATGAATCTGAGAGGTTGTTTGTACTTATCACCACACCAGTGATTGTTGTTTTTGGTCTCTTTGGAAACACCATTTTGATCATCGTTCTCAGTCACAAGATGTTCAAAAAGAACACCACAAGTATTTTCCTCGTTGCCTTGGCAATGTCTGATATCACATATCTAATATCAAATTCCCAAACATGGATTTGGATAGGTATTGTGACACCAGTTGATATCAGAGTTATATCAAATGTTGTTTGTAAACTTATAAAATTTGTGCTTTATGCAGCTAAGAGCTACGGTGCATGGATTTTAGTAGCAGTTAATCTGGAGCGGCTAATAATTGTAATATTACCATTCAAAGCAAAGGTTATATTTTCTTTGAAAAGAGCTAAAATTGCAGTGATTTCTATTTTTTTTGTGATGATTGTTGTCTGTGGATATCATTTAGTATCAAATTCTATCATCAAAATAGACTGTATACTATACTGCTTCATACCTGAGAGTCTTCTTAAACCGATGACAATTTTCCATTTGATATTTGATAGTGTCATGCCATGCCTTTCTATCATAACCATCAACAGTGTACTGTTTTACATGTTGAAATATAGACAGAAAGGGAAATTTACCGGAAGTGATTCATTGGGACTTACTCTTATGCTCTTTATACTCAGTGTGACCTATATGGGGCTCACACTTCCTATGTCATTTATCCTCGTATATGAAGTTTACAGAGAAGGTTCTCCATTTCTCAAGACTGTCTTCAACACCATGGACCTCCTGAACAGTGCCATCAACTTTCTGTTGTATTTTGTCAGTGGGAGTGCTTTCAGAAAGGAGCTCTTTCAAATTGTGTGCCGATGTAAAAGCTCTGGGACAGTTCAGCCATTCACAGATACACCGAGGCATACATGAGCATCAGCCCATGTCACCAAAATCACTCTCATACAAGTGTCAGGCACTGCTGGATTAACATATATGGGTCAAGGACCATTTTAGTGAGGGCCAGGCTATGCTGTACCTTCAATAACAAGCACGGCTTTTGCTAAAATGCCTCCGAGCCTTGCTATGCTTGACCCTCATGCTGGACTCTTGGAGGCTGAAAGAGACTCTTCCGAGAGTCCAGCATGGCCAGACTCTGGGATGAGGATCCTGCATGGCCAGATGGTGAGTCCAGCAATGCCTGACCCTCATGTGGGTGGGTCGAGCAAGACCTGAGCCTCACCAAAGTGCCAGACCCATGCAGGAGATCCCTTTTGGTGACATAAGCCAGCATCCAGCTGACCCTCATATTTTTCTGGGTGTACTAGGAAGTAAGGTACAAGTAGAATGTAACAGAGTATTGTCTTCGCAATGCTGCTTGTCCAGAGTTTACAAATTACCTTCAAATTAGCTATCGTTTTGCGTCCCATATTTATTCAATTGGCTTTTATCTTTCCTCAGATATTTACTGTTATAAATCAACACACAAAAGGAAGACCATAAAGCTTGTACTTTATTTGTGAATCAAGTTGAATGAAATATGTAGATTGTATCCTCATCAAGATTGGAGGATTTGGTGATAAGTATTACAAAAAGGTTTTTCACATTTCTCGAAAATAGCCCGGAGTTATAATGGCCATGATGAAGACTTATTGTTAAAGGGATCCCTTCATCCACAGAAAGGGCTGTCAAGGTCTAGGGACTTTCATATGAGATGGGCAGCTGGAGATGCAATACTACATAATACCACATGTCTATCACCCCTCCTAGTGTGAGGGACTGGAGGGCTGCCTAAAACACTAGATAAGAATCTCTCAAGTTCCATCACACTGTATTCTATATCAGATGTGTTATCATCACATACTTTGATTCTAAAACAAATTGACCTGATATAGGATACTAATATCTAGTGTTGTGGGCAGCCCTCCAGGCCCTCACACCAGGAGGTGAAATAGACATGTGGTATTATGTAACATTGCATCTCCAGCTTACCCCTCCTCTAAATGTCCCTAAACCTTGATGAAGGGATCCCTTTCAGTCACAATAGTTGATATTTGCAGGCATTTCCATATGTCTACCAGCAAACTGCTTGTAACGGTGATACACACCAACTGTAAACAATGAGCCTCCTAGCATGCATTTGAGAAATTCTCTCTTTCTCAAGACTTTTTTTTTTGAACAAATTCGAACTTTTATTTGGTCTAAAATATTACATAGAGCAATTGAAATTTCATCAGATAAATGTACTGGTCGACCAAATAAGTTCATGGACAGCCTATCTGTAAACAGTTATTAGGGACTGTCCATATATGAGTAAAGTAATACATATGATTTATAGAGTAATAACAAGTATTTGCGTGGAAAACTGGCCGCGGCATCGTATCTTAATATTAACAGCGCATGTACAACCTTTTAAAAGACCCTTTTATATTGAAAAAAAAAAAAAAAAAATGCTGAGTCATGGCGAGACTTATGCAAGTATTTATGCAAGTATGACGGGCACTGTCTTAATAAGTTCCTCTGACATTTTTGACTTAAACTCTTTAAATTCATTGACATTCCTTATTTCTGGTTTCAGGGCATTCCAGGCTTGTGCTAACACCACTCTTGGACTATCCTCATAGGCTTTGCAGTGTATGATATTATATTTTAATACAGGAGCTGTAGAAAACCTCGTTACTCGTGTCTTTTCTTGTAAATAATTATCTAGTTGAGCCCTTTTGAAGGCATATAGCTTACAATGATATTTTCTTCTCTCATTGAGAGTAGGTAGCTTGGCTTCGCCATGTACAGCCTCAGTGGGAGTAAGAATATGTTTAAATAAACATGTCTTTAAACATTTGTTTTGTAACCTTTGCAGTTCTTCACATGCATTTACATTGGAGTTAACATAAAGAATATCACAGTAGTCTATCACAGGCAGGACATGCGTCTTGTATACCCTTAATAAAGCCTTAGAAGGCAACATTTTGCTCACCCTGTACATTAGTGTTGACTTAAAACGGACACTATTAATTACACTCCTAACATATTTAGTGAATTTTAACTCTTCATCCAAGATGACTCCCAAATATTTGTATGAGTCGACTGTTTTTAGAATTTTGTTATTTAATTTTATTTTGGGTTTTGGCAGTTTTTTTAATTTTTTGTCTGAAGCGAAGGTCATAATTTTGGTTTTATTTTCATTAATAGTTAACTTATTTCTTCTCGTCCATAATCCAAATTTATCTAAAGCCTCTGTTAGTCGGTTTGAAAGTGTGTCGAAATTTTTCCCGGAAACATATAGAACAGAATCATCAGCGTAGAGCATGGTTTGGTGGTCATCTTGGGCGGATATGCAGTCATTTATATACAATAAGAAAAATAAAGGACCCAAAATGGATCCTTGCGGAACGCCACAGGATAAATTTAGCTTGGTAGATCTTATGCTATTGGCTATGCAACACTGTTGTCTTCTAGAGAGATAATTTTCTACTAAGGTTAAATTTCTGTTTCTAATACCGTATTGTTCTAATTTGTTTAATAATATTACATAATTTACTGAATCGAAAGCTTTTTTAATGTCTATAAATGCTGCAAGACTTATGTTGCCTCTATTTCTATTATCTAGTATGTCATCAACAAAATAAGCGATAGAGTCAAGTGTAGACTTATTTTTTTGATAACCACCCTGTTTTTTGTTTAAAATATTATGCGTATTAATATGAATCATCATCTTGTTATGAACTAACCTCTCCAGAATTTTTCCTGGCACCGGGAGAACACTGATGGGTCTTAGGTTAGAGACATTAGCCGGGTCCCCACCCTTGGGTAGGGGGGTGACCACAGCCACTTTCCAAGAGTCCGGAATATCAGAATTTTCAATACATAATCGAATTATTTTTATGAATCTAGCTGGGTTATGTAGTACAGCGTCTCTGAAAATATTTGTGGGTAAATAATCAATAGCAGAGGATTTTGTTACATCAATATCCTTAACGCATGAAATAATTTCTGCGTCAGTAAAAAATAAATCAGGCATGTCAACAGGGCATCTGGTGCCTTCAAAAGTAAACTCATCGTGGTGCTCAGCAGCTAATTTAGGCCCAATCTCCGCAAAAAAGGTGTTTATAAAGCTAGACGTTTCTTCAAGAGTGACTGGTACATCATCATTAACTAAATTAATGTTTTTTGATTTCGACTTATTTGCTGGCAAAATATCCTTAAGTATGGCCCAGAACTTTTTCGAATCATTCAAGTTATTTTCACATAAATTCTTATAGTAATTATTTCTCGCGTCGTCGAGTTCTGTACCAACCACGTTCTTAAGTAGTCGAGCCCTATGCCATAGAAGTATACATTTCGACCGTCTAGCCTCTAACAATAAATTATTTTTATCTGTAATTCTCTCTATTAGATAATTTGACATCCAAGGATCTGGTTTGTCTAATACCTTAAATTCCCTTACTGGGCATTCACATCAAGCATACGTTTCAACATATTTTCGAAAATATCCCAACATTCAGAAGCATCATTACATTCATCAAAGTATGTCCAATTACAATCTTCAATGCTATTTAAGTACAGTGCTTTATCATAATTTTTATAAGAACGACCTTTAAATTGTCTAACACTGTGTTTTATGTGTACATGCTTACGTAGAACATAAATAGGTAAATGATCACTAATATGAATGTTTAGTGGTCCACTAGATATAATCTCTTCACAGTTTGTGAATATTAGGTCTATGCAAGTATTAGTACCGGAGGTTGTAGTTATTTCATTAATCAGCTGCTTAAAATTAAACTGATCCATAAGTTCATATAGCTTGGTCTTATCAGGACTATTCAATAATGCATTTACATTGAAGTCACCTAAAATAAATACATCATAAGTTTCTAACAATTCTATTTGTAATAATAATGCACGCATTGTGTCACAAAAATGTAGTAGCGACCCACTTGGTGGCCTGTAAATATTACAAATGAGGGCTTTTTTTGAGTTTCCCTTGACGGACAAGAGCCATTGGGCTTCAATATCATCATTACTACGATTTAAATGCACAAACTTATTTAAAGAACAGGAAACATTTTCATCTACATACGCGCATAAACCTCCTCCTCTATATATACTAATTCTGTCATTTCTGAACATATTATATTTGGGAAAATTATATAAACCATCTTCATCTGTGTCATTTAGCCAAGTTTCACTAAATAAAATTATATCAATATCAATATTACTAATTTCAGCTTTTAATTTAGACATTTTATTTCTAATACTTCTGGCATTTAAATGCACAACCGAGAAGCCCTTTTTAAATTCAGGAATACCTTCGCCTGTATTTGTAGTTGTTTGGAATTGCATGTTGTGCCAAACTATGCATTGATACATATCTCAAATATTTTCCTTGAGCTGTTACAAGAAAATTTAGAAAAAAGACCCCCATAACACCCCCTTTCCCACCCATGAGGTTACTGCTCTTGTGGCTCCTCATGCTGTCTAGACCTGACTGGACTGGTCTAAACGTCCCACAGGCAAATCTGTCAATCTGACTGTCTTCAACACCATGGACCTCTTGAACAGCTGTATTTGGAACCATGATAAGAACTATAGTGCCAAACCAAGGTTGTCATTTTTTGGCTCCCTATACGTTGTACGACCAACCTAGGTTCGTTAATATTGTCAGGTTGGTCAGTACTGACCAACTCAACTTACATAGGGCTGTGTCTCATGAACCTAGGCCAATTTTTTTGTCTCTGACAAGGTGCCGTCTCTGACCAGGTGCCGTCTCTGACCAGGTGCCGTCTCTGACCGGATGCCGTCTCTGACCAGGTGCCGTCTCTGACCGGGTGCCGTCTCTGACCAGGTGCCGTCTCTGACCAGGTGCCGTCTCTGACCAGGTGCCGTCTCTGACCAGTTTGGCATGATAAATTCAAAATACCAACAGCAGGAGGCTAATCATAATTATATAACAACTGCCATGAAGTTTTTACAAATCCTTATATATATATATGAGTATGTATTTTTTTTAAACACCTTTTTTCTGACACCCGTTCAGAGACAGCACCTGGTCAGCGACGGCACCTGGTCAGGGATGGCACCTGGTCAGAGACGGCATCCGGTCAGAGACGGCACCTGGTCAGCGACGGCACCTGGTCAGAGACAAAAACATTAGCACAAGTTTGTGAGACACAGCCATATTCTTTCCATTTTAGGCTAAATCCTATTTTAGTAAGACGTTAGTCATATGTTTTTTTGCCTCAGTCTTTCTTGAATAAGCACTTGGTCATGCCTGACCAATGTCCCTATGGCCAACCTGGGGTAGCTACTACAGACTAAGGGCCGGGGCTTTTGGATTATCTGTGAACACAATACAAGAACTCAATACCGCGGCTGGCCTGTTGGTACCTGTGGATGAATTGCATTGCTCCTGAAATGACAGATAGCATGACGAAGCATTCTGACCAGTTCTCTTCTGAATGCTCCACCACTGACAAAATACAGCAAAAAGTTGATGGCACTGTTAAGAATGTCCATTGTGTAGAGAGTCGACTTGAGAAACTCGTCTGAGTCTTTGTTTGGTACAAATGCCTCCCGAACAAGTATAAATGCCAAGGGTAGTGTAAGCACCATATAGGTGAGACTAAGCATGATAAGAGTCACCGTGAGTCCTAGCGAGTCATTTTCTACCAATCTTCTTTTTCGTTTGTACTTTAGGGTGTACAGCAAGACGCCATTGCAGAACAGGATACACAAACATGGAATCGCGTTATCGAAAACCAAGTGAAAAATGGTCATAGGCTTTAAAATATGTAAATATACTTTAGCATAGGGACAGAAATGTATGCCTTCAACTGTAGCTAATGATAGCACAATTAGATTATATATGCATAGGAGCATAGCTACAAACAACATAGAAACAACAGCAATCTTGGCATTCCTCAAGGAGAATATCACAATAGCCTTGAATGGCTTTGTTGCTATTAATAACCGCTCCATATTAACAGCTACTAGTACCCATGCACTGTAGCATTTTGATACATAAACCACATATGACAGAATCTTACATGAAACATTTGATGAACTTCTGAGGTTAACAGATGTCATAAGCTCAATCCACATGTTTGTCTGGGAGTTAGTGATCAGATATACAGAGTCTGCAAAAGCCAAGGCGATGAGGAAAATACTTGTCACACACTTTTTGAATCGTTTTCGACTTAAAACGATGATAGAGGTAATGTTCCCGATAAGACCAAATACAACAATACAAGGGACTGTAACCAGAACAAACATCCTTTGATCCCATTTCCAATCATGCCAACTTACTGTTGGTTTGATGCTGTTCTGGTCCATTTTGATTTTCAGTTATCGTCTTTCGAAGGATTTCGGTTATAAGGAAGTTGACCTCTTCTATTATGTCTGTCCAGAAGATAAGCTGCAAAAGAAATTGAATTTTAATTGTAGAAACTATGATACAAAAAAGCAATTGTCAGCAAAAGGTTAAAAGTTATAATGAGATATCTCTTCCTTCAGCTTGATCTCCACTCACCTTAATTCCCTTGATATTTTAGGAAGTGTGCAATTTCAAATCTCCGCCTCTAGGTCTTTCCAAGTATCACCTAAAGTATAGTTGCCCAGGGTAGTAGTCAGCATGGAAATGAACATGAGTCACATTGGCAATGATAGTATCACCTTGGCAATCAACAAGGGTTCATAAATACCAAGAAATTGATCAGGAGGCTCGGACAAACAGTAAGGCCAATCAGTGATGTCAAAGTGTTGACTGATACACTAGCCTTCCCTTTCATGTCTTCAAGACAGCCCTTAGAGATAACATTCTCTTTTAATGAAAGGAAATCCATGAGATTCATATGAGAAATTGATCTGCTTCATTCCAAAATGCATCGCTTAATTAAAAAAGCAAGATAATCCATTAGGGGTTTATTTCAGCCAATGGATCAAATCTTTCATAAATATCTAGAGTATGATGATCCTTGGCTTTAGCTGTGGATTTAGCAATGTTAACAGTACAATCTACTCTCTTTTCATCGTCCTCCTCGCATTTCCAGGAATATCACACTCGATTTGCTACTTCCAATGCAATTTATACTACCTCAATGGCATTTATTATCCATTTGATTTGCCACATCTATCTCAATATCAATTAATTACCACACTTCCCATGTCCCAAATATGACCACAGAGCTTAATTACATGAATAATTCTCAGGTGTGCACTTTCTCCTAGATGACAACTATGAACTATCTGGCTGAGACATTTTTACTGATATATGAGGCCTGGCGCTGCTAGAGCCAGTAGTTATCTTTCTTTTTGTTTGCTTTCCTTAAAGATCACCAGATGGCATTTGAAGTGTCATTTGACTGTACCCCAACATGCCCTGCGTATCCATGGTAACCCATGAAATCATGATGTCTTTGTGATGTATTAATCAGCCCAGGGGACACTTCATTAGTGGTATTCCTGGCAAGAAGCAGGGTGAGTAGAATTTAATTGGGGAAATAATTATATTCACTAGGCTAATTGTACAATTAATAAACAATTCCTTTACGAAAACATCATTATAACTAATGTAAATTCCTACATACTACCCACATCTCATGCTATAATGATAAAAAGTTGAGTTTGGTTTATGTACAACACGGGGGTAGTACGTGGGGGATTTACATTACTTTAATTAGTAGTAAGTGCTCAGTGATTTCACTAAGAAAGGGGTGATGTTTGACTATCACATGCTTTGTAGATGATCTTTCATTCATTTCAAAATTGATGCATTAATCAAGAGTTTATCATCTTTTTGGTTGTAAAGGGTCTCAAGGTTCAACAAATGGATGTTGCAAGACTGACAGCAGAAGACTAACTTTCTCATACATTGATAATCACACTTCCATGCAGATGTCCAATCTAAGAATGGTGCAGAACAATGCAATTGATAATTCAACCAACAGTTGGCATGATTTCAACCAGGATGAAAGGTCCTTCGTACTTATCACCACACCAGCGATAGTTATTTTTGGGCTTGTTGGGAACATAACTTTGATTATTGTTCTGAGTCGAAGGATGTTTAACAGAAACACAACAAGTATTTTCCTTGTTGCATTGGCAGTGTCAGATATTGTGTATCTCATATCAAATTCCCAAACAAACATTTGGATAGAAATAATGACATCATTCAATATCAGGGTTACATCCAATGCTGTGTGCAAAATTCTCAAATTTGTTGTTTATGTATCAAAAAGCTATGGATCATGGATTTTAGTAGCAGTTAATCTAGAGAGAGTGATAACTGTAACTTTTCCATTCAAGTCTAAAGTTCTATTTTCAATTAGAAGAACAAGAATTGCTGTAGTTGCCGTCCTCATGGTAATGCTCCTCGTATGTTCCTACCGCTTGGCCTTAAATTCTATCAACAAGATAAATGGTGTACCGACCTGCATAACACCAGAGCACCTCAAATTCATTGATAAACCATTGACAGTATTCCATTTGATTTTTGACAGTGTCATTCCATGCTTTGCTATCATAATTTCCAACGGTGCACTGTTGTACATGCTGAAATACAAACAGAAAGGGAGATTGATAAAAACTGACTCTTTTGGAGTCACTCTGACTCTTGTCTTGCTCAGTGTGACTTATATGCTGCTGACACTTCCGATATCATTTCTTCTTGTACTTGAAGCCTATAAAGAGAAAATACCATTTCTCAAGACAGTTTTCAACACAATGGACCTCCTCAACAGTGCCATCAACTTTCTGTTGTATTTTGTCAGTGGGAGTACTTTCAGAAAGGAACTCTTTGATATGATGCCTATAGTGTTTTGCATGAGGAGAAACTCTGTACTAGTACATCCATTTACTGTAACTGGTAGTAATTGAGTTGATTATATATGGACCGAGGTATAGGCACTAATTTATTATTTATTGTATGAGTTTTGAGTTTGAAAAGGTTTTTATTGACCAAGTTTCTCATAAGAAGTCTTTCAAACAGAGCCAATCATATATAGTAAAGGGAAATCACAAATGAGAACAATTCACAATTTCTCACACAGAAAAACAGTTAAATACATACAAGTGGGTAGTGAAAAACGAGAGACCGGATATTCTGCAGGGTAAGCGTTATAGACACATGCGGCTGATACATCTAGCTCCATCCGTAAATACATTAGTCAGGAAACTCAGCATAGGGGAGACAGTCTGATGGACACACGGATATCAACATTATGTTGCCAGTGATTTTAGGTCACTCATAAAAAGTTTATGACTAACAATTTCTTGTTTTGACGCGGGTATGGACTCATGTATGAAACCAATGTGCTCTGATCTGTTGAAACCTTCTTGTATAGTTTGTTGCTACTTTATTATATGATGACACTGACTCTACGTCTGATTCTTACCTGTAACCGCCTTGGCTTTTGTCTAAGGACTCTACTTGTAGAGGATTTTTTGCCAAATAAAAATTACTAAACTCATACTCTATTATATTCAGTATGCCTACTGGTGTAGACACTGTTTCCTATATTCGCTATTATTATAATGGCTGGGGGCTCATCAATCTAGTGGGATTCCTTCGAGTTGGGTGCTTGTATACCGCCCGAAGGTCAAGCCAATGTAATATGGGAAAAGCACATTTGAATGTTCTATGGTGAGCTTTCCGATCATTCCCCTATACGGACATTACTTAACAGGCGTCAGCATCTCACCTTGTGCTGAGAAAATATTGAATGATTTAATGAAGAAATTAAATCAGATCTTGAGATATTGCATGATCCTTAAGAATACATTAATAGTGGAATCCCAAGTTAGACGTTATACCTAATGGATACCTCCATGAGGTACAAGTACCCCTGTATACATATACCGTATTTGACGTAAAAAGCGCCCTCTTCCTAATAAGCGCCCCCCTTTTTGAGGCATTTTAAAACTAGAACAAAGGGTCAAATTTCTTGATTTCGGGGACATTTAAACTCTTAAGTACTAGAAACATCATAATTTTTTTATTTTATAAGCGCCCTGGGTGCTTAGTACGTTGAATACGGTAGCCACTTAATGGTAGATGTCACACATGCAATGACATTTAGCCTCATATCTATTTTGTGGGTTAAGATTCTAATCATATTATTTCAGCATTGTATTCCCAACACATTTCCCTTAACAATCCATAACATATTTTGCATAAGTTTACTAAGATCTACCAAACCCACTGAAGTCCATGGTAAGACAACGAAAGATTAGAGAAATGGAGTTATGGAATACTGAAATAATATGGGTCAGAATTTTGAAAAATGCCACTTTTGGGTGTTTCCTAGTGTTTTTTAACTTCCATCGGCTATAGAATAAAAATTCCTGCACCATACTGCTTCTTCTTGATTTCATGTTAGTGGGGACACTCTAGGCTTTCAGAAAAATGTAAAATTTCAAGTGTCGAGTGAAATTCTTTCGAATTATGGCCCCTCAAAGTTGAGAAATAGCCCAAAAACGGGTTTCCAGGCCATTTTTACTTTTTTCATAAGTCCCCCACCTTAACTGAAGCAATCACAACCCTTCCTATTCAACATATTTTATTAGGTATATGTGTTACCTCACAGATTCAGGAAGTTTTATCTAGATATTTCTCCCAAATTTTCCTCCACAGCCCTTCTATCACAAAATGACCCTTGTGTTAGGCCCGACACTTTTATTTTTAGAGTTTCAAATGACACACTAAGATAGTTCACTAAATATTCTTTTTACATTCTATCTTGAGGGGCCTATGGGTAGTAAAGCTGGGAAAAAAATTGTGAGAATGCGCTCATTTGTCATGAGCCCAGGCCCAAAAGAGTGATTTTGGAACAAAATACAAGTGTCAGACTTTACGTCTTAAATCCTCTATTAATTAAAGAAATACCACTAATATATCAATTCTAAGCAATGTATATCAATAGTGTGTACATGTTTGTTCAATCTGGACCGTAATAGCAGACTAACTTTGCTTCTATATATTGGGTAGGGCTGTTTTCAAGGATTAATGTAAGGTCCGACACTTTTATGTAAGGTCCGACACTTTTATACTATTTTCCCTTTAATCAGCCACAGTATTAACATACCTGCACCAATGTTGTTCATTGCGATTTAATGTAATAGGGAACACTATAGGCTATCAGAAAAATGTAAATGTTCACACCTCTAAAGGAGATCATTTGACTTCTGACCTCCTGAAGTAAAAAAATGCTCCCAAAATGTTATTTCCACCTAATTAGACGTGGATTATATATCCTCCATGTCAATTGAGATGACCACATCCCTTTCCAAACAGCATATTCTATCAGATATATATGTTACTTCCCAGATTTAAGAGTTTTAACTGAAGTAATCCTTACAAACTTTTCACCATAGCCCTTCATATATGTGAAATGGTACTCGTGTAAGGTCCGACACTTTTATATTTAGAGCCTCAAATAACCTTCATATAAAAGCCACCAAATACCAATTGTACTTTGAATCTTGTGGGCCCTAAGGGTACTAAAACTGGAAAACAAAGTTATGAGGATAGGCATATCATTCACTAGCCCACAACCAAAAGAGTGATTTTGGATGGCGATAAAAGTGTCGGACCATACGTCTTTAATCCTCTATAAATCAAAAAATACCAAACACCTATTGATTCTAAGAATGCATATCTATAGTAACTACATGTTTGTTAAATCTGGACAGTAATAGCAGCATAACTAAGCTTCTGGATATTGGGTAGGGCTGTTTTGATGTATTAATGTAAGGTCTGACACTTTAATGTAAGGTCCGACACTTTTATATTTTTCACCTTAAAGCAGCTACAGAATAAAAGTGCCTGCACCAGTAGTGCTCTTTGTTATTTCATATAAAAGGTAATGCTGTATGCCTTCAAGAAAATGTAAAATATCACAAGTCCAATCAAAATTCTTTGATTTCTGGCTTTCCAAAGTGTAAAAATTCCCCTCAAAACATGATTCCCACCCATTAGACATATTTCATTATTCCCCCATGTCTACTGAGACAACAACAAACTTCATGTCTTCTTAGATATAGGTGTTCCTTCACAGATACAAGAGTTTTCACCAGGTTATTGATGACAAAATTTTCACCATAGCCCTTCTCATGAAAAATGGTACTTGTGTAAGGTCCGACACTTTTATCATTTGAACCTCAATTACATGATTAATATATGAAGAATAATCTCTATATATGTAAAATGATACATGAAATTAAAAGTATGCATAGTGAAGATAACACACAGTGAGCTAGATGATATGCAAGGCACTTTTGAGCTATGTAGAGTAAAGTTGGTGATGTTTGGTAAAGGTTTCAGCATTTTCAAGGGTTTTACAAAGTATGCTGATCCACAAAATGAAAAGTTTTTGAACGGTGATTATCAAACCTGGTATGCATGATTATATATACTGTGGCTACTTGAAAACACAATAAGGAGTTACTGTGGTGTTTTCCAGACATTTTTACACTGCTTTGTGATTTTTGTTGTAAGGTCCGACACTTTTATTCTAGATTGTGTTCGCTGGTCAATAAAAACTGCAATCCTAGGAATTCATTGTGCCAATCAGGCTTTTCAGACACCCAAGATAATATGTCTTTCAATATAACAAACTTGCATTAAGATGAATTGAGTTTTATTTTATTTTAATTTTTATTCCCTTTTGGCCCCAGAAAGTGACATTTTTTCAAAATTCTGACTCATATATGCTTCTACACATAAAAATAGATATTAGGTAGTTCAGTTCCTCTGACTCATAGAAGGTTGATGTTTGATTAAATAGTTAATGCAGAAATTGGATTAACATAAATTTCATACCAAACATGCCTATATGGTGTGCGGCTTAATGAAAGTTTTTACAAATAGGCTACCATACTAAATTAGCAATATCTAGATTCCCTGTGCGACTTAAATATCCAAAAAATTTCAAACATTTGTCACAGCTTTCAGCCTTAAAATGGAATTTCATTTCTGTTTTCAGCATAGAAATACTTATGGGGTCTTTTATCGATTCATATTTAAGATATTTTGATTTAGCTTGAAGATCATGTTTCTATGGCAACCAAAAAGTGCAACAACACCAATTTAGGCCCAAAAACATTCTTTATACATTCCAAATATGGAAGTTTTTCACCAAAGATGGAATTTTCTAAAGTGGCCTATTAGCTATTGTATTCTACATCAAAAAGTAGTGTAGATCAATTTGTGTAATATTTTCAACTTCCTTGGCTATATGAAGCCCTCTGGTGGCCAGAGTTGATACTAAAAGTCTCTCACAGAGGTCTCCTTTTGCTTGTCGATCCAGCTCAGCATCACCCACTATTGTCATGGTGGGAATTAGGTCATATCAATCATGTTCATTGTTATACTACTACGAAATTGGTCATCATGGTGATGACCTAGTATTGTCTGTCAGACTTTTTTATGTGATGATATAGGTTTAATGGTACTCCCTTGGTCAGATGCATGATCTATTGCTAGTAAAAAAGAGCTCGCATGCTACATCAAGAGGATCCAGACTTGGGACATAATTACAGGGATAAAGGTCTATGATAAAGTCTGTACAGTCTACTTAATTCTTCCATATCCGTCGGTTTTTAATTTCAATTTTACTGTGTCCGTCGATTTTTAAAAGGGCCGTGACACACGTGTCGATTTTTAAAAGTGCTGTGTCGCCGTGTTGCACGTGTTGATTTTTACCCATGTAGAGGCACATACATACCTAAATGAATAACATATTTTTCTAATGAAAGGATTCCACTATTATATGAAAAGTATCTAATGCCTTCCAAATTCATATATTTTGCCTTTTTTTTGGAAATTTCCCTCTATTTGCAATAAAGTGCTTTTTGCAACAAAAAAAGGTTGTATTATAACTGTTACATAATGATTCTATAGTAACAACAGATCACAATGCCTATGGGCAGTTCATGCTGTTGCTGTTGTACATCCTGTTGGGGGAGCAGGCTAGTATGGGGAGTGTTCCTAACCACCGTCTAAGTGGTCCCAACATGAGACCTTGCTGTATCCACATATGGCTCATGCATTACTCAAAAGGACGTAGCCTAAAACTCATTGAAGTGGAGAAGACTAGGGTGTGTTATACAATTGACTTCTTGTAATGTGACGTCTATAAGTGACTGGATTAGCAGGATGTCCACATATTATTAACCGAGGCCTTTATCTAGTTGATTCTATAATAACTTTACGACTGGTTACAACTGGCCTATTGGCATAATGTTTTGGGACGTTTGGAAAATGTTGTATCCATGTCACAACAATGAGTTACAAACAAAAATACCAATAAGGAATGATAATCTAACTATAATGATTCATGTATTTAAAAATCTGTTAACTGTATAAAGGACAGAGCTTCTAACATATTTTCCTTCCTTTATTCAATCAGATTGCAAAGCTATTTTACTATCCATTGTATCTATTATGATTCCTGTGGATTTCATGTATAACAATATCCCTATAACCCAGACAGCATTGGGGCCCATATGTGTTTTACATGGGCCAGCTGGGCTTGCCCATATCTGGGTTATAGTTATGATTTTAATCAAATAATCACCATTTATTGTACATTGTTATACATTGTGTTAAAGTGGAATAAATCAGGGCTAAAGCTGGGCACTTTGGATTTGCGCTGACCCATCTGGTTTCCATTTAAAGCCCTGGACAAAAAGGACCATAACCCAGATATGGGAAAATCAGCTTGCCTAAGTATGAACATATGAGCTCTACTATGCAATGTTGGCTGCGTAACCCTTATTTCCTAAAGTAATAAGGTTTCTGAATGCAAAAAAAGAAGTAGCCAAAAGTTTGGGGAAAATTGCCCCCAATTGAAGCTATTATTTAGGTCAGTAGCTATATGAGATGGAGAGGAGAGAATGTCTTCGGGCAGATCCTTGTGGATCTTAGGAGGGAACTAAGATAATTTGATATTGGAAAATACACAGAAACTCATTTCCTGATCATAAGGTTTCCATTCTGAATTGGACATATAAGGACCATACTTGCTAAAAACATTTCCAATGTATCTAACTCGTGTATTGTGTAGTATAGACATATATCACTATGTGTATCTAAATTAGCCACTAGTAAGATGTAAAAGCAAATACAACTCCCATGTAGCTACCGGGCACATCTTAGCTACCAACCCAATCATCTGTTGTATTACACTATGCACTGTTTGTTTGCCAAATGAATTCTTAACATTCTATGCATGTATCAGTGTATTATTGTCCTAATATTATTATATGTACTGACGTATCCTGTGATCCCTACTGTGCAATATGTATGTATGCAGTGTCTGCTGTCTCACTTAACATGTGCAATAGTCATCTACAAATGACTCACATATTTTCTTGATTTGACTACAACATAATGCAATGCTAATTCTCCTGTATATCACTCATAAGGATGTTTAATTATATGCCCATGGATCATTGCATAAACCTTGCAGACTAAATGTCGTGTTTTGAAATATCACTCTGTGAATGAAATACGTTATAAACTCAAATATGTGTTAATAAAATAGAAGTAGGGTCTGCTGGTAACAAGAACAGAAATTTTCATTTCCTATGTATCAAACGTTTATACTGTGAAGTATAGACATATATCACTTGTGGGTTTAGATTGGTCACTAGTTAGATCTGAAAGCAAATGTATTTATAAATAAGAAGTAAGGCCTACTGCAAAACAAAAACATAGAAAGGTAAATATTCATATAATGCAGTATGGCATCCTTTGGTGATTGGGTCATGGTATATATTTAATACTTATTGGCATTGTCGCTACCAATTCTAATTTCCGATACTACTGGATGTAATGTGCAGTGAGCTAGCTATTTTTTCTTACGATTGCAATAAGAGATAATGTGCTACCCCCCCCCACCTCCCCCTCCTCTGCCAGAGCTATACGCTATAAAAACTGCTCTCCTCTATCTAGTAACAAAAACATGCAGCTCGGGTGTGTCTGACCTATTTACAGTGCCTCACATGCTACTGGCATCTAGTGTAGGACAGAAGGGAGACTATACTATTATACAGAGGCAGAGGTAGTGATGATGACACCTATAGAGAGTGAAACCCCACCTGGATATGAAGAGGCCACAGCACCCCCTCACCAAGGGTCCTGTGATACCAGGGTAAGGCTGAATGTAGGGGGACAGAAGTTTGCCACCTGGGCCTCCACCCTGGCCAAGCTGCCAGGGACTCGTCTCTCCGGGCTGACCTGCCAGGACCCAGCCTATGACCAGGAGGAGAAGGAGTACTTCTTTGATTGGAACCCTTGGTTGTTCTCACATGTGTTGGATGCTTACCGTCGTGGAGAGGTGAGTAAAAGAAAACCTTTACATTCAGCCTCCTCTATCCATTTATTGCTGTACTTAGCATATTAAGGTTTATAGCTAAGTCTCACCAGATAGATACAAGTTTGAGAGTTTATGACTGGCTGTCCTTTATGACCTGGTGCCCTTTATGACCTGCCCCTAGTACCCAGACATAAAAAAACTCAATGCTTTACAAGTTGGGGTTTAATAGTTTTCTAAAATCTGGTGAAATAAAGTTACAAAAATTTATATATATATATACATATATATATATATATGTATATATATATAGCAAACTAAGGTCTATTCATTCGATATAAGTTTGTGAATAATTATAGCCAATACAAAGATGGACTATTTTATAAAACTAATATTTAGTAAAATAGTTCAAATGGAAATTTTATAATTTTAGTTCCTCTTTAATATGTTATCCGTCTTGAGGAGGGGGGGGGGGGCCGGGGCTGGTGGATCTCAGGGGGGCCTCAATTAGTTTGACCACTCAAGATTGCGGGTTAGCAAACAAGCCTTTACATTACTATAGTTCAAAGTCAAGAAAGATTTCTGTGTGCTTTTTCAAAAGTCTACCCAAGACCCTTGTTAAAAATTACCATTCCCTTAGTTGTACTTGAAGTGCATACTTGTATGGTCCCATTCCAGGTGCACTTCCCTGGGTCTGTGTGTGTGCCTGCTGTACAAGCTGAGCTGGTCCACTGGGGGCTGAGTGAGCAGCTCATACCCCCCTGCTGCTGGAACACCTTCAGTACCTGGGCTGGTCACCAGGAGACCTCTGCCCTGGTGGATGCTGCCCTCAGGCCCTCATCCCCTCCAGGAGCAGCAGGATGGAGGAATAAGGCAATCAATATGTGGAGGTTTCTGGATGACGCTCGCTCATCAAAATTCGCTGCAGTAAGACATTTCCCAGGAATTCTATGTTCTCATCTATGGCATGGCTCAGTAAGGTGATCAATTATATGAAAAACTAAAATCAAAGGATTACTTTTTTTAAGATGAACATTTCATAATGGTCCATGGAGTAATATATGATCCAGGAGTAGTAAATGTATATAATATGACTTTCACATTCAATAGACTGCTGCTTGATATCAAATATGCCAAAAAAAAAATAAAAAAAAAAAAAAAAAAAAATATATATAAAAAATAAAAATAGATGCACTTTTTAAAATGATAATTATGTTTTCTTTCCAGATGTGGTTAGTGTTCTACACTCTGCTACTCGTCCTGCTGCTGGTCCTTGTCACAGTGTCACCCTTTCCTGAACATAACCATCATGGAGCCCTGAGGAACACCATTTCTGGTTGCACCCTCTTCTTCCTACTTGAGCTACTCATCAGATTTGCTGCTTGCCCAGCAAAGCAAGACTTCCTTTGCTATATATTTAACATTATTGACATGCTCCACATCTTTCCCATGTTCCTATACTGTTGTATCAATTATTCCCCTACATTCATATCTACAGAACACTGGGCCAGTCATTTGGGCACTGCTCTCTTGGCTATTTCTACTTTCTTCCGAGCTGTTCGTGTTCTGAAAATATCAACCATGAGCTGGAAGATGAAGGTATTCCTGCTGGCTCTGAGGGCTAGTGTCAAGGAGCTGTTCATGCTTCTGATAATGGAGATTTCTTTGATGGTGGCCTTTGGAAGTGCGATGTTTTTCTCGGAACAAGATCCTGATGGGTACCTGAACTTTAAATCTATTGCTCACGGTATGTGGATGGCTATCATTACTTTAACCACTGTTGGTTACGGTGATTATCATCCAAAAACAGCAGGAGGGAAGGTAGTCTCAGCAACCTGTGGTCTCTCCGGCATAGTTGTAATTGCCCTTGCTGTTTCCGTTGTCAGCAACAACTTCCGCAGAATCTATGAAAATGCAGAATTCAGAATGAAGGTAAATCAGAGGGCCAATGATAAGATGGTGGATAATGCAACTTTCGGGTTGAGTTAATTAGATTACTCCTTCAAATTGTTCATCTGATATTGAACTCAACCGATATTATCTGTATTCAATATCATTTGAGATCGAACAGAAAGTTGTTGAAGTTAAAGTTGAAATATCTTTTATTTATCCTAGAAAATGACAATAGCCTACGGCATATCTTACTAATAATTCAGCTCGTGGTGTTCAGCATGAGCTTACATAGAAATGAGTATAATTACAATGTTAGTCCTTATGGACGAGTTATGTTACATTTAAATAAAGAACCTAAAAGGTGTGACTGATGGTATGACACATGCCTGATGTGATTGGAAGTTTGAGAGAGTGGTAATTTTCTGGAAAATAACCACTCTCTCAAAATTGTTGCATTGACATCCATTTCAGATATACTTAACCTTGTTTATATTCCCTTTGATGTATAGGGAAGATTATTTTAGTGTATTGCAGAGATACTCAAGTAGTGCTAGAATTTCTTTTATGAAATATTCTTTTATATATATAAATAACCTGACATCCATCTGGCATGATGATAATTATATCTTTATTTGGATATGCATTATATTTTAGGTAAATTAACTGTTACTCTTAACCATCTAAAGATACTGTTTCATTTGCATATATAACAAAAGGTGGCATTATCTAGTATACCATGTAATCAAATGTCTAATATTAACAAATACTTCTTGCAATTTTACACTTTGAGGAAAAGTTGTGCATTTTAAAACAATTGCATTGCAAGCAGAAATGTTATCCAACAATATCACCATCAGAATCAGTAGGAACATTACATGTACTAAACCTCTATGCCATATACAAAAAGAACATGTTTGAATATATACATCAATATATTTGATGGTAAGATGAGGGCCTCTTTTGACTAATCACATGCTGATTTATGGTACAATAGCAGAGGTTAGAGTTTTCTCCGCTACTACGTCACAGGGTGTTGATTGGGGGGCAAACAGAGGCCTCCACGTGGTAAGGTAGCTGCACCATGATAACACCATTAGACTTGACTCCATCATATTTATTTACCTGGGTCGCATTATAGTCAGTAGTGTTTACTATGTTTATACATATTACATATATAAGTGAGTACTGGAACATATATTTATTCTATCATAATTTACAATGTATTTATGTGACTGTTACTGTGTGAGATATGGGTCATATACCCTACACAGTACCAACCACGTAGCTTTTATTTGCCCCCCACTGTTCTATTATTGGGTGCAATTTACAACTCTAACCTATGCTATAGTGATTATCGAAATTGGACTACCCCGCTCCAGGCAAACAGACATAGCTTAGCACCACTGACACTGACACAATAGCAATTGGGGAATGTTGATTGTTTCTATGTTATTATGGGGGCACGCTACTGTCTGCCAATAGTGTGATGATGTTTATATAAACTACAAAATGCGGTCCAGATACATATTCTAATATGATGATACATTGTAAAACCCAACCTGGATTCCAGTTGGAAATAGAGTAATGCAAGAGTCTATAAGAAGTGACAAGATGGAGAAGTATGGTTATTGATATTGTAAAAATTTGAACCTGGGCCATTAAGGTAGTACTGTGTGTAGGTCTCCCATACGGAGGGAACCCATTGGAATATGAAGGTCCCATGTTTTGGTGGGACAATGGATGGTGACCACATAATAAGGACAAAAAGACATGACAGAACAAACTACAAAGAACACAAATCCCACTGAGTGTAGGTGTGAGGGCCAAGCCCTGTTGGCATCTATAGTAGATACATTTTTCTCTGTACATATCTTTACAGATTTGGAAATCTCCGAAACCCATGGAAATAATGTACAGCATGAAATACAATATGTTTGCAGTATACAGCACCCGCTGGGTCAGAGCTGACCTTCTTCTGTCTCCTTACAAATATGAGCATCTCTCCTGTGGCTTGCTCACAATACATCAATGCGGTATCCGGAATACAGGCCCTCCTGACTGTAGGCCCCCACCCCACAGGCCCACGGAACACAGGCCCCCAGCCCACAGGCCCTGGATCTGGGGCCCCCTGCCTTTAGGCCACCCTGACTACAGGCCCCCGGTCTGTAGGCACAAATCTCACATCCATTTCATACGTCCAGACCCCATTATCTCATTCAAATTCATCACGTCCAACACTATCTCTTACAAATCCCTCACATCCAACCCCTCCCTCTCATCCAACCCCTCCCTCACGTCCAACACCTGTCCCTCACGTCCAACACCCCTCCACCACATCCAACACCTCTCCCTCACGTCCAACACCCTTCCCTCACGTCCAAACCCTTATCTCACGTCCAACCCCCTTACCTCACGTCCAACACCCCTCCCTCACATCCAACACCCTTCCCTCACGTCCAACACCCTTCCCTCACGTCCAACACCCTTCCCTCACGTCCAACACCCTTCCCTCACGTCCAACACCCTTCCCTCACGTCCAACACCCTTCCCTCACATCCAACACCCCTCCCTCACGTCCAACACCCCTCCCTCACGTCCAACACCCTTCCCTCACGTCCAACACCCCTCCCTCACGTCCAACACCCTTCCCTCACGTCCAACACCTTTCCCTCACGTCCAACACCCCTCCCTCACGTCCAACACCCCTCCCTCACGTCCAACACCATCTCCTCACGTCCACTACCTGATCCTCACGTCCACTACATGATCCTCACGTGAGGAGGGGGTTGGATGTGAGGAGGGGGTTGGACGTGAGGAGGGGGTTGAATGTGAGGAGGGGGTTGGATGTGAGGAGGGGGTTGGACGTGAGGGAAGGGTTGGATGTGAAAGAGGGGGTTGGACGTCAGGAGGGGGTTGGATGTGAGGAGGGGGTTGGATGTGAGGGGGGGTTGGACGTGAGGGAAGGGTTGGATGTGAGGAGGGGGTTGGACGTGAGGAGGGGGTTGGATATGAGGACGGGGGTTGGATGTGAGGAGGGGGTTGGACGTGAGGAGGGGGTTGGATGTGAGGGCGGGGGTTGGATGTGAGGAGGGGGTTGGACGTGAGGAGGGGGTTGGATGTGAGAAGTGGTAGTGGACGTGAGGAAGTGGTAGTGGATGTGAGAAGTGGTAGTGGACGTGAGGAAGTGGTAGTGGACGTGAGGAGGAGGGCAGAATAATTTGTTAGAGACAGTGAAATGGACGTATGACAGGGGTTGGACGTATGACAGAGTTGTGGACGTATGACAGGGGTTGGATGTATGGCAGGTTGTGGCCTATGGACAGGGGGCCTATGGCCAGGGTGCCAAAAGACCAGGGGCCTAAGATCCGGAGGGCCTGAAGGCAGGGGGCCGGTAATCAGGATGCCTAAAGGCAGGGTGCCTAAAATCCAAGTGCCTAAAGTCCGTGTACCCATCAATGCAGAGCAGAAGGGTAGGTTTACTAGAATTCCTAAACAATGCAGAATTGTCTCATACCACATCTTAGTTTGGGGCAGCCATTTCTAAGTGGAAGTTCCCCAACACTGATGAATATTGAAAACCAGGGAGTGGTGTATGGGATAGTGTGGGAAGGGAAGGGCTTTGTGTTAAGTTTTTCTTAGAGAACAATTCAACTTCATTTGGCATTTTTTTAAATCACATTTACAAAAGTCCTTCGATATAATAAATCTGAATCCTGGTTATTCAGTTGATCTTTACCTATATAGACCAGGGGTTCAGTCAATTCTGATCTACCAATAATTTCTCTTAATCACTATGGATTTCATGAGTTTGATATGTGATGATGTAATAGAAGCAAAGAGATCAATACTTCATGATGCTAGATTATGATATATTGACATTCGAAGATAGGGCACAGCATATGGGTGAGCCTCTATTTTTCAAATTTTCTGAATGATTGACCCACAATATCTCAACCAAACCTCTTAGATGTTTAGAGGAGATTTATAAATATTGAATATAACCAATCCATATTAGGACCAATTTAGGAAAAAAACACAAATTAAAAAATATTCTATTTCTCTAAAAAGAAGTGATAAATAAAGACTAAATGTCAGCCAAGATACCGATGATAGCTTAGGGTATAGCTTTTTAAGGCCGAAAGGAAGTCAGTATGGGTGCCGCCATTTTGTTTTAAGGTGTCACAATACATATTCATGCATATAGATATGTGGTACCATTTATACTAACAGATATTTGACCTACCCCCCCTAACATGGATGTAAGGAATTCAATGGTTTTATCAGTGTGTTGCTAATACAGCTGGTTGCCTAGCAACAGCTATTCTTATTGTTCCTCTGCCTAACAACACACATTTCCATGCTCCCAAGGTTGATTATAATCATACCTACACCCCGCCCTCCCCTAAAATGGACCCAAGGAATTCAATGGTTCTGTTGGTTTGTTGCTAAGACAGCTGGTTGCCTAGCAACAGCTATTCTGATTGTTTATCTGCCTGGCAATATACATTTCCATGCTCCTGAAGTTGATTATCATCATACCTAATAGAAAAAATACCAACCCCTGTTGAGGGGACTGGCTGGTTACCACAACAAGGAGGTTGGTAGGGGAGCCCTGGGGAGTGTGGGAGGAACTAGACTATAGTCCATCCCCCACCAGCTGACATTTGGTAACATAAATTATATACCATCATTGGTTACATATGATTACACACTATTGGACACATACCTACCCCACTAACATGGACTCAAGGAATTCAATGGTTCTATTGGTTTGTTACTAAGACAGCTGGTTGCCTAGAAACATTTTTTTCTAATTGTTTATCTGCCTAGCAACTATATGAAGGCATCAGTTAATAATATGTGGACGTCCTGCTAATCCAGTCACTTATAGACATCACAATACAAGAAGTCAATTGTATAACGCACCTCAGTCTTCTCCACTTCAATGAGTTTAATGCTACATCCTTTTGAGTAAGGCATGAGCCATATGTGGATACAACAAGGTCTCATGTTGGGACCACCTACACTGAAAATCCATAGATTGAAAGGGTTAGTCAGTGCAGACTATCCTAGGTTGGTCATATGAGTGTTAGTAATAATGGCAAAATTATATTAAAAAATGACCGAGGGGTCAGTCAGTAGTGGCTAACCTAGGTTCATCATTGGTGTGTTTTATTTGTATATCACTAGTTGGGGCCACCTGTCATGATCACTCAGTGGCTCCCCCTGGAAATAAAAAGACTAAGGTAGGTTGGTCAGTACTGACCAACCTGACAATAATAACCGACCTAGGTTGGTCGTATAGGGAGCCAAAAAATGACTAACTAGGCTAGGCACTAGTGACTAAGAGGTTGGGCGTATAGGGAGCCTCGGAATATCAGTGTAGACAGCTGTGAGGAACGCTCCCCATACTAGCCCCAACAGAATGTACAACAGCAACAATGAATTGAAATATTTTGAACTATTGTTACTTGAGGATCATGATGTTACAATAAGTTACAGTTACAACAAAACCGTTTTGTTCTTGTAAAAAGCACTTTATTGCCAATAGAGGGAAATTACAAAAAGAAAGCAAAATATATGATTTGGTAGGTACTACCGGTAGATATCTTTAGCACAACGGTGTGATCCTTCCATAAGAAAAATATTTTTATTCATCTAGATCTATATTATATATTCCATATCTAAATAAAGACATATATATCATTCAACCTACGGTTGAGGGCTAAGACCACGCATTTCACAACTTGGTTATTTTAACACAACCGAAGTTACAGTCAGATGCCCTACTCTTATGTAATAATAACAATGGAAGAGTTGCTGGTGCACTCATAGGGCTGTCATGGTTATTTTGACATCATGGGGTATCTACCATATATTATGCTAGCCTATATGTGTTTTGTTGCAAAACGCAATAAGCACAATTAAAAAAGAAACTAGACCAAATTCTTACGAAGCATTGATTGATTCCTCTGATGAGGCTCTCTAAAGTCCTCAATTAACCATAGGTTAGGGATGGTTATCCTGAAACCGGACTTATTCCCAGGGGCGGATCTAGGAACTTGAGAAAGGGGGGTGGGCGCCATAATACCTACAGCATTGGGGGTGTTGAACCATCTAAATTAAAATTTACCAAAAAATAGGGGGGGCGGGGGGCGCGTGCCCCTTGCGCCCCCCCCCCTGGATCCGCCCCTAGTTAATCTCAGTAGGGCCTGCTAAATACACATGGGATGGTGCTTATTGCATTTTGTAATAAGACCTTTCACCGGTACATATGTACATGATACATCGAATTCAATATCATCATCGCAGTGTTTATTGTATCTCTGCCTCTTAAAGTGACATGATCGATTTTGTTAGAAATGAACAAAAATGTTCAATATGGCCATACTACATCTCCTACCTATTTTATTCAATATTATTCACCATAATTCAGCTTAGAATTCAGTCATTTGTCAGTTTTATGATCAATCTAAGACTTTTGGAGTGCACGCTATAACTCCCCCCATTCAAAACACACTGTAAAGTACTGTACCTGAGCCATGTTGGACCCTCTAAATGGGATCTCACTGGCCATAGATGACATTGTATTGTCCCCTATCTTCCAAACATGATATTATACTAACATTTGGAACACATTTAAGTAGGATCTAAAATATCGAAAAAATCGGACCATGTCACTTTAAAATACAGAGGTAAGTAAAAACTTTTTTTTCATATTCTCCAATCTACCTTCTTATCAATAGCCCTCTGATTCAGCCTCATTCTGACTTCTGAGTTTGCATAGATCCGGCGGAAGTTGTTCACAATGATCGCTACAGCAAGTGCAATCAAAACTATACCAGTTAATGAACATAAGCCACCAATGAACTTTCCCATACCTGAGATTGGGCGCATGTCACCATAGCCTACCGTCGTCAGGGTGATGATACTCCACCACATGGCATCATGAATAGACCTGTAGTGGGACTGTTCTGAGTCGCTCTCGCTGAAATAGACAGCACTTGCAAAGGCCACCATGAACACAACCTCCATTATCAGAAGCATGAGCAGCTCTTTAGCACTGACCCTCAGAGCCAACAGTAGAGCCTGCATCTTCCAGCTGAACTGGGATATTTTCAGAATACGAACAGCTCGGAAGAAAGTAGATATAGCCAGTAGATAAACCGGCCAATGCACGGCGGAGTCCTCAGCAATAGTGAGTGCTACACAACAATATATGAACATGGGTATGACGTGGAGTAGGTCGATGATGTTGAAGATGCTGCAGAAGAATCTACGCTTCTCTGGGCAGGCGGAAAATCTGATGAGTAGCTCAAAGAGGAAGAAAAATGTGCAAGCGATGTTGGTGTCCCTCAGACCTGTATGGCTTTGGTTTGTCTCTTCAATAACCCCAGGGGAGTTTTCTGGTGCGTTGGGGTCCTGGATGATTTTGTAGTGAACAAACTTTGGTATGGATGCGACTGTGATGACAACCAGAGACACCATCAGTAGCAGGGTGTAGAATACCAACCAGATCTGGAAAACAAGCCATGACCTAGTTTAAAATTCTGCACAATTTCTAACCCATTTGAGATGAAAATCAGAATTATTAAAAATCTGATGAGGAGGTAAGCTATTGTTTGGGATGTTTTTATTGCATGAGTATTTGCATTTAAGTATATTAAATATGCCTAAAGAAACACCATAAAAATACTTTATTTGAGTAAATTCCTCTTAAAGCAACATAAATGCTGTTGCGGCATTTCGTGACATTTACCGGGCATTACTGAACTTAAAGCTGCTTAAATTGTTCCTTTAAGGGAAAATTTGCTTAAATCCAAACATTCATGAAGTGATTCATCACTACAGATAAATTAACCAGTGGTTCTAACACGCACGGCATTGACTCGCCCATTGAAAGTTATAGACCAAGCGGCGTGAATTGGTCAGGGGACCAAGTCACGGGCGCCTACTTTCGTGACGCAGTTCTAGGCGATGGTACCATCTCCATGGTAACAACCAATAAGCGTACGTCACAGACTGGCCGGCCTACCGCCGGCTAGCAGTGAGAATCGCTTGGATTTCGGTCTGTTATCTCAAATAATCTGAGTTAATCTTGATTTATCTCGAATTTTGTTTGTTGTCAGAACCGCATTCAATCACGTTGCCCCTGCGAGGAACCCCTGACCAAGTCACGACGTCGAGGGACCATCCCCAGTCGCAGCGCAGCTGCTATGTGGCAGGGTCCCGAGACCCGAGTCCAGGTTCCTCTAGGATCGCCGTGGTTAAACGCGTAGATGCCACTCATCCACCAAATCATGTTTAAACTTGCTCAGATAAGTCACAAATGGGTGGCATCCAATCAAATTGTGAAATACCTGTTTATGCTATTACTAGACCCTTTGGGGACTGGGATATTGGGTGGTGGGATAGTCTATAGGCCTATCCTATGACCAATATCATTTAATTTCAACCCATTATTTTGAAACTATATTTTGAATGAATATCTCACCGCTGCAAATTTGGATGAGCGTGCATCATCCAAGAATCTCCAGACAAAATTTGCTTTATTCCTCCATCCTGCTGCCCCTGGAGGTGACGAGGGCCTGAGAGCAGCATCCACCAGGGCGGAGGTCTCCTGGTGGCCAGCCCAGGTACTGGAGGTGTTCCAGCAGCAGGGGGGTATGAGCTGCTCACTCAGCCCCCAGTGGAGCAGCTCAGCTTGTACAGCAGGCACACACACAGAGGCAGGGAAGTGCACCTGGAATGACACCAACAATAATTACTGTGTATTCTATATGAAGCACTACATTCTGATTTTACTTTTTGACTGAGGGTATTATTAAATCAGATTATGTGATGATGTATCATGTATGAGAAGGTATGAATATACTATCCCGTTTATGAATAGAGAAAAGGGCTTATACAGCTTGAATATGTACCTTCATACTTACTATTATAGGATAGAAATCATGCTGAGGACTAAGCATGAAAAACATAAGAAGAAAGACATTAACAAATACGGGGGCTCTAGACTAATACCCAATGGATCTGTTCTTTCACTGGGCACAGTTGGACTCACTGGTGAGAGAAACCAGGGTTGATTGATTCCTTGTCTATAATTATGTTATCCCTATATCTGTGGACTGGCTTGTGCCTACCTCATCAGGTGTTATTAATTCTTAACACATGAACCAGATTACCAGTATTAACATCAACAGACTTCAGTAGGTTTACTATTGGACTACTGCTATCTATAAAAAAAGTTATACTAACCTCTCCATGGCGGTAAGCATCTAGCACATAAGGAAACAACCAAGGGTTCCTGTCAAAGAAGTACTCCTTTTCCTCCTGGTCATAGGCTGGGTCCTGGCAGGTCAGTCCGGAGAGACGAGTCCCTGGCAGCTTGGCTAGGGTGGAGGCCCAGGTGGTAAACTTCTGGCCTGCTACATTCAGCCTCACTCTGGTATCACAGGACCCGTGTTGAGGGGGTGCTGTGGCCTCTGCATATGCGGGTGGAGCTTTACTGTCTATAGACTCCAGCATCATAGCTCTGGAAGATAGTTAGAATAAAATCCCAGGTAACATAAGTACATTGGGACATGATTGGGCAAATATACCACTTAAAATTGGGCCAATGATGGCATTTTGATATTGGCCCACCGCTGGTTTGACTGCTGTCCCAGTAATGGCCAATGCTCGGAAGAAAGGGATATTGATTTTATGTTAGCCCAATGTTGGGCCAACATCACAATGTTATTACATTATTCCAAAGTTAGAAATTAAACATCGGACCAACCTTGTGATACATATGTCACCCCAACATATAATTTTCAATATAGGACCACTGCAACAATCACTTATATTGAACAATACTATTTTTATGTGTATAATTGAATGTGCAAGCATACTTGAGACATGACCGTCAAGTATCATCAGTTTAGAAAAAGCAATTTCTGTCGTTTTAATCCATCTTGATCTCTATCCCAAAATGGTAAGAAATAATACAAACTGTATTACTATCATTTAGGACTTATCTAACTCCATTACCCACATATGAGGTGTCTTCAAGTTACTTTTGACAAATTCCCACAGGTGTCATGCAGTAAATGGCACTTTAAGATATCAAATTTCCTCCATTAACTTCCTATGACCTTTAAACTTGTAGAGCACACTGGGGATCACGTTTATAACCCAATATGATGGCAAAGTAGGAGCCATCCTGTAAGAAATTCTTCAGGCAACATTGAATCCCCCTGGTGCAGATCACAGCCAATATTGGACAAGTGTAGTTAGAATTGATGTTGGTCCAACATCCAAAATAATATGATGGCCCTGAAATGTCCCAAACTGTGCCAATACTGGGTCAATATCAGCAATATTAAGCATGGACCAGCTCTGGGCCAGCGGTCAACCCAGCGATGGCCCATTATCAGAATTGCCAGAGGTGGGCCATCATTGTTATTTGTATGTTGAACCAACGTATGCATTAGCTACAATGGGCCATAGTTGGTATAACGATTGCGATGGAGTCGATTATTGCCAATATTGGCCCAATATACCCTTGCTACCTGGGAAGTGGTGAGAAATAGGCTTTATTTCATGGTGGATATGATATGACAATGTTAAATCAATTGGAGGGCTGTTCCCTAGAGCAGCGTGGAATAACCCTAGGCCGTATTGCACGCTGGGGTCATATTGCACGCTCCCCAGGGTCGCCATGGGGTCGCCATTGCGTTTCTAGGCTGCCGAAGGTCACGTGACTTGTGCGGAATTCAAAATGGCGGCCGACGGACGTAAACAAACACCGAGGAAGTAAGAAAACATCGCGGAAGTAAACAAACATAGATTGTGCATCTATTTTAGACTAAGATACCCTGAAATAAATTGGTTACTGCACTCATGGTGCTTGAGTCGTATTGCACTAGGCCTACGGCCAGCGTGCAATACGACCCAAGCACCACTTGTGCAGTAACCACTGACTCAGTCACTTTAGCGTGCAGCTCTGTCTATATACAACAGGAGAAGCAATAGATATGGTATGGGACTGAATAAATTAATGGTAGTGTTAAATTATGCTAAATTGATAGTATATTATCCTAGGCTGAAAGAGAGCTGTGTTGCAGATGGTTTGCAGGGGTTGTTAGTAATAGGGCAAAGGCCTGCCACTCTTTTGGACCACCCATCTTCATACCCTGTGCTCAGGCACTACATAAGGGTAGTGTACACATCAAGCAGTAGATGGGTCTAGCATAGGCCTGACATGAGGCCTGGTACAGAGATGGTACCCTAGTACTAACAACCCCTACTGACCATCTCCCCCACAACTCTGTTTCGGCCTGTGTATATTACAGTGGTTTGGTTATGTAATACATAATAGCCCTCCTTACCCTCTGTTATATAGTAGTCCGTGTACTCCTGCTCCGCAGTATTACGCCACTGGTGTGTGTCCCATGGAGAAGAGAGCTGCTGACTTATAATGGGAGCAGCTCTGGGAAAGTAGGTCAGTGGGTGGTGAGTCACATGGGCTGGGGGAGCAGCACCAGGGTATGTGGTATAATGCATCCAGCACTAGCCGCAGGGTGACTAGACATTTGTTCTACACTGAAAATCTAAATGCCCCGGCCTTTAGTCTGTAGTGGCTATCCCACGTTGGTAATAGGGACTATTCAGAAATCACTATGGCAAGACAATAGGATGACTAATGCCTTACTCAGAAGGACTTAAAATGGAAAAACTGAGTTTGGTCGTATAGGGAGCCAAAAAATGACAAACTTGGTCAGGCTATAGTATCTGAGAGATTAGTCGTATAGGGAGCCAAAGAATATCAGTGCAGTTTAAGAGTTCTTTTTGTAAATAAACTTGGATCTACCTCTAAACTAGTGAAGAGCCAGTGCCTAGGTATTTTGGAAATCAGTATAATTCTCGTCTGAATGAAACAGATTAAAAAGACAGTAAAGTTCAGGATTTGTTTCTGTATGTATCACTGTATACATTGTCTGTGAGATTATCAGTGAATTTAAAAACATATTTTTCAAAAACCCCTCAGTTTGAAGTAAAATTGTATATACATAATATTACATATTGACTGGTTTATGAACAATACACTTACAGCTGCCGGATATTAAGGTTTTATTTGTATAACAAAACTGTATTTGCATATCTAGCAGCATATAGTTATTACCATCATCATAGAACTTTACCCCCAAAAAAAATCATCCCTGTAATCATTTCCCAAGTCAGGATGTTCTTGATGTATTACAAGCTCGTTTTTTTTACTAGTAATAGTTCATGCATCTGCCCTGAGACCATGAGTACCATTAAACCCATATCTATAAAAAAGTCTGACAGACAATATCAGGTCATCATCATGATGACCAATTTTGCAATAGTATAGCAATAGACCTGATTGATGTGACCTAATTCCTATCATGACAATAGTGGATGATGCTGGTTCTGTAAATGTAGACAATTTGTCCTGGTATACATATATTTGCTGTTAAAAACAAATCTAAACGAAAAATGCCCTCATCATATTTCTCACTGATGGGTGATGGGAAACAAATTTCTTTGAGTGGCCTTAGCACTGGGGTTTTCCATAATATCTTATGGTAAATCGGCAAAGCCAAGAACCAGCACTACTGCATCTGTAGTTCAGAGAATCGTGTGGACACACTCACAAACACGTTTTACATTATTCTTATGAATGAATGAGTAAAAACCATTTTGCACTTTATGACAAATATATATACATATACTGTAAAACCTCGCATATAAGCCACGGCCAGTATGCGAATCAAATCGGCGGTGCGGCTTATAGGATCGACCCAGGGTCAGGGTGCGGCTTATACACGAGTTTTTGCTACTATAGTACAGTACTAAAAGTCAACATAATCAGATCTCTGGTGTGGCTTATAGAATCGGCCCAAACTCAGGGTGCGGCTAATACGCGAGTTAGGCCTATACGCGAAGTTTAACGGTATATAGGGCCTATATATGTATATTTATATATATATATATATATATATATATATATATATATATATATATATATATATATATGTATATATAATTATATATATAATATATATAGTATACTCAATGTAGAAGTTGGACTACCCCTGTTTGGGCATACAGACACCACTCCTCACCACCCACTATTGCCAGCAAAGCAATTAGGTTATGTCAATCAAGTTGATTGTTTCAATACTGCTAGATTGATATATCACTATGATGGTACCCTACTGTCCTAGTGTCGGTCAAATCATAATACTTGTGACGTGATCCAGGAAAAGGAACCCAAGTACAGGGTGAATTAACGGCCCTTCCCCCAGGAAATGTCGCTGGAATAGTGAAAAAGTTGAATGTATTCGACTGGCTCTTGAAAATCATTGGAAGGAATAGATATTCAGTTCAAAATTAACATTCTAGAATACACTGCAAAAAAGGTGCTTAGATCCTAAACACAATCCTCAACACATTCCTGCCCCGTTTAGTCCACACAATAGGTTCCTAAACATGTTTAGACCAATAATATGTTTAACTCAGTGCTTAGACATTATGTGTTTAAAGCAATGTGTTTAGGACAATGAAGTGTTTAGAATTCAAGAATTTAGCATATTATTGTGTTTATCTGTCAAGTATTTAAGGATAAAAGTGGTGTGCCTAGAGATGCAGATTATTATTGTGTTTAGATATTTAGATAAATAAATAATTTTATTTCCATATAGTGTTTTGAAGAGACTTCTAGCAGCCTTATCCTTTTGTATCCCATGCAATTTATGTTAATTAGCTCAGATTTAAGCAGCTTTAGATCCACAAAAACATTTGAGTGGTTGTGGAAACTACAGTCAACCACAGAGCTGCCATCTGGTATGTGTTTGATATACTATGATCTAAACACTACATGTTTACATCCTAAACACCAATCTTTCATACTGTTTAAATGCTAAACATCTAAACATATTCAATATAACTGTTTAGGTGTTTAGAATAAAAGTGTTTAATTCCTAAACAGAAGGATTGAAAGACACAAACTTAGTAATATGTGTAGACTTTAAACATGTTTAGACCTAAACATGTTTAAAACCTAAGTACCTTTTTTGCAGTGTACGGGTCTGGAAGCAGTATATTTGCCATTGTAAGAGGTCTTTCTCAAATGCTGACGAGGCATATTTGATAACAACAACGTGAGCACTAGTGTCATGAGACTGTAACGGGAAGCTGTGACTGCTTCTATTTGGTTGTTATGATGTAATACTACACGGTTCTATTATTGTTCATAACATGTTTTATTCATTCCTTAATGTGTACCGACGGTTCACTGCGGGAACTGTCATGTGACCCCCTCAGGCCAGTATATATAAGGTCGGCTGTTCTTCCTCAGAAGGTAGTCAGGTTTGGTTATTGCTGAGGCATACCCCTCCCTGCACTACGGGTTTACACCATGTTATAGCTTGTTCACCCTCCTGTACTATTTTATGGTCATGTTCTGATCTCTGTAATAACCGACAGTTATCCCAGGAAATAATACTGAATGCTAGTTAAATAAAGTCGCCGTATATTAAAGCTTAATTGTACCTTGTCCGGTTGTTGTTCATATGAAGTCACAAGTAGCCTAGGTCAACTACAGGACATTGGAAATTCCAAACATTGTGATGACAGATTGGCGACTCCCTCCCCTCAACATATGGCCCCCACTAGCCCCAGACTCAACCGGTTTCCGTGGGAATGCTCCCTGCCCTAGGCTCTGTTTATGGCAAATGGCACCTAGCTCACGTGAGTGCATGGATAAACGTTTGGGTGTGTCTTAATGAAGTCTTACTGAAGTCTATATCTTATAATGTTCTGCTGCAAAGTTTTGACACACTTCATCAAGACTATTGGTAATTGCCATTACTAATGAAAAAAAAGTGAAAGAAAAACGAGGGTTGGGGGCCCCCATCTTTATAAAGATTTTCTTGTTAGACTTCAGTAAAATTGGGGTAAGAATCAATCAAAACGTTTGTCTGCGCACTCGCGTGAGCTAGGTTGTTCTTGCATGTTTATGTTAGTCCCATCGTATACCTCCTATGTAACAAGACCCCAGGGGGAGGGGAGCGGGGGGGGGGGGTGGCAGTGTCACTCTATTTTATATTGACAGGGGTGTACATGTGCGGCTGGACTTGTGACAACCCTTACCCTTGGTGAAGGGGATTTTTCTTTTGATGATGGGGACTTTTGTTTTTGTCAAAAGTGACCCTTAGTGAGGCGGATTTTTGTCACAAGTATAGGGATTTTTGTCAAAAGTTTACACACATATACCTTAAATATGACTCATGATTAGGCTGAAGTGAAGTAGTTCTGTGAAAACTCAAAAAAGTGACCCTGGCTGAGGGGGATTTTGATGAAAAGTGACCCTTGCTGAGGGGGATTTTGATGAAAAGTGACCCTTGCTGGGGGGGATTTTGATGAAAAACAAACCCTTTGTCATGGGGATTTTGGTCACAAACGACCCTTGCCAGCCGCACACCCCTGTATACAATATGTAGGGAGTGCCCCCCCCCCTCCTCCTCCGGGAACAAGACATCTTGGAATCTCGTGTCTAAAGGTATTATTCTCAGTTCCCCCTGTACGTTATAACCCTTTTTGGGGCTCTGGTTGGGGGGGGGGGGGGGGGGGGGTCCCATGTCCCCTGTCGATTATAAGAAAAGCCATGTCCCATGTCACTATGCAAAAACCGGTGTCACCTTTGTCACTAACCCAATTGAATTATTGGATATTCTATATAGATAGAGACACCTAGACGCACTTCAATTTTAGTTATCCTACTTTTTCCTTGTCGCTAAGCTTCATGTCATGTCACTAGGCTACATGTCGCTTAGGTGGCCATGTCACATGTCGATTTAAAAAAACAGCCATGTCAAATGTCGAATTTAAGAAATGCCCATGTCACCATGTCGAACTTGGTGGTCCACACTCATCTTTTTGCCAAAAACGATTTCCTCAAATGCATACTTGCTGCATATCCTTTTGCTACCTATAGACACCACCTATCAACATAAGCAACACAACAATGTTATCGTTTTCTTTGAAGAATACCGTTTTCACTTAGGCCCTATGCAAAACTACCCAGGTGTGGTGTGGGGCTCTACACTAGGGGGATGGTGGTATAATTGATAAGGTTACTAATATGGGGTAAGGCTGACAAACTGGGTAGGAGAGCAGCCCAGCTAACAAAAAAGCGTTATTCTGTGTCAAAATATGCACCCTGCACTGTTAGAAGTAAGTGCTGTAGCTATTGGGTAACACTGACAGTAGAATATACTGTGGACTACAACAGTCCTGACCTTTGTAGTAAGCCCATGTGTGTTTACAGTAGGTGAGTCTGTTCCCCTGGAATTAGACACTTTGAAAAGTATAGTTGAGAAAACTATATTTTTGTTTTTATTCAAATCCTAGGACTGGAGCAAGTCTAGAGTGGTTAGTGACCCCTATCGGTCCTGCCATCATTTGAAACCGCCCCCAAAGTTGTTATGCAACTAGTAAACAGAGCAACTCAGCTATAGCTCTCGCCCGCCAGTTCCACACATATCTATATCAAACATTGTATCAAAAGCTCACGAATTCAATGACTGAGGCACCGCCTGAGAGTCATATGCTATAATCCTGGGTTCTGACTTGATATGGAACCATAAAAATGACCCTTTAGAGATCCCTAAAGGCTAAAGGCGACATTGACATTTATTGAGTTCGATAGGCGACACCTTACATGAATTTTCTTTTCCAAAAATAACAACGGGAGTCTTTACTATGAAAGGTCACTATTAAACATGATTCTGTCTAGATGTTACTCATGTATATTGTACTATACCCCATGGACATACCCATACAAAGTGAGGGGTCTTGATGGAAGCTTCTCCATGTCACATGGGGTGGGGGGAGTCACTCAATTTTATATTGATAGGGGTGTGTGGCTGGCCCTCTGATGACCCTTAACCTTAATTGGGGAGTCTTTTTCTTTGGTCAAAAGTAACCCTAGGTGAGGGGGATTCTGGTCGAAGTGCCTAGTTTTTTTTAGTAAATTCTCCCAAAGAGTAACCCTTCGTGTGTGAAGAATTTTGGTCACAACCCAAGTAACATGCCCAGCTGGGGCCCAGTTAGGTTTGCCTTGGGCAACCTTGGGCTGGACTGGGCTGCGTTTTGGGCTGGGCAAATCCATGGGCTTCAGTGGGGCCCCAGTTGGGCTAAGTAAATTTTACAACGTGCTTTGTAAATATCCACAATATCTTGAAGCATACTCTCCATTGAAAAGATTCCAAGTATAAACATGTTATAGTCACTTTTGGGTAGAAAATGTATGATTGGGCTTTAGGTGGGCTAAGACTGGGCTAATTTTCATTTCCAGAAATGCTTTATGGTAGTCCCTAACAATGTGAATCAAACTCTCGTTTTAAAATAATAATAAAATGAAATTTTATAATGATGATTTTGCTGGAAAATCATAGTTGGGCTTTCTTTGGGCTTGACATGGGCTTCCCAGCAAGTAGTTTAGAGCATTCACACTAGAGGGCTATGTGGTTCTAAGCGTTGACACTAGATGGCCTCTCTATACCATGTAGAGAGAATTCCTCCAATTCAAGATAACTTCTTCATAGATACAATAAAGCCAAAATGTGTCATGTAGTTAATACATGTATCTGAATGAAGGTATTTCAATGCAGTTTGATAATATATGGAAGTTTCCATTTTAATGTGTAAATCAAAGTAGAAAATGAAGTATTCACCTGGAGACCCCTATAATGTGGTTAAAAATTAACTACAAGACATGGACCCACATAACCTGAAGGCATCAGCTGCAGATTTGATGGCTAAGATAAAAAAATTAGTATCTAGCCACTTGCACAAGTCTCATCTTTGCTGACTTAAACTTGATGAATACATTTTCTATCTTCTGTGTAGAAAATGTACGACTTGAAGGGCTTCCGGTAGGGATACCAGAATCCTACCTTGGGCCAGCCCAACCTGTGCCCATCTCAAGCCCAGCTATATATTAGTCATTAAATCAATGTAAGGGAATGTATTAATTAAAATTAATTACTAGACTGCCCTATTATGCAAGTTGTGACCCTAAAATATTAAAGTGGGGCCCATTCGGGGCCCTGGCGGGGCCCAGTTTGGGCTAGCCCACTTGGGCCCGGTCTGGCGCCCAGTGCCCGTTCTCGCAGGGCCCCAGTCGGGTAACACAGGTGGGGCCCAGTTTGCAGCCCAATCGGGGCCCAACTGGGGCCCAGTTTGGTTTGCTACTTGGGAAGCGACCCTTTTTGCAAAATACCTTGGTGAAAACTCCAAAAGTGACCCTTTTTTTAATGGTTTTGTTGAAATGTCTGCAAAGTGACCGATACTGAGGGGAATTTTGGTGTCATGCGGGCCCTTGGTAAGGGGTATTTTCCCTGCAAAGTGCCTTTGCCAGCCGCACACCCGTGTATACAAAATATACCAAGCGCCTCCCACCTTAGACAACCGTTATCCTTGCTAGGGAGCTTTTGTGTCCTAAACATACTCTTGCTAGGGCACTTTTGGCCAAAAAATCCTTGTTTTGACGAGAAATATGACGAAATATACATTTGATGGGTTATTTTACAGAGAAATTTTCCTCATGTCTGGGAAAAGTTCTGGAAAAATGGGAAAAAGTGGTACATTTTGGTGAAAAACATGTCATTTTTGCAAAAAAAAGTGACCTTTGCTAGGGCGATTTTGTTGAAAATAGACCCTTGCTAGGGACATTTTCCCTTCAAAACAGGACCCTTGCTAGGGAGATTTTGCTGAAAAAGGACCCTTGCCAGCCGCATGCATATGTATATATACAAAATGTACCAAGTGCCCCCCCCCTCCCGTGACATTTGGTTGCTTGTACTTTGGGTGAGAGAGCTATAGACACCATATGTAGGTCACCCCCACTGCACTCACTATGAGCTGTGTCCCTCAGGGTGGGATGTGCACAACTCCACTGTGACTCACGACTCACTCACGCCGCAACCAGCATCTTGTGCAGAGCGGAAACTAAAAAGGGTAGGTCTCGGTAGTTACTGAACAATTTTGAACTATACCAATTTACTTTACAATGTTACCCTGTATATTTGATATCATTTCATTGAACACGTACATCATTACCATCATTTACATCACATTGAACGTCCATAATGTCACTCTTTTCTTTTTTGAAATTGAACATTAAGATGCTTTCCAACTGTTTCGCCTTTTAATAACAACACTAGAGGGCTGTATACTGATATCTTTAGATCAAATAATTGGATATCTATACACGATTTCCCTTGGACTCTTTATTTTGAGAAGTTGTCAGCAACTCACGCTCAGACAATAAAGTAGATTGTATATGTCTGTATATTGAAAGTGTTATTTATGGCCCTAGACCCCTAAATTCGACATGGCGACATGGGCATTTCTTAAATTCGACATGCGACATGAGGCCTAGTGACATGCGACATGAGGCTTAACAAGATAGTGACATGGGACATGGACAGCTCTTAAAATCGACATGGGACATGGGCATTTTTAAGCGACATAGACATGCGACATGGCCATTTCTTAAAATCGAGGGCCCCTTATTTCCTGATTTCATATACAATCATTACATTCATCCTACAAAAAAAGGGATCCAGGTAAAAGCGTTAAGCGGTGGCAACATGTTTGACAAGGCTTGGACATATGAAAAGTTAGCAAAACTATTATGCTAGCTGTAGAACAACAACGACAAAGAAACATAGATCCTAGAAGGGGGTCTATCGAGGGTCCCATCCAGGGAGTAGAGCGTGCCCCTGGCGGTGCCAGTGACTGAGTACCACTGCCTGCTATCGGCCCTTAGGGAGTGATCATTTTTTAACAACAGGGGGGGGGGTGGTGGGTTTCCGCGCGGAGCGTGCGAAAAATTTTTGCCCCCCCCCCGGTCAAGGGGTCGAAATTTTTTACCCCCCCCCCCCTTAGGGTCGAAAATCGGCTCCCGCGCGGGCCCTTTGAAGCATAGTAACGCGCGGGCTTTTTGGCTCACAACAGGTTAAATTTTTTTGCCCCCCCCCCAAGAGGGGTCCAAATTTTTTTGCCCCCCCCCCGGTCAAGGGGTCCAAATTTTTTTGCCCCCCCCCCAAACCCACCACCCCCCCCCCTGTTGATAATAAATGATCACTCCCTTACCCCGGGTGGGGTGGTGGGGTCTCGGGCCCCGACTGTATGTATACAGTCTGGGATGTACTGACTAGTACTGGATGGGGATCGGTGAAGGGGATTTTGCTCAAAAAGTGCCCTTCCCAGCCGCACACATGTGTATACAAAATATACCAAGTGCCACCCCCCCCCCCCTGGGGCCCTTACTCATGTATTAGGGCGCAAACTGCACCTTTTAATAAGGCCCATATGACTATATAAGACGGAGTACAAATCTAAAATTGATGTCTGGTATTGAAATTTATCTCATGACTTTTTTCCGAAATTGACTTTTATCTTGGAGGAATTAAAAAAAAACGCCCCCCTCCCCCCGAGAAATCCTCCATAAATATCCTATAATTATGCTTACTACCTGCAAGCACCCTTACTACTTTGCAGAGATGATGATGACTATAGACAGCAAAACCCCACCTGGGTATGCGGAGGCCACAGCACCCGCTCTCCGGGGACTCTGTGATACCAGGGTAAGGCTGAATGTGGGGGGGCAGAAGTTTACCACCTGGGCCTCCACCCTGGCCAAGCTGCCAGGGACTCGTCTGTCAGGGCTGACCTGCCAGGACCCAGCCTATGACCAGGAGGAGAAGGAGTACTTCTTTGACAGGAACCCTTTATTGTTCCCTTATGTCCTGGACGCTTACCGCGATGGAGAGGTAAGTAGGCCAGAATAAAAAACTTTCTAAAGTATTGTAATTTTTAAAGTTTAAAGTTTAAAGTTATCTAATTTTGTGATAGGTTTGCAATAGTTGATAACAGTTGATAATTGAAAACACACATTAAGGTCTGGTATCTATGTTGGAACATCTTTGAACATTGAAATGATTTACTTGTCTTGAAAGGGTTCTAAAGTAGGGATGTCATTGGTATCACAGGTATTGATATATCGCTATTGCCTATGTATAAAATAACTAAATCAACAGTAGATGGGAATTTTCCCTAAATTCACCCCCATGTTGTATGTGGACAATAATCACCATAGCCTACAATGGTGATGGTGATGATTGCCATCCACACATCTTTAAGTGTTTTCCTTGTCACAAGATTATACAAGACAGATCAGTTGACAGCAAAAACCTTTTTTTCAAATCACTCTTTTTCCAAATCACTTCTTTTTCCAAATCACTTCTTTTTCCAAATCACTATTTTTTTCCAAATCACTTTTTTTTTTCTGAAGTAATTTCTTGGCCCTTTTGGGCCGCTGTAGGTGTGATAATTTGAAGTGTATACTTGTCTGGTCCCATTGCAGGTGCACCTGCCTGGGTCTGTGTGTGTGCCTGCTGTACAAGCTGAGCTGCTCCACTGGGGGCTGAGTGAGCAACTCATACCTGTCTGGGCTGGGGACCAGGAGACGTCCGCCCTTGTGGATGCCGCTCTGAAGCCCTCATCACTTCCTGAGGCTGTTGGCTGGAGGATTAAGGCAAACTCTGTCTGGCGGTTCCTGGATGACGCTCGCTCATCTAAAAATGCAGCGGTAAGATATTGTTCCTCTTCATGGGTCCATCCAATTTTGAGCGTGTCACTGCGTCACCTTTTAGGGGGAAACAGTGTGTCACTGCATCACTTTTTATGTATATAGGAACTCTTAGAAAAAAACTCTGTAGGTCCATTTTATCCCAATTTTTTCTGTGTCTGTCGATTTTTAAAAAGGCCTAGAACGACGTGTCGGCCGTGTCGATTTTTACCCATGTATAGGCATGATATTACTGGACTATTTTTTTTTCTCATTGCATGCCTAAGTATTGCTGATAATTTTCACAAAAAAGTAAAATATTTCAAGATAAAATGTGTCATATTTCTGTACGGTACATCAAGCCTAAATCTGCAGCGGTAAGATATTGTTCCTCTTCATGGGTCCTTCCAATTTTGAGCGTGTCACTGCGTCACCTATTAGGGGGGAACAGTGTGTCACTGCATCACTTTTTATGTATATAGTAACTCTTAGAAAAAAACCTCTGTAGGTCCATTTTTATCCCAATTTTTTTCTGTGTCTGTCAATTTTTAAAAAGGCCTAAAATGGCCGTGTTGCCGTGTCGGCCATATCAATTTTTACCCATGTATAGGCACTATATTACTGGACTTTTTTTTTTCTCATTGCATGGCTAAGTATTGCTGATCATTTTCACAAAAAAGTAAAATATTTCAAGATAAAATGTGTCATATTTCTGTACGGTACATAAAGCCATGGTTAGACAAGTGATGGCCAAATGTTTGAAAAGGTTTGGATATTTGATAGTAAGTATAGAAATAGCTAGAAGAAAATTGTTGATCATAAAAAACACTATTGGAATTAATGATCTAATTTAGTGTGTTAAAATTCAAGGAAAAAAGTGCATGTCAAGCCCCCAAAAAAGAGGTTAGTTTCAGGTCCCCCGAACGACCCTATGTATAGAGGGCTGACCCTACATTTTCTATGCAATTTTAAAGTAAATTCTGTATTCTTGCCCATTTTTGATCAATTTTAGTGTTTGCAAAGAGGCTAGCTAGTACATTCATTATAAAAAAAAAGATTAAAAAAAGTCTGACCTATAGACCCTACATTTTCCTCCCATGTTACCGGCAACAAATCTTTTTTTTTTGGGCCCAATCTCCCCTTTTGAAGCAGGCTGTTGATGATTATCCCTTGTTTTCCAGATTTGGTTGGTATTCTACACACTTCTACTAATGGTGTCACTGGTTGTCATCACAGTCGCATCAGTTCCTGAACACGCTAGAATCAGAGCCCTGAGTCATGTCAACATCCTCTGCTCATTCCTCTTTCTTCTTGAGCTGCTCGTCAGATTTGCCACTTGCCCCGAGAAGTGCAGTTTCTTCTGCTGCTTCTTTAACATTGTTGATATCCTCCACGCAATCCCCATGTTCATAGCTTGCTGTATCTCTCTTGGTCCTCTTTCCGTTAGCATTGATATCGGAGCTTTATTGGCTATTTCCACTTTCTTCCGAGCTGTTCGTGTTCTGAAAATATCGATGTTGAGCTGGAAGATGCAAGTTCTCCAGCTGGCCCTAAGGGCTAGTCTCAAGGAGCTGTTCATGCTTCTGGTGACAGAAACTATGCTAATGGTGGCCTTTGGAAGTGCTATGTATTTCTCAGAAAACAACATAGAAGATGCCAATGTTGGCTCCATCCCTGATGGTATGTGGATGGCTATCATCACCATCACCACTGTCGGTTACGGTGATTATTGTCCACGCACAGTAGGAGGAAAGGTAGTCTCAGCCACCTGTGCTCTTTCTGGCCTTATTGTAATTGCGCTTGCTTATTCAGTTGTCGCTAACAACTTCCGAAGGATCTATGAAAATGCAGAAGTGAGAATGAAGGTAAATCAGAGGGCTGGTGATAAGAAGGTGGATGAAGCCACTGCGGTTTAGAGTATCTGCGAGCAAACCAGGATTTTGTACTTTGGCATTCATGACATCATGTGTATTATAGGGATTAAAATGTCATTTGCATCCGTTTGAGTCAAAGAATTATTTACCCTGTGTAGGGAACATAATGATTATCTAGATCTAGTGTATTACTTTGAGAATTTTCTAGTAGCGAAATTCATATTGTGTTAAAATACATCTAGCCGCCATGATGAAATATCTATATTGGATATGGAATGACAAATATGTATTGTGCATGTTTATATCTATAACTGTCTAGCTTTCATTTATATTAATGGCAATAAAATAATCGACGCAATATGTTGTTGTTGAATATTTTATTTGGCAAGAGGAATGTTACATGGGAACTTTTTCATCAAAATGCCAATGACGAGCAGCAAAATAGCGCTGAAGTATTATAAAAGCATTGTATAAACAATTCACATCACATGGTACAGACACACCGTTTATAGTCTACGTCATGTTATTAGTTATAGTACTAGTACTGTGGTAAGAGTGAGGGTTTCAATTATTTTACAAAGTCTTTGTATGGTAGTCGCTGCACCTCCGGTAACAGTGCATCCCACAATGAATATAAAATTCATGAAATTGGTTTTGTGTTTTATTGTGGGCTTAACCCTAAGCAAATTATTGAATCATCATTTCCAAGTATAACATCAAAATATCAAAATTAGCAACCAAGACATTAATATTAGCATGGCAACAAAAAGGCCTTGGAAAGAAAATGTAATGCATTCTTCACATTTCTTTCATAATCATATCAAGAATTATCATGATTGTAGTATATCAGTAACATTTATTATAGTATATCAGTAAGCACACACAGGGAAACATCCTTATGTATATGACCCAATAGAACCCTTGTATTCTCTTTAATGCAGGCCTGTACAAGTGCATACTACCGTAATAGACATGCACAATGGTCCCCACCTCCCTCAGTGGCTCCACCTGGTGCCTCCCCTTCACACAATGAGAGGAGGGTGGTTCTATTCTATGTGTGCCCATTTACGTGCCAACCATATCTTCCCTATAGGAGGTGTCCTCGTGCGAGCATCACATGCTTAGTTGGACGTGTTCTTAGTCTTTATTGTTACCTGATATTTATATTATGTATCATATTAGACACAGCAATCATCAATTTACCCGTTGCCGCTCTATAATGGGATTGTATTGAATGATCTGCAGGATTATTATCTTCTTACTAATTTTCTAGGAGGCCTAAATATGGGCCCTTAAACTAATACTGATATAGTGTGGAACTTGTTTTATTCAACCCCTATTAGTCATATAATATCTGCTAATGTAGTATGATATATTCATTGTTATCTCATTTTGATAAGTCCAAATTCCTCTAAACAAAAAGACTTAAGGATATATCCTCAGGGGTAATCTATGCCAACAAAAACTATGATATATGTACCAAATAAAGTATTTAATGAGATGAACACACATGTATGCAGTAAAAGCACAGTATTTTATATAACAGGTTTTGTAATGGAGTACTGACCCACAAAATATCATTTATACATAATTAGCTGCAGCGAATTCCCATAAACACACATAAGTGCCAAGGTATTAAGTGCAATAGATCTAATATAAAACAAGACATTAAGCAAGTCCATGCCGACCCTGGGTCGGTAGCTACCAGTAAGCACCACGCTTGGTTGCACTAGGGGGGCTGTTACAAAACACAACGTAAAAACATAGCGCAAAAAGAGGGTGTTACGAAACAATTTCTTTACGTTGTTTTTCAAAGGGGTGTTACAAAACGAAATTAAAGTTATATATCTGTTGACGTTATGGTCGTTTTTTAATGTTATGGATCACCTTTCCAGCTAGTGTGCAAACATGTGTAAATTAGAATAAATTTGAAGACCACCGTGCAAATTTGAAATATTCACTAATATTAATGTACATTTTTAAACACTAACATAAATCTAAAAAAACATTAATCATAACGTAATTATGTTTTGTAACGTAAATTTTATTTTGAAACAGTCCCCAGGGGATGAAGGGTTGTATACATATCTCTGTGTCACATGCAGGCCTACTACCAACCTGCAGAAGATACACCCAGCTAATACACACCTCAAGACACAGTACACATCTACATTAGTCTACAGCTAAAGCATCTACAGTATTCTGGAGCCTAAGACCTGTACATATTTAGCATCGTGAATACCAGGTTCTACATACATAGAGTAGACTGATTTGGAGTTCTATCAGTTATTAAAGTGAGTATATCTGATTTTCTGCAGCTGAAGCATCTACAGTATTCTGGAACTAAAGATATATATTTAGCATCTTGAGCACCAGGTTCCACATTCAATTAGGGGGCCCTTGATGGGGGGGTCCCCATGTCCCATGTCGATTTTAAGAAATGCTCATGTCCCATGTCAATATCTATTTTCTTCTCATGTCCCATGTCACTAAGGCCCAAAATGGTCCATGTCGCCATATCGAATTTAAGGGTCTAGGGCCATAATTAGCAGATTGATTTGGATTTCTAGTTATCAAAGCGTTTCGGTTATCAAAGTGAGTATATCCGATTTTCACCAAAATCGACATCTGATATAAAGATATGCCAAATAGTATCAAGGTATATTATTTATGCAGCTCAGAAAGTGGGTCCCATGGGGCCCAACCATGGGCTTTTCTAGTGCATCATTAATGTGCCTCTACATGGGTACTCACATAATTGAACGTGTTGCCGTGTCAATTTTTAGCAAGATGGCTGTGTCACCATGTCGATTTTCATGTATGTAAAATATACTAGAGCCTTATAAGAAGGTCTGTGTCCGTCGATTTTTAAAACCCCCTTGTCACACTTGTTGATTTTTAAAACCCCCGTGTCACACTTGTTGATTTTTAAACCCCCTGTGTCGCCGTGTCGCACGTGTCGATTTTTACCCATGTAGAGGCACATTAACAACAATTGGATGTACTAACTTTAAGCTTTCAATTCAGATTGGCCTCCCATTGCCATGGCTTCCTCCTTGGACCACCAGATGTTAGGGGAGCATGTATATGATGGTATCTACATGTGTGGTGTATTCCCACCTCCAGTGTTGGACAGAATCCGAGGTGGGGACATCCAGCCAGATGTTCAAGATGTTATGGTGCTTACCTACCCCAAGGCAGGTGAGAGAAATGGTTAAAACTATCTTTAGGCCAAATAAAAAAAAGGTGTGTTTCAGGTTACACGACCCTACCTAGCAAAACAGGGCCGACCCTGGAAAGTTTTATTCAATTTTGTGAAAAGATTTATATCCAGAGTAATCTTTGGGGCCATTTAAGAGTCAATTTAATAGTTCACGAGTCGACGCCATTGTCAGGGAGTTGCTGCTGAATTTTGTGAGTTAATTTTTGGGTACCGCTTCTGCCCCCCTGCAGGGATCCCTTTTAATTACCCCTTTTTAGCAAAAAAATAAGATGTGTTGCTATTGCTTAAAGGGAATATTTTTGTACTTTTGAGCCTAAAGCTAAAAAAATCCGACCCACCCTACTTAGATTTTCAGACCATGTAACCTGAAACACACCTTTTTTTGTCTTGTATTCTAAACTTTGTAACCTGGATATGCCATCCAAGAAGTGGCATTCAAAAAGTCAGCTATTGAGAAATTATTGCCTTCCAAAATAGTGTGTACTAGACATGTATAGTCATACTTGTATAAAAAGAAACTGTGAACGGTAATTCACATTTCTCTTCGATATAATCTAGGATAGCAGTATTTTATGGCTATGTGTGGATAGCTTAAATCAGCTGAGGATGACTTATTTATACCTAATTTACATTAAATATATCCCCTACCATACTCGCGAAGAAGGAATAATACTACACGTATCAGAGTACCGTGGGGTATTACTGGCACAGGGGGGGGGGGGGGGGGTTACTGGCACTGTGACAGTGTTGTGTAGATTTCTTGCTAGGCAAATCAACTCAGGGTAGCCAATGATAATTCAAGACAATTTGGGTACCTACCCCCTTCCCCTAAAAGACAGTACAGTTTGAAAATTAACTTGCAGTTAGAATAGTTACTTTTGAAATTATGATCATTGAGTCATTAAGATCAAGATTGGTGTACTTATTGGCTTTGCTAAGGAAATGAATCCAGGTTCTTAGCTTCACTTATATGAGTTTTCATAAACCTTAAGCAGAATTCCATGGCCAATCTATGTCCCCACTTTTATAGTCTTGGTGTATTCTTGGTTGATCTAAGTTACAGTAAGTAGCGTAACCTGATATAACTTACATGCCAGCGGGTGAAGGTAAAGGCCAAAAAGACAACTCTGCATCCTGTCATCACTAATGAGTTATGTTAATAGTTGATCTCTTTGACACTGGGTGTCAGCTATGTGCCATTATTATACGATATGGGCTTACACCATGCTTTTTAGGTGATATTCCCGTTCTGATACAGCCTCGAGCCCTCCAGGCCCATTGCAGCCGTCAGGCTGGAATGGGCCTGGACGAATTTGTATCTAGTAACTGTGACCTACTTATAAAATGATCCAGGATCCTGGATCATTTCTTAATGAGATAGCTCAACTACTGATTGGTTAGCCATGGTCACATGATCATGAATGACATAGATATGTTGTGTTTGGCCTCATGGGTTCGAATCCCACCTTGGCAAAAAAGTAGGTTCGTTTTTTTACATTATCTATTTGGCCTATTTGAAGCATAAATACCCCTACACTGGCATAGTAATTTTACATATTACATATTTGGATAGGGACAATAGCGTAATAGAGGTGCATTGTACAGATATAAAAATTACTGCCCATTGTGCCAAGGTGGGACTCGAACCCATGAGGTCCAGATTGCTTATATCCAGTACTAGCCAGTACATAAGTACTCTCCCAGACTGTATACATACAGTCGGGGTCCGAGACTGGTTCTGATATTCCTGCATAGCGCACACTTGGGGAGGTGAAATCGTTCTGATATTCTGGATATCAGAACGATTCTGAATTCCCCATTCAGAATCGTTCTGATATCCAAAATATTAGAACGATTCTGAATGGGAATCGTCAGCCATAAAATCCGAGGTTTCATGGAGACTCGAACACGCTACATCAAGACTTGAAATCCGACGTGCTAACCACCACGCCGTGGAGGCGCTGGTAGGGGGAGGTGGCGAAACAAGGAGTCTACAGGCGGATTTCCAGCCCTGTAGGACCATTATTTACCGAGTTACAGAAGAAAAGGCATTTTTTGGTATAATTTCTTTGAAAATCAATATTTTTTTCTAATTTCTTTTTTACTATAAAGGTAGAAGTTGGACTTTACTTGGCCTTTCGTTAAAATAATTCTAGGGATTTTTTTTCACATAGAAGTAGGCATTTTGAAAATGGTTCGTTTCCACCTAGGATCGATCCGGGGACCCTTGGTGTGTGAGGCTTAGACACTAGCGGCCATGCCTATCCGGCTGTGGTGAATCTGGAGGGAAACGCTGGTTATGTTATAACACCGCCCCAAGCTGGCCCCCTTACAAATTCTATGTTGGACTCAGTGTTGGAGATTGAAGGCATGACGTAGCCAGGCTCCACCAATCAGCGAGCAGGGTTGGTCGGATGTCAAAACAACATGGCGCTACTGTCGTTATTCATCAATACACACCCCGCGGTCGGCGATATTCATATATTATTGGTTAATTATGTGTCTTGGTGTGTAACAACTTGAGGTTGTCATTGGGACAACCTAGAGCATATCTGGACTTAAAGGTTGTCAATACTGATGACTTTCAATATTCAAATTGACAATACCTAAATTAACAACATTAAGGCAGTCATGCTGACAACCCAACCAATGTGATGACCTAAGGTTGTCATTATGACAACTTTGGTCTGAATGAATCAGATGTGACGACCCTGAGGTTTTCAGTGTAACATATTCTCTAATATCTAACGCAAGTGGAATCTGAGCAATTGGTAGATGTGCACTCAGCCACATTACATAAACCTAAAAAGTACAGTTATGTGACGTAACTAGAGTAGTGACGTACATTTATGGGTCAATGCATCAACTACTTACATAGCTTTTCTTTTTATAATTCATCAGACATTAGTGGTGACAGGATGCAAAGTTGTCTTTTTAGCTTTTTGGCCTTCACTCGCAAGGCGGGTTGTATAGAATCAGATTGGAAGGGATAACACAATGTCCACTCATATAGAAGCAGGTGGAAAAAAGTGAAACTACCTAAAACCAAATTGAATGGTTATTTCCCTTTTCTATATGTCGAGACTTCGAGCCGTATTGTAAAGATGTTATGGTCCTCACCTCCTCCAAAGCAGCGAAAGAAATGATTGAAACTATTTTATATTCGCAATTTCGAAACTTGGCTATGCCATCCTAAAAACCAAAGAATCATTGAAATGTTATATCCTTCTAACAGCTAATGTATTATAACCAAATGGATTGCATACAAATGTATGACTTAAATTAGTTTCAAACTTACCAAGTTTAACAATGTACAGTTTACATCCACATCCAGTGCAATAGTTATACCCGTACAAAAAATACATAGAATCTAGGACAGCAGTATTTTATCGGTATGTGGTTTTAGCTTAACGCAAGGGAGGATGACTTAATGGTGTTTAAATTACACTAGGCATAATTATATTATTAACCCCAACACACACACACACTTAGTTATAGTATCAAATATATTACCGTAAAACCTGGCTTATAAGCCTAACTCGCATATAAGCCGCACCTAGACTTTGTGCCGATCCTATAGGCCGCACCAGTTTTCTGATTATGGTGGCTTTAGTTTTGTACCACACTGGCAAAAACTCGTGTATAAACCGCACCCCGACTCTGGGTCGATCCTATAAACCGCACTAATGATCTGATTCGCGTACTAGCCGCAGCTTATACGCAAGGTTTTACAGCAGACATATAAATCAGCCTACATAAATTACATAGTACACAGGTCCACGTGGTATGCAGCCCCTTGGTAAATAAGTGAGATAACCTTTATCAACACACTCAAACTAGTGTCCCTTTGTGTTAATTTTTCATGTTTTTAAAATTCAAATCACCAAAATAATAATGGTATACATGGAAAGCTTAAGATATCTTTCTTCTACGCCATTTATATATAGATTACCGTTATTTTGATGACGTCACAGGGCCGTGAAATATGGACATTTTTTGGGCTGTGTGAAATACAGTGTTCTTTGTTTAAATCAAGGACTGCCGTTTTCATTGAAAAAATAAATACAAATCCTCTACACCCAGGTTAAGGACCATATTAGCATAGGTTACCCCATTTAGTGGCAGAGTACACGTATCAAGCATTAAACTCAATTAATTTACAATGCTTTGCCATACCTGTACCTACCCGCGGTTTGTACGCGAATCAAACTCAGCTTTCATTTGATACCAAACATGCCTAAATAGGGCGCGGGTTATACGAGGGTTGTTATTACTACAGAACAGTACTAGAATTGATACCTTCAGATCAAATAACGCGTTATAGGATTCTTCTAAGTTGGGGGTGCGGGTTATACGCGAGATGCGGGTTATACGCGGGAATTTACGGTATATGTTTCCTGATGATGAAGAAAGCAAATACAGAGGTCCTGACAGAAGTAGGGCAATACGCCCGTGTCAGGTTTAGATGCATTTACATTTATCATTTCGATGTAACTGTATTTATTAAACCTAATAAAACATTAAAAAAAGAAGTTGCATCTCGGGCATTACCGGTAATGGCACTCAGTCAGATGACATAGATTAAAAAAAGGGCCCTCGATGTGGGGGATCCCTATGAAGCTCTATGTCTGTCTATGTAAAGAAAAGTTGGTGTCCATTGTCTTTGTCACTTAAAAATCTTTATGTCCTTGTCGATTTAAAGGCTGTACCCCATGTCGGCTTCAAGAAAGGCCCATATAATTAATTATTTATTTCTCATGTAGTTTGTCACTAAGCTCCATCAACACTGTGTCACCTCATCGAGTTTAGGTGTCTAGGTCCATATAAAACATAGTCACATGAGTTAACCTATTAACTACCTAACTAGAGCACTGACATTAATGGGCCAATGAGTTCACCTTATCCATGTGAAAAATGCTTTGTATAGAATGGCATTGAACTGAATTACCTTGATGGAATAAAATGAATTGGCAGTTCAAACTGTCAATAGTAGAAATTATTGATAGTTCACACTGTCAAATGTGGGAAATATTCCTGTTGACAGTTCCTCATGCAAAATAGTGGAAGATTTATCGTATTGACAGTTCTCACCGAACCTTGGAGTCAAAATCTGTTTTTGGAGTCACAATAGGTTTTTGGAGTCAAAATCATCAAAGTTAAAGGTTGGTTTTTGTGTCAAACTCGGATTTGGAATTAAAATGGGATTTGAAGTCATAATCGGTCTTTGAGTCGAAATCGGTTTTGGAGCCAAAATCATCAAAATCGAAAATCGATTTTGCAGTGAAAATTCGGTTATAGAGTCAAAATCGTCAAACTCAAAAATCTGTTATCTGGTCAAAAGCGGATTTGGGGTCAAAATCAGACTGCCCAAGGTCAGGTTGTGGCATATATGTGAGTTTTTGCAACTATAGGTACGCTAACTGATTTTGTTCTCAAATTGAGGCTATTCTCACGAATTTAACTCAGATATATATCATTAAAAAGTATAAACCTTAGACAGGGAGGTCCTATAGACCCTGCCATGGGTTTGTGTTTATATATCATGGTTATGTTTATAAAAAGTGGAAATTAGACTTGCCAAGGCAATATCACACGATCAAGCTCCTGATTTAGGTTCCGATTTTGCATCCCTGTCCCATTTTGGCTCCCAATCTCAAATCAAACAGGTGTAGGGGCATGATATTACATATTAATCTCATACACGGTATTTCCGGGTAACGTCTGTTTACTCGGCTTCTCTACCTGGAGCTAGTGCACACAGTTCCCGGGAGAGGACGCAGGTCCTCTCCAGGTAACCGTGTGCCGCTCTCAGGTGGGCTGCCGACCCACCCACCTGGCCACGTGACCTAAGAGCCGGTGATTATATAAGACCAGTGTGTTTACGTGGAAGGGAGTCAGTGCAGGCCCGACTGACGATAGACTTCACTATGTCCAGCCGTGCGGACAGCGTTGTATACTAAGACTATACTGACCGTTTCCTATATCCATAGAGAAACCTGATTTACCTGTGTGTATTGATTCTACACTGATCGTTCCCTTGTGAAGGAACCGGAGTTGTTTTTGTAATAAAGACTGATATTCTCGCACCTGGAAACTGCCGTGATCGTTGTTCCTTAAACCAGAATAACTACGAACCACCACACAGGTTTGATTTTTATTTATCTGAATGGTGACCTCTCTAGATCTGTGTTAACCTAATAAAATTGTATACATAACACATCTGATGTAAATAGAAACATACCCTGACACTTTATATCTGATCTGATTGTTTCACTAATATTATAGGATAGCTGGAGTGCAAGGGTATGATCAGATAATGAGAATTGACCAAAAAATCGGTTAGTAGAGCCCCAGCATATGGTACATTACTAAACTCACCATAATCAGATTGCCCGTGCAGCTTATAAGATCGGCCCAAAGTGGGGTGAGGCTTATACAGGTATAAGACTTGTGCGCGAGGTTTTACAGTAGCTGTTATGCAGCATGTATGCAATATTGTGCCTGTGGTTCTGTGATTCAGAAACCATTTAGATAGTACGGGGGCCAGTATAGCAAAAGGTCGTTAGAAATGTGATTTCGTTGCACCCCAAGCGTAACAGGCAAAACATGGTATCAAATGAAAGATGACTCCTTGGGCTATCAGGAGTCATCTTTCATTTGATACCATGTTTTGTCTGTTACGCTTGGGGTGCAACGAATTTCAAATTCTGAGTTGTGGGACCCTCTACTAAGATGTTAAACAAGGATAGTGGCTAATAGCCATAAAACTGATGTGTCTGTAATATCTGGTTCCAGGAGACTGCTGATGAATCTTTTGGGAAACAATAACATTTTAGACTCTAAAATGCCCTAGAATATTCCCTTGTGTATTGACTTTAGGTAGCATATTTCAAGCTAAAATTCCCGAATTCGCCAACATTTTCTCAGGATCATATAATATGTTTCAAAACATCGCTGAATGCTCTAATCTAAAAGTCAAATTTCTTTGGCCATGCGCACCCTAGACCCCTAGTTGTAACTCTCTTCAATCAACAGCCCTCAGGTCATGCGGGTTCGGTGCCGCCAGCTTAAATCACCTTCCGCCATCCCTGATGCGCGACGCTGATGCGCGACGCTGATGTTTCTGTTTGACATCCTTGTCAGGTAACGCCTGGTTCCAGGAGATCGTGTGGCTGCTGATGAACGACGCTGACGTGGACACAGCCTCCAGTGTGCAGCAGGAGGACAGGGTCATCTTCCTAGAGTGGCAGGACCCGGGAGTAAGTAGAATAATTATTTATTATTTGGAAATGAAAAAAAAAATTACCGCATAGATATTCATGATTATGTAAGGGTCGGATTCCCCTCGCCTCGGTGGTAAACCCGCAAGGGGGTATCACTCGGGTTATCCTGCTCCGCTCTGTGCCATACCCATCCAGTAATGTATGGCTCTGTCAAGTTGTCAGAAGGGGGAGTAGCATCTGGTCCATAGATCTGAAGGTAGTGGGTTTGAGTCAGTTTTTCTCCAGATGACTTTTCCGTGGCCGTCACAATTGAATTGAACAGCGTAAATTCTTGAGGGGCAATTTTATACACGAGTCAGGCTTATACGTGACAATTTACAGTTTGAAGTAAAGGTGGTTATGATTATGTCCTATGAGTAGTATTCCACTCAGTAATTCTGTCATCTGACAAAAGTCTATAAAGTTAAACCGGTGAATGTCCTCCGACGTATGAAATCGCAGGCAATTCCTTCAGTGAAATCTTCCCTGTGCACTGTATGACAAGGCTTTATTTTAATATTGTATTTAGCAAATTGCCTGATGACAGTTTTAGTTTATGTTGACCCACATGTAAAAAAGATTTTGATAGACGGTGGTTTCTGTGTACCACCATACAACGGTAGTAAACATGCAAAGCTTTCCCAGCAAACAAGAATACATTATTTTACATCAATTTTTTTTTAAAATGTCATATAACATTTTGCAATAATATAGAGCTATAGAGAAACGTTAAATACAAATAATGTTGTATAACGTTTTTTGTTTACTGGGTTGTCATGTTTCATTTTAAGGTTGAAGCAAGGTTGGATGTTCTGAAGGAGATGCCATCCCCAAGAGTCATCAAGAGCCATCTCCAATACTACATGCATGAGAACACCATCAAGGACAAGAAAGTCAAGGTGGTCCTAGGTATCCGAAACCTGAAAGATACCCTCACCTCTCTCTACCACTTCTACTGCATGAACGAGGGACTAGGGAAGTTCTCCGGAACCTTCAGTGAGTTCTTCCAGTATTTCAAGGCAAATAAACTAATCTTTGGCAATTGGTTTGACTTCAATCTGGGCTATTGGCAAAACCGCGAGAATCTCAACCTGTTTCTACTGCGCTATGAAGACCTGCATAAGGATCTTGAAGGCACCATCAGAAAGCTTGCGGAGTTTCTGGAAAAGAGTCCAACTGAAAAGCAACTGGAGGCGATCATGAAACATGTGTCTTTTGAATCGATGCGAGCAAATGACAATATTAACAAACAATTTGTTGGTGTTATGGATAACACAGTGTCTCCTTACATGAGGAAGGGTAAGGTGGGGGACTGGGTCAACTACCTGTCTGCCGAGGAGAGTGATTACCTGGATGAGTTATGTAAAGAAAAGCTGGAAGGCACAGGCCTGGAGGTTGAATCTACCATCTAAGGTGGCAAAATCAATGATTAGGGTGTCAATAATATCTAAGGTGCCAAATTAAAAAAAAGAAGATGTTGTTTTCAGGCAAGCCAACCATAGATTCAAAAAAAGGGCCAGCCCTAGAAATTCCAATTTTGAATTTTTTTTATAAATATGGTGGTCCATTTTTTGATTTCAGAATCAATTTGATAGTCCATGAGTTGACGCCATTGTTGGTAGTCAGCACTGACGTTTGTGAATCAATTTTTAAGTACTCTTTAGGCCAAAGTTAAAAGAAAAGAAAAATCTAACCTACAAACCCTAGATTTTCAAACTATGTAACCTGAAACACACATTTCTTTTTCTTTTGGCCTCAGGCATTTTTGTCACAATTACACCCAAGGTGACTAACTAATCAACAATTGTATGCAACATAGGAAAGTAGCTTTTTAAGATGAAGGCTGTTGTAAATTGCTTGTCCTATTAACAGACGGGGCTGAAGGATGTTGTGTTCTGATAAATACTTGTGCCATACAAAATCTTGTCGTAAATAACTGGCCACAGCACACTGTACTAGACTCCAATCCTGCAAGTAAAAACCTTGTTATCTTATTTAAATAACACCGTAATATCAAATGTGTAAGGAATAACTTCTTGATTTATTAACATTTTGGTAACGAAAGGAAAGCAACTCTTACAACTTGTTTATAATCACTCTGTATATATTGTGTCAGGCGATAAAAACCTATTCAAACCCCCAAAAATGTGGCCATGAAGTTCACAGTAAGGGTTTATCTATAATAAATTGCTTTTGTGTATAACCATAGACATAGTCAACGCCCCGATCTGTCAGCAGAATAGATGATTATCGCGATAAGTAAAAAAGAAGCTTGAGGATACAGGCCTGGAAATTGAAATCATGTCAGATGTCTTAAAATGATGCAACAATGCAGCCATGGTGAGTGACTCGCCGGTGCTGCACTGGTGCATTATGCCGACCATTCAGAAGTGTCTCAACCATGTAGGGTTGGCATGATGCCTGAATGCAGCATTGCTGGTGAGTTAAGCGCCAGGGCTGCATTAATGCATCATGATGACCAAGGGCATTAATGCATTATGTTGTCCCTAACGGTTTAAATGTGCTTAAATCAATGAACTATGATTCATCATGATTATGGCCATCATGTTACAACTGAAAATAAATGCCATTGTCTCGTTCATTTGATATATTATCTCCTAGTTACCTGTATGTGAGTAGTCGAATGTGTATCATATCCTATAACGATTAATCCAGAATTTATATATTAATATTTGGGTGTATCTTATTCTTTGTAAAATCACTAGGTGTAAAAGATACGCATGTTATAAACTCAAAAAATTTAACTAAACCACCAAAATGATTTTTACAATAAACCATGTCTCACAATGTCGATAAAATTGGTATTGCATAAAGATGTGTTGAAAGGTTTGTTTCAGGTCATCTGACCGACCCAAGCAAAACAGCGGCGACCCTACATTTTTTTGTGCAATTTTGAAGAAAATGTCATATTTTTACACTTTTTGGGTGATTTTTAGGGTTTACACGGAGGATGGCCAGTACTTTTATGTTAAGAAATGAAATAAATGAAATAAATATCTGACCTACCGACCCTAGTCTTTTTTCCCATGTTACTGGGAACATACCTTTTGTTAATTTTTTGGCCTAGTTAATTATTCTCTTCACTAGATCCATAATGCTACTCTCAGGTCCTAAGCTTCTGCTTTGCCTTTTATGAGTACCGCACCATCAGAAATTAGCGCTGGGGCAATCTTCAATTTTGCAGGGTCGATATGTTTTACCCTCCCACAAATCCACCAGCCCACGTTGTGTGCATACATCACTTGAAAGATGATAACATTGGAAAGTATGCAAATTTTATTGCTATGATATGACATTGAGTAGTATAGGTACTGTCAGGGCTTTATTGACCGGATTGATGTTTTTAAAACATAGTAGATGAAAACAATTATACAATATACATAAGTAAATATAATAAAAGTTCACACCTAGATACACCCTAAAGGCACATACATATCCACTAAAAATGGCATACTAGTAATGTGAAAATATTCCTGGGTTTTCAAGGCACAATCACATTAATTCCCTCCGGAGTCTTGGCATGTCATCTACGTATACTTATGTGTACAGCCGAGGTACGTTGCAACATTGTGATTACCATCACTTGTTAGCACAATGCAGTTCGTAACATATTCTAGCCTAAACTTTAAAAAATCAAAAAAAAAAAATCGGCCAGCAGGGCCTCGCTTGAGTTTGAGTTTTGGGTAATATTTATTGCATCCACATCTCCAGTAAAGGAGTATTTAGAGCGATACAATTTCTTCAATAAACAAGTAATGAAACATATAAATTCGTTCTCTTCTCTATTTGTAATGATATAGTTCACTAGGGTTCAAGTGACTTCACCTGAGTAGATATAGTTTTGTGGCATGGCTATAGTGGCTTGTGTGACCATGTTACCAGTAACCAATCCTCATGTCGGCCGTAGCAATATGATCAGTAGATCATGTAGCATTTCTGTTCCGCTTTAACATGCACCATGCCCATACACCTTGGATTCATGTAGCAAGTCTCGGCGCAGGACTCAGGGTGAAGGCTTGGCTTTACAGACGCACGGACAACAGCAGGTATGGCCTCCACTGAGCGGAAGCTGAAGGTTCTCTGCCGTGATCCTGCTCTACCAACGAAATTAGCAACATTATCCGATCGTGCCCATAGCGTGCCATCACCTGGGGAAAAACCATGATAAGGCCAAATAAAAAAAGTTTTGTTTCAGGTAACATGGGAAGAAACTCCAGGGTCGGTAGATCGGATTCTTTTTTTTTTTACTTTTTTTTTTTTACTTCCCTAAAAATATAAAAGATTCTTCAAATTGCATAAAAATCGTAGGGTCGGCCCTGATTAGATAGGGTCGGTCGGGTGACCTGAAACAAATCTGTTTTTTTTGGGGCTAAACAAGAATAACTCTTGTGAAGTATTTTATCCTATATTACTGTTGTTTGTTTATACTTTCACTGACCAAGTTGGCAGAACGCGTTCACCCTTTACATGAAATTATGGTCAATAAATCTTCTTTAAAAAAAAGATAGAGATAACAAGATGGGATATTTGTAAGATTTTGGTATTTTTATCGTAATCTTGAATAGAATGAAATGATACACTATTTGATAAAGATTCTTAAAAATAATTGGATTAAGGTGCTTTTATTTCTCCATTGAATCATGAACTGGTATGTTTTACAATTTGATATGCTTTTTGATGATTTTGGTATTTGTATGATAATCTAGAACTGAATATGGATTCATTTGGATTTTATTATCCTTGCGGGTAAAAAACTAGCTTGGGTGCATTGTCCTTCTGCTGCCAGCACCACCATTTATACATATTTCTTTGACGGCTTACATAAACTAGTATTCAAACCCATTTAAATGATAGAATGAACTATTTGATAAAGATTCTTGAAAATATTAAGGTTAAGGTGATTTGGTTTCTCCTACTGGTGTCTGTCACTATGTAATTTCTCTTTTTAATCTGCATCTGTTTGTATTAACATTAGTTCTCTTACCTCCATTAAGGAAAGAATGCTTCAACTCATCTTTATCTGTAGGTAAAAAACGATTAGATAATTTTTTTGGACATAATCAATAACATGGATTACTTAGTAACCATTGAATTCCTAACTACACAATAGATCTGACACTCCCTTTATAAAAACAGCATTTGACAAGTGGCTAACACAAGGACATACATCAGAGACTTACATAAGGCCAGACTCCACTAGGGCGACACAGCTACCTGCGAACAGAGCGTTCTTATGGTTCCTTTGTTCTCAAATAGATCGCCCTGTTTCGCTCTGTTTCGCCCTGAATGTCGCCCTGAATGTCCCCATGAACAGGGCTACATTCAGGGCGAAACAGGGCGAAATAGGTCGAAACAGGGCGAAACAGGGCGAAACAGGGCGATCTATTTGAGGACAAAGGGCCTTAAAGAACGCCCTGTTTCGCAGGTAGCTGTGTCCCCCTAGTGGAGTCCGGGCTATATACATTTACAAGGACATACCCAGATGGAATTATTGAGATCAAGCTGTATAGTGGATTTTCAAATTCTGAAAAAAATGTCACAGGCCATGAACTACTATATTATACCAAATATACCTAAATGGGTTTTTTGATGTAGTTAGTCATGTGAGTAGGAATTATGGCCATACTATAATAAAGCATAAGCTAAGGATTCTAATTTTAGGTACACACACAGAAAAGTGAGAGTCATTGTCGCTAAAACTACCCTCTGCCTGACTCTCAGGTGAGGGTAGTTTTAGCGACAATGACTCTCACTTTTCTGAGGGTGTATATCAAATGAACTGAAAATCATAATTACCGATGAAGTTGTTGCAACCACTTTCAACTCGTATTTTCACAGCATATTGTGATCCTATCCAAGTCAGTCTGCTGCCCAGGGATGTAGTCAGAGCTGCAGAAGCAGATGTTGGGTTGAAGGTGATCTGTTTCACAAGTGTTGGGTTGCTATTGCTTTTTGATTCAAGGAATGTGGTGAGGTCTTCCTTGACGCATCTTGACTGTGCGTTGCTCACATCTTCACACTGTACCCCTATATTCCGATAGGGTGTCTGCGCGAAGCCTAGTTTGACCTCGCCTTGGGAATCAACCGCCAAGCTGATTTTTGGCATGAGGCCTTTGTTTTCACGAAGTGTCATGAAGCTCTGGGTACCATCACTTGGGGTCAGACGAAGGTCAAATATCACATCTGTAGTGACTTCATAATGTTTTGTGTCATATACAAGGTTTAGAAGGTCCATGTGAGCATCGCTCAGGATGTCGACGGTTACTGGGGAGGTTGTTTCATTGAAGACCCAGCTGTTTGAGTAGTTCTGGTTATTAAGGACAAACCACATCGTCTTGTCTGAGTGTCTGTGCTCTACGGTGACTGTTGTGTTGTGAATTGTCAGAGGTCCGCTCGGGATGTTGCACGCGGGTTTGACGTATTCCTGGCGGATTACTGCAAATGAATCCAGTATGATAAATGGGTCCAACCAATACGTTATACAGGATTGGTTGGGGTATTGATGGAAGAACCCAGTAAACAAATAACGTTATACACCATTTTATAACGTTATATAACGTTATATGTCAACGTTTTTCTAAGCCTCTTTAATATGAAATAATGTTATGTAAAATTGAAAAAACGTTATTTTGACGTAAAATAACGTTTTTTTGTTAGCTGGGAACTCCCCAGGTGGCAAAAGTAGTAATAGGTCTTCTACAGTATAGTAAAAGTCAGGCCCGAATGTGAGCCTGGTGAATGAAGGCGATTCAAAACAATTCCTTCAGGAGGGAATACTTACACGTCTTATCGGAATATTTTCACACTTCCTTTATGTAAATGAAGCTAACGCACCGCCCTTTAACTGGGAATACTTTGCAATGCTTATCTATATTATTACATTGACTGTTATGTTGTGTATTGTCATCGGTCCGTGTTTTCCCAGTGAACAGTGAATAAGCCCATGCTTATCTATATTATTACAGTATTTGACATGAGCACACAGTGCATTTGAAACATTTTTTTAGCTAGAAAAACACACAAAAAATCATTCTATTAAGCGCACACCCACCACCAATTTTCCCCTGCGATTATTTTGCTGTTTAAGTAACTTATTTAACGTTATTATCACACAGTACACGTTTTTTTTCACTTTTGTAAAAAGTTTTTTTTTCATTTCCTTGAATCTTTTATACATTTTTTGTGAAAAGTTTTTTTTTTCATTTCCGGGAAAATGGCCAATTTGGCGAGAAATGGGTTCAAAATCGGAAAAATGTCGATTTTAGGGAAAATGGCCGATATGTAAAAAAACTTTTAAGAAAATGAAAAAAACTAACTTTTCAAAAGTGAAAAAGAAACTTTCACGGAAATGAAAAAAGACTTTTTACACAAGTGAAAAAAAAAGAACTTTTACAAAAAACGGAAAAATTACTTTTCTTGTTTAAAAATAAAAATAACCTTTCTGACCCTTCTGGGCTTCTGTACTAAACATATTATTCACAGTCTTGGTAGTTTGAATATTATGTACGTTTTATTGCCTAAAACTGGCCCAAAAATGGGGGTGTGCGTTCATTACTATTACTAGGGGGTTGTGCGCTTATTAGATTAAATATGGTACTCTCATTCCCGGCATGAAATTGAAATACTCACTTCGACATGATCTGACCGGGAAGGTTAGACCAATCACGGCCAGCTGACTGCTAGTGTACTCTCCTGAGTGCAGGAACATCATGGTCCCTTGGCTCCTTTCGCGGCTAAACAGGGCCCAGCAGGCGCTACCTAAATAAGGCGTAAATACAAAGATAGGTTTGTATGAGGTAACATGGGAAGAAGGTAGTGTAGGTAGGTCGGGTTTCTTTTTTTTTAAAACATTTTTTTTCTTCATTTGGAAGTACTAGCGAGCCCCTTCTATAAACCCTAAAATTGGCCAAAAATGTGTAAAATGTGAAGATTTCCTCAAAATTGCATAAATTTACATCTTCAATACAGCATTTCTATTTGACATTATGTAATAACCTTGAAAATAGTAGCCAGCCTATTTGTAAACCTAAAATTGACCCCAAAAAGTGTAAAAACATAAAAATGTCTTCAGAATTGCATTAGAAAACGCAGGGTCGGCCCTGTTTTGATATGTATAAATACGTATATACTGAACGTTGATAAACGTATAAACGTTAATGTAGATTTACGTTTATTAAACGTTTTTGTGGATTTTACGTAGTAATTTGTCTTTTCAACGTATATATTCAATTAAAAATACATCAGAAGATGTAGAAAATAGTGTTTTATCGTAATATAAACATTTATTTTCAGATATTCAGGTAGAAGAATGAAAACCTATAGAAAGAGAAAATATTTAGTTCTCCACTCAAAGTATTTTAGTTTTATCCTGTTTTACACATCCAAGGCTGATAGGCAAACCCTTCAGTTCATCATTATAGGACAGCCTTCAGATGTCACCAGGACTCATGTATTTAGTCATAGTGGTACCTAGAACAGGTTGGATATATCTATCCTTCAATGCCATGAAATGGGTGTTTAGCATGCTGCACATTGTAATACATTAGACCAAAATCGATGTCTCAAGATCTGTCTAAGAGTTGATAAACTAACCAGCACCGATCTGGTACATTTTAAGGCACAGATGCCAATGTTAGTCAGTCGAAGATATATTCACTTACTAAATTACATGTATAAGCGCTCACGCGACCCTGTTTATATTGATGTTAGATCCATTACCACGCGAGCTCACACTGGCCCTTTGCTCACTGTCACGAGATCACACTGCGCCTCCTTTGATAAGAGTATAGGATACTATGGCGCTCTGTGTTGGAACTCCCTACCACCAAAAAGAAGAAATGCTGAATCCATGAGCATCTTCAAAACCCAAAGTACTCTGGCCTTAGAAGCACTAATTCCATTAAACTAGAGAGTTCCAGCCAAAAAAACAAACAAATCTTCAAAATATTACCCAAACATTAACACCCCCATTGATTAAATTTCACCCATTCCAAATTCTGTCTGAAATATTTCTTATCCCTAATTTAGTGTTGGGCCCAAACAGGACCCAACATACCCCCCCCCCTCTTCTAGTACTGTAGCTTAACCATAGCAACAGTAACAATCTTGACCCTTAAATCGTACAGTGACCCAAGGGCCAGGGGCACTGCAGTAAAAGCAACCTAATACTCAACAGAGTAGGGATGATGACAGTGCCTTTCATTTGTTGTCAACATAATAACATGTCTATTCATCATCACGATAGCGGCTACATGTTATACATATAAATTGTTATAACTTTTGTGTAACACCTGGAACTTATGATGTAACCGACTCATTAATCGCAAGGGAGATACTATGATGTAATACTCTATGACAATAAAATGATTAATAAACCTAAAAAATACAGGCACCATATAATTATGTAAAGAAATATTTTGTCTAAACATATTCAAACATTAAATGCAGATGCCAGATTGGTTGAAGAATTTATATGTCAGCATTATTGTTGCATGTTTTAGAAGAATATTACTATGCAACTATCAGCATAGTATTATCACATGCTAAACTGCCACCTGGTGAGATCAGCCAGAAACACAAAAACCTTTCAACGTTCTAAATAGGTTAATTATTACCAGTAATATACCTAAAATATATACGTAGATCCACATAATTTACTTTAATGATTTGTAAAGAAGCATAAGTATCATAGTATTGAACAGAATGTGTGCAATCAATACAGTACGATATACTTAGGCCAAAAAAAGAAGGTTTGTTTCAGGTCACCCGAACAACCCTATCAGAACAGTAAGACATTTTCGTATTTTTACCCTTTTTGGTCAATATTAGGGTCTTCAAAGAGACTGGCTAGTACTTTCATGTACGTTTCTTTCCATGTTACCTGAAACATACCTTCTTTTTTTGGGTCTTACCTGTGATACGGAGTGAACCTGTTTCTATGGCATCATCTACATTTATGGAAATGGTTTCTGTCAGAACTGTGTGATTCCCTGAGAAGTTGTCCTTACTCCAGATAGTAGCAGCACTCATGTCACTTCCAGCTAAAAGAAAAAAGACCGTATGAAACACAAAGTAATAGAAAATCCTTCAACTCCGTGGCACTATTTTTCTTTTTATAACTATTATGCATTCAGGAGGTAGGGAAAAGGTTCCTGGGGTTCCTGTTTGCATCGGGCTCTTGACCTTGCAACTATTATATATATTGATTACATATAACTGGGCGTGCAAAGGCAATAACACCAATAAGCTTCTAAGAATAATAACAGAAGTTGTAGTCAACAGATGTGATCATTGCGTTTATGAATAAAACATTGATAAAGTATTATATGACATAAAAGGTGGAATTTTCACCTTCCAGACAATATTATAATGAAATGTCACAACGATGATATGAAAAGTACCAACCCCCTCATTTCACCAAGATATGTTCCAAGTAACTATCACTGATGGGAGAGCAGTAAGGAACCCACGAGATGTAAAGCATCTAACCATGAATCCAAACCAAGTTAAAAATTAAAATGTTTAGCATACCATTTTGATGATGCATTATACAAATACTTCTGAAGTAAAATGACTAACCAGCATTGCCAGCAACTAAGGCCAGCAGAAAGAGAAGCTGAAGAAGGTCCATGGTGCTTGCACTCTCCATGTAAAAGTGGGCAAAGTATGCCTTGTACTGACCTTTAGTAGACCCGATGTTCTTGTCTATATGGAGTGCCAAGTCTACCAGAAGCTGATCAAACAAAACAGTTGGAGGTACTTGGATATTACCATTGACATAGAACTCTGAAAGCTGTACTCTTTGAATAACTACCATTCTAGATAAATTACTTTAGCATGGTAAAACATAGTGAGTTCATGCTCTGAAATAGGCAATTTGACACTTTAGGCTTATTGTTGTAAATCAATAAAGGGAGAAATTAGTGAACATTTCATAATTAACTCAAGAAATGAAAAAACATGTTTATTAACGTTGCAATATAAACATTGTTTGTAATTCTTATCGCTTTATTTGAACAATAACTACGTCAACTATTGGAGGTTTAGTACATGTAAATAAGTTATGAACATTGCAAATTAAAGTTATTATGGATGCTTGATTCAGTGCACTCATTGAGATGTTTCAGCTATACTTCTAAACCTGCAAATCTATTGCTCATCAAAATAAATTGCATGTTAATAATCTCTAATTATTAGAAATGCTCCACATATATTTCACATTACATCACTCAGGTTTTGTTGTATAATCTTTTCCCCACAGGCATTACCAGATTGGTATTGATGTCATTCTTAGGGCTTTGAATAGCCGACATGGAGAGCAAATATCCTTAGGATTTTCATTGATCATGGACATGGAGAATAACGAGCCTAATCACAGTTGGGGGTGAACTGATAAAGTATTCAGAGGGTGTGTATTGTAATAGTAAGGGGTGTGTTAGCGATTGCTGTAACATGGTAATGAGATATAGGCATACTTTAGTAACCCATATGTGCCTATTATGTATCACTTTTAACGTAGCAATAATTACACCTTCTAGCTATGTATAAAGTGCCCTCAGGAATATCTACTTATACCTCGTTATACCCGAGGCATATAATTGTTCTTAAAACTGTGCAATTAGCTGGACTATCATTGGAACATTCTTTAACACCCAGAATAGTTTTTCGCAAAATAGGCTGTAATGCTGACAAGTTCATCACACAGGCTTCTGAGAGATCACCCTGCACTCTTCGAGTAAAGCTGGCCCATGTTTTGGGGAAACGCTGAGATTTATTTTCAACCTTTCTCTTTCCTGATCAAGAGGGAAATTAGAGAAATTATACATGAGCACACGCGAATGGTACCTCCCATATATTGTGCCCATACTCCTCACTTATTCATCTCGCTACAAATGATCACACAATACCCTATGTCGAATCACCCCCTTTCTTTAAAAAAACATGTTTGAAGAGTTTACTTGAGTAAAGAACAACCATTTTGTTTAGATTACAGGTGCACATGGAAATGGGTAGAAAATTATCCTATTTCTATGGTTTTTTTTTAATGTTTTTTTTTTTTGGGGGGGGGGAGAAATTTTTATCCATTTTCATATTTGAAAGATACCTATCATGTAGAAACCGGAGCAGAGCCTACTTCCCCAGTCACTCTCCAGGTGGCAGCAGCAAAACTGTACCCATCAATGTCCCTCTCATCCTGCACCTGAGGGATCCAGATCTCCAGCAGAGGTATCACTCTCCTAGCACATTCCTTGTCTACACTGATAATCTAAAAGCCCAAGCCCTTAGTCTGTAGTGGCTATCCCAGGTTGGTCATAGGCCCATTGGTCAGGTATGACCATGTTCTACTCAAGAATGACTGAGGCAAAAACAGCATATTGTGACTAATGCCTTACTCAAAAGGCCTAAATTGCAAAGACTAAGGTGGGTTGGTCAGTACTGACCAACATGACAATATTGACTAACCTAGGCTGGTTGTATAGGGAGCCAACAAATGGCTGACTTGGTTAGGTAATATAGTGACCGAGATATTGGTTATATTGGGAGCCAAAGAATATCAGTGTAGATGCACGCGGAGAGGGAAGTTCGCCATTTAGCTTTGCACAGAATGGCCATTCCATTGTTGATTTGCATCTCATAGTTTAGTGATAATAGATAGCAGGGTGATTGAGCCCATGATGAAGGACACAGCTACTAAAACTCACATAACAAAACTTGAAGATATAACTGTATAGACTTATTTTATTTTTCATACATGCCTCACAGTCATTGACAACGAGTTTACAGCATTTCCCTACGCTTACCAACTCCCCATACAGACCCCCCATACTTATAACATTGTGAAAAGGAAGAATGTAGAAGTCCCTTTAAAGACACTTTGGAGATTTATTAAGGAGGTTATGACAACTGTACCTGAAACCCCAAATCGTTTGGCATCCTACAGCATATACCATGACAGTAGTATAACATTTTATATAAACGTCTTTTAGTAAATCATAAGAAATAACGATTACATAGCACTATATTTTAAAGGGGCGGTCTCACCACTCACACTTAATTGTTAAAACATATATGATAAAATAATAAGCCTATGAGCAATTTATAAGAATAGAAAAGAAAATGATTAACAAAATATCACATTATTATGTCATTATAGATCGATGATAGATTATCACTGATTAGGCATGTATAGTTCAATCCAATGACTCCATTAATATTTTCCTCACTCCGAGCAAAATCATTACAAAATACAACCTAAATATGTCCAAACAGGAGCTAAATCTCGCGGAACACTAGATCCTTCGGGGTAAGTTCCTTTTCGATCCGACCATTGACATACTCATTCTGTTCATCGGTGAAGTAGTTCCTCCAGTCGCCGACGGCTCCCTTCCGCATAAACTTAGAAATGTCCCCTTTGAAAAAGTCAATTGTGCTGTTGTTAGCCATCGGGTCTTTCTGCATTGACTCGAAAGTGGATTCTTTGACAATGGCCTCAAGTTGAGGCTCAGTGAGAGTTTTCCCCAAGAATGCGGCCAGTTTGATGACTCCCCCCCTCAGGTCGTCCTTCATGTCTTCGTAATTGACGATGTAGACATCTGGGTGTAGAATAGAGTAGCACAATTCTGATGATTTTCAGATATTACGTAAGATTATGTTATGTCGCATGGGGATGATGAATGGTTATCAATATCTATTAAACGAGATATGGGGGCAATTAGTTAAGAAGTCATAAAGAATTGTATAAGAACAAATAAAATGTATTATACCACGATTATCTACTTCAGGCACTCAAAGCAGTGCCTAAACTGGATAACCAGCGTGCATCAGAACTGGATAATCGCACTGTTATGACGCCACACAGTACGTTTAAATGGTAAACATACCTTTACAGGGCAAAATAAATCAGATTTTTTTCTCAAATGTTAAAACTCTGTATAAATGGAATAATACATGAATAAGCAAGCACTCAGGTTGGTTATTTATGGCTAAGGCTTGAGGCGCAGCCCTTGTGCTTGCTTATTCATGTATTAGTCCCTTAATATTCCATGTGTAGAATAGATAAGTGTGCCCCTACATGGGTAAAAAACGACACGGGCGACACGGCGACACGGCCCTTTTAAAAATCGACACGGGCAACACGGCCCTTTTAAAAATCGACGGACACACACATTTTTATGAGGCCCTGTTATACGTTAAAAACATAAAAATCGACACACTGACACGGCCCTTTTGCTAAAGATCGACACGGCGACACGGTCAAAACTGTGGGGACCCATGTAGAGGCACATAAGTGGTACTCCTGATAAGTCATAACTGGTTCACCTCACAAAGGTGGGTACACTTGGAGTGGGGGGGGGGGGGGTGTTCCAGGTGTGTGAAGTATTAATTAACTGTATTGTTGCATGTGAATACTGTAAGGGCCTGTGTGCGAGTACTTGGAGGAAATAGAGAAGGAGAGTATGTAGCAACTTGATTGTAGGGGATAATTTAATGTGTTTATGACCAAGAAATAAAGCAGTACGATTTTGACTCAGCTTGTGTTTGGACAAGCCGAGTCAAAATCATACTCTGTGGGGGAAAATGTATTAACCCTTTGAGGATGGCAAGATGCCTTAATGCATGGTGCCCTTGGTCGTCATGATGCATGAATGCAGCCCTGGCGAGTAACTCAATAGTGCTGCATTCAAGCATCATGGCGACCCTATGGGGTTGAGACACTCTCGAAGGGTCGGCATGATGCGCCAATGCATCACTGGCGAGTTACTCGCCAGGGTTGATGCATTAATGCATTATGCCATCTTTAAAGAGTTAAGCGACTTAATCTTACCAGGGTGCTGGCGTTGCTCCCACCAGCCCAGAACATGGTCAAAGTAGTCCCCATAGAGGAGATGCTTTGTTCTGAAAAGACTGAAGAATTCCTCAAATTCCCCTTTGAAGTAGCCGAGTTGTCCATTCATCTTGTAGAAGTGGTAGAAGGACACTAGGAGGTCCTTGACATTCCTCATCATCACCACCGTCTTGAACCCCTTCAAGAAGAAAGCAAAGAGCAAATAATACTAAGATGGTCCACTTCGGGGACAAGATATTGGCTAGTAGACCCTCTTAGTAGTATTTGCTCTTTGAAGTAAGGAAAAAGGCCCTTGCTCGATCATCATCCTCACCGACCTTTACCTTTCTATTAGTTTATGTTATAAGTTAACAAAAAAAAGTAATCCATATGCTAATCGACACCACTAGTATATGTACGCAACCAATTCCACCTGGTATATGATATGACCAGTGAGTACCATCATCCATAATTGCATAAGTGATGATGGTGCTCACTGGATCCATATAAACTGTTATATGTAAAGATACAGGCTATAAGTCTATTTTAAGGCCAAATGAATATATGGACTATCAAATTGACTCTGAAATAGTCCCAATTTTTTTTCTTCAAAAAATTAATTTTTTTTTCAAAATAGGATAACAATTTCTAAGGTCGGCCTTGTTTTGCTAGGAAGGGTCCGGTAACCTGAAACACACCTTTCATTATTTGGCATATATAAACGATTACAAACAAACCTTTCCGCTCTGCTCTTCTATGGCCTTCTTGAAGAAACTGAAGGGCAGGTGTGACTTCAGAGTTCTTGGAGTCTCCATTTTGTAGATCCCCTCCATGTATGAAGCATCGGCCAGGTCATACTCCAAGAAACATGATCTTTTATATAATGGTATGGCTCTTGCTGTCTCGACATCAACATTGTTATTTAAGAGCCAGACGATATGTTCGATCCAAGTTGTTCCTGCAAGAACAAAAGTGAAGGGAAGTGGAATTTCTTTTATATATGCTGTAGCAGGTAGGCACAGGTTGTTATCTACAGTTATGCAGATCAATTTCAATCTGACATGAGTTTATTCTGTAATCTCATAATGGATCACACAATTTGTGCAGTCTGCAAAAATAGAGCAGCTGTTACTGGTTTAACTCAGGGCACGCTGCTCTATTATTCATCAAAATTATAACGTATCTATATATAGATCAATATAAACATATACTGTATTCGACCTAAGAAGCGCACACCCCCTATTAAGCGCACACCCCCCGTTTTTGGCCAATTCTTATACTAGAAATAAACAAAGATATTTCCAATTTTTTGCCCCAATTAAACTACTTAAAGATGTCCATTATAATTTGTTAAGCGCACTGTGCGCTTATTACGTCGAATACAGTATATGTAATATGTAAGAATATGTCAACATAATTATGTAATATGTGATCATGATATTTTTCAGAAAGGTATTTCTGGCAGTGTATTACAGCTCTGATCTAAAATTGATCATTTTTCCATAAGCAATTAATGTTGAGAATATTTTAAGCATTGATAACGTATGAGGGATGCACCTTTAGCAACATGTCTGTAAGGTAAATTCACCATGAATCGGGCACATGTACCATGAGACAGACACTGAGATTTCTAGTTATCAATAAACGATAAGACTTCTACTGGTTCTACTTTGGAAAAAAACCCGTCTCAAGATATGTGTTAGATGCAAGTGGAATCTATTCTATAGCACACAGACTTTGACTCACAATCAGTGTTTTGCGATTTAAGTTAATATACCATGCAGGGGCGGATCCGAAAGGGGGGGGGGGGTGGTGGTGGAGGGTCCAGAGCCCCCTTATGGACAGTGGCGGATCCAGGATTGTCTAGAAGGGGGGGGGCCCAAACCCCAAGATGGCATGTCCCCCAAGAAAATTGTGATGGTATAGAGTTGAAATGGTTTTATCATGCATTTTAGGACAGAATATTTTCCTCTTTTTCTGGGGGGGGGGGGGGGGGGGGGCAAGGCCCGTCGGGCCACCCCCCTGTATCCGCCAATGAAAGCAATTTCAGATTTTCCTAATGATATTTTGATCCGCCACAACTCGCGGCGTGACACTTTTCAGTACTTTGGTGGACCCCCTCCCTCATTTTTCCAATTCCTGGGTCCGCCCCTGCCTTAACAATTCAATGTGTACGATATATCAATGCAAGATAACCTATAGAAAATCTCCCCATCCGAGACTATGTGTATGCTTCATCAAATGGTTATTCCAGGTTGGTCATAGGGACATTGGTCAGGCATTACCAAGTACTATTCAAAAATGTTTGGGTGCCGTCCGAGGGGACCGGCAGACGAGGAGTGGTGGCGACCCTGTTGCTAGACCGAAAATATGACACAGACCAGGGTGAGATTCACCTCCACAACTTCTTCTGTACCATATGACACCACCAGGACAATGCTTACCAGGTAGGTGTTTGTCAGTAACTAAGATATGTCCAGGAACTAGGCCTGTGATTGGTCCTAGTTCTGGGGCAAGGTCAAGGCCAGGTGAGAACATACCCAGATCCTAGGTATCCGGTGATATCAGATCCTGCTGATACCCTGTGCTATTCAAAAATGACCGAGACAAAAAAACATAATTAATCCTTAACCCAAAAGGTCTTAGCCTAAAATGGAAAGACTAAGGTGATTTGTCAGAACTGACCAACCCAACAATATTAACTAACCTGGGTTGGTCCTATAGGGAGCCAAAAAATGACCAACTTGGTTAGGCACTATACTGCCTGAGAGATTCACACACACCACGCACTGCCTGACTTTCACGTGAGAGTGGTTTTAGCCACAATGACGCTGACTTTTCTGAGTGTGTTGGTCGCATAGGGAGCCAAAAGAATATCAGCCTACCTGCTTTGGGATACGTGTCTACGAGTACATCGTCCGGACGATACTCGAAATTCTCCACGGCCTGTAAACTGGCCGGAGACATGGTGTCGGCTAGCACCATGTCTCTGTAGATGTGTTCTCCGGGCAGCTGGTGGGTGGCCATTCTCAGCGGTCTCAGGAAGCAGAAGGAACCGTCACTTCTTACAGCTTAATGGCAATTATAATGAAGAGGGCCCTACATATCTAGATAATCTGATAAGATACACTCTAAAGATATATCATAATAATAATGGTGATTCAGTGTTGATATCTATGTTATTGTGTATTGCCATTGGCCGTTATTTTAATATGATCATAAGTCCAACAAAATAGTGTGTTTCAGGTTACCCAACCCAACCTAGCAAAACAGGGGTGACCCTAGAAAATGTTATCCAATTTCGAAAAACACACACACTATGTTGGGCCATTTCATGGCTATTTGAGTGTTGAGTCGAACCTCTGTGAGTCGATGCAGGGGTCTGTGAGTCAGCAAAGGGGTTCACAAATCAATTTCTTGATATTTTTAGGGTAAGGTTTAAAATTAGAAAAAAAAGAAGAAATTAAATCCAGCCTACCTTCCCTAGATTTCTTACACCATGTATCCTGAAACACACCTTTTATTTTTGGGCCTAACTATTCAATAAATAGACAAATGGCAACGCCCATTGATACCGTCTCTGTTGTATTTCACGGTTAGGGGCTGGGGTCATATCCCAGGAAGCCGCAGGCTGAGAGGGATATGACCCAGCCCACACGAGTGAAATACATCAGAGACGGTATCAATGTAGTTCGCATCTGTGTTTATTTTTTATTTGAAGCCATTTAATGAAGAAAAACAATCTTCTCCTAGCCCCTTGAATATGGCCACATTGTATTCATAGGGAGCATTGAATACAGCCCTTCAGTGCTAAAGCATAGGAAGTCTTGTATTTCAAAAAATAAACTATAGTTTGATAATCGTTTTTTCACTATAATGGTACAGTACTTACCTGCTTAAATATATATGTTTCTCTTTAAAATCAACATATATTTATTAACCGTGTCAAATTATATTTTCCCATGTTTGAATAGCTATCTGACATAGATTGTGGAGACCTCTTTGCCTATCAGCTCCTCAGGATATACAACGGTATCAGTTGAGTAGTTATAATTTTTCAAGGCCGATATAACTTTGAGGAAGCAGCGTGTTTGGTTAGGACTGCGTCATTTAAACAATTCACCTTATACGAAATGTCAATGTGTTCTGCAGGGGTAGACACTAACATTTGCGACCATGGGCCACCCGGGCCCGTAGCTTCTGAAATTTGTGGGCCTGGGAATAAAGCTGTGGACCCGGGAATTTCTTAAGTTAGTATAGTAAAATGGACACATATCTATATTGAGAGTCAATGTACTAACATGCTGCTTTCTTCTATTTCTACAAAATAATCTGTCTTACTCTCTAGAAACCTTAATAATGGTCCGATTTACAAACCGTAAAAACTGGCATGTAGATCAAGATTAGAGCCTTGCTACGGGCCACCCGAGCCTGTAGCAATCCAAATATTCTGAAAACTACGGGCTCGGACCTAAAACTACGGGCCATTGGCTCCCGGGCCAGCGTTAGTGTCTACCCCTGTTCTGTGTTTAATTGTTTTGAATCCTTACTGGGTGGATTAACGTCCCTGATCTTATCTGTATAGCCTTATTCAGTGGAGGGAGCTCCTAGCTTGGTGCTGTCTTAGGGTGAAGTGATGATGGTGATTCTGGGAGGCTGGGCCCCATATATTTAAGACCCACATGGTATAGACCCTAGCATTCAGTGTTAGTGTCAGTTGATATTGTCCTATCAGGTATGTCTATCTATGTTAGTATACATAGGGGCTGACCAGTGTGGGAACAAAGGTCCTCCCAGCTAACATTGCAGAGCAATGTGTGTTAGACATGCAGGTTGTCTGTCGGTGGTGAGTGTCACCTGCGGGCGCGCCTGTCCGTCGTGCGCGCCACCCGAAGTCCACCTGCGGACGCACGGGGCGCTGCTGTGCATGCGGGCGGTGAGACCGCACCTGTCACATGACAGTATCATATAAGGCTCAGTCTCACGACTTTGTTACAATGGGATAAAGACATCCTTGCCCACTGGCCCCTGTCAAGTGGCCCTTTCCCAAGAAATTGGCCCTTTGGCCCGGTAAAAATGTATGACAGGTATCCTTTAACATTGAGACTCAACATATTATAGCATTGTTATATAGGATGCTAGGTGATAGCTGCCTGTTGAGTGGTCAATTTGCCTGTTGAGTGGCCATTTGGCCACTGTAACTGGCCCCTGTGACTGGCCCACTGTGACACCTTGTGACAGCTATCTTTTCACAATGGAATGGAGTATGTTTATGTGGGCATTCATTGGATGCTATGAGGTAATAAGCCTGCATGAGAACGGTAAAATATTGGCCCATTGGTCCATTGGCCCGTCTTCAAACATGCCAAAAAACACTTAACAGTTGATGTTCAGGAAATCGGCTAATTTGGCGAGAAAATGGGTCAGATTTTTTAAAAATCAATTTTTTCAGGAAATTGGCCAATTTGGCGCGAATAAAGGTCAGAATCTCATAAAAGTCGATTTTTCGGGAAATTGGCCAATTTGCCAAGAAAATGGTTCAGATTTCAAAAAAGTCGATTTTTTCGGGAAATTGGCCAATTTGGCGAGAAAATAGGAAAGAAGAAATTTTTTTGAAATCCGACCTATTTTCTAAATCGGCTGATTTCCCGAAAAAATCGACTGTTTTGAAATCAACTTCACTTTGAAAGAAAAAACTTCACTTTGAAAAAAAAAATTTCACTTTTAAATTTTTTTTTTTACATGACCCTCCTGGGCCACCATTTTTTTCCTACAGTAGCCTAATTTATGCTATAATGATGTTTCCCAGTCAAAGACGTCAGCCGGTCAAAGATGTCACCCGGTCAAAGAAGATCTAATTGCTACAAAGTCGTGAGACTGAGACATAAGGATACTTCTTGTGCCTTTTTACTACTCTCCAAACTTTTTATGAGCACAAGATTAAGCAAGGTGCATCAAATCCACTCTCGTATCTATGCTATGCCAGGAACAAGCTAGCTGCATTCCGACAGTAGAACTAATTAACATCTCGCGAGAGCTCCCCATGCCAGCCACCCTGATCGCTGTTAAAAGGTTACCTCCAATGAAGACCCTATATGGTGTGTGTCCAGTGCATTCATGAGCAGCTGCTGAGGGGGGTGGAGCAGGAGGGGTCATAACAAGACCTTGACATGTGCGAACTGTGAGGCCAATTTTGTAGTTAATTCAATGCTAAAATGAGGGAATACCGACAACGATGTACCTTTTTCCTCGTTACAAAGTTTATTGAATAATCATTCAAATCAAAATAAAATGTATTTATACTGTGTATTTTTATGTATATTTACAAGTGCAAATGCTGAATACAGTGATATCTTTACGCCGATGGATAATTAACACACGTTTAAAGATTATTAAACGTAAATAATATTTCTAGTAGAACAAACTTCAAATTGTTCTAGATATCTTAGTTGATAGAATGTTCTGCTTGATATTCCAGTTAATATAGGTAATGCTATGCAATGCTATATGATGAAGCAAACAAAACAAATCGAGACACGTTTGTTTGAGTGAGCACAAGAAATATATCTGTTTATCCCCGACCTCCTCTAGAGGGGTGCAAATCTGCTTCCCCTAATTTCAATCCAATTATTAAGTGGACGCCCCCCCGTGCTGCTGATATCAAATGTGACCGATTATTTAACCCTTTAAAGGAGGCATAATGCTTTAATGCATCATGCCCTTGGTCGTCATGATGCATGAATGCAGCCCTGGTGAGTAACTCTCCAGTGCTGCATTCAAGCATCTTGTCAACCCTACAGGGATGAGAAAAATCTGGAATGGCCGGCATAAATGCAGCAATGCAGCACCGGCAAGTAACTCACTGGTCCTGCCTCGGTGCATCATGGCAACAAATGTAATCTTTTAATGACATCCTGTCCTTAACGGGTTATGTCCGGCCGTCACATGATGATGACTGATTTAGTCCACGTCCGCCAGGCCGTAACTTACAAACTCAGCACTATACGGTGGTGGCGCCACCATTTCCATTTGTGGCATCTTTGAGAACTTCCCGCCATTTTTGTCATCTTTATTCTCAAAATGCTTGAATTCTTCTGCATTTTTCTCATCTTCCTCTTCTGACTCATACTCCTGCAGGACTTCTTCGTCATCTCTGCTTTTGACAACAATAACTTCCACACGGTTCCTCTGGGTCTTACGCACGATGAGCATTCCGCCGATGATGATCACAACAATTGTGGCTAGGGCGATGCCAATGTATTGCAATACACTTTTCCAGATCGCTGAGGAGAAACAAGGAGATATTATGTTAGTACTATACAGATGTTATGTTCATGAAACAAAAAATGTTAATTAGATGTAGGCTCATGCTCACCTCGACCCACCATCTGACCAGGCCAACTACCAGACAGAAGAGGACAGAAAATCTTAAGGCCCTAGCTCTTAGCCTGTAGTGGCTATCCCAGGTTAGTCATATGGACGTTGGGTCAGGTATGACCAGGTGCCATTCAGAAACTGAGACAAAACAACCTGTGACTAATGCCTTACTCAAAAGGACTGGGCAGGACGGCTGATATAAAATCAGGCCAGGCTACTGTGTGCTTTTAACTTGGTCAAGCGGTGGAATAATAATGCCCATATACTTTATTAAATATAAAACAAAAAAGGGGGTAACATTTCAAAACTTATAGAAATTTCTCAATGGATTCTATCTTTTCAGAATACGAAAAAAATCCCATTTTAAAATTGACATGCCTCAGTATAATATCTTATGCTTACCTTTCAGGTTCAATTGCCAACTAAGTATAATATAACTGTTTACGACTACTTGGAAAAGCTAGTATTGGAAGAAAGGCTCTGGTGATTGCCACTATGACCATTAACTTGGATTTTGCTGGGTCTCGGCATTTCCTGTGGTTAACTTGGAACCAGCAAACAGGAACCGGAAATGGAACCAGAAAGTATCATGGTAAATCTACCATCAATAAATTCTTGTTCCTGCAGCTGTTCACTGATTCCAAGCAAAACGCAAGTTCAAGGTCATAGTGTCACACACCAGAGCCTTCCTTTGGAAGGATTTCGGAATGACATAAATAATGCACCGAACATGAACTTTAGTTGGTGACAATGAGGTCGCCGAGGCCCTGGAGTAGGGGAAAAGCAGGCTGACATATAGTTCTGACACAAAAATATTTGTAAATATTAAATACATTTAGCAAAGTACTGACAAAAACAAGGATGTAAAGCTCCTTTCCAGTTCCGGTGTGAATTTCCCCTGATAATCCAAGATGGCGGCGCCCATGAGCGACCAATGAAATTGCTTTATTGCGTTCACATGATCAAAATCAACTTCCAGGAGTGTTAGAACAGTAATTAAAGCAAAGCCTGGAAAATGATTACTGTCAAAGAAATCAACTTACGCTCCGGAGGTACACAGGCCTCGATCTCACTCAGACTGCCACACCTGGCGCCCCCACAGGCCTGCACGCGCACTATCTCCCTCTTACGGCGGTAGGAGCAACTACTCTCTGAGCATGCGCACTGTGACCACTCCTCCCATGAGCTCATCAGACAGCTGATCTTCTGTGTCAGGCATATCTCTGTGGGAAGGGACTTAAGGTAAAGTAACAGTACATCCTACATTTCATGTGCACTAATGCTGTAGTATATACTGTAAAACTACAGTAGATCACACTGCTCATCTACAATAACTATTAACAGTGCAGGTATTCACACTATAAACTAGGTAGATTAACGCGAGCAGCCAAATAGAAAACTCATGTGAGAAATAATATCTGTGGTTCACATGTACTGACTTTATTATTGGATGAGTGTTGCACCTTATTATTCCATTTATAGCGCCAATTTCAAAATAGCGCATGTCTTTGTTTGGAGATGTCTGGAGCAGTGATGTCTTGAAATACGCTTTAATTAACACTAACATAATGATCTGGTAAGCGGCTCTCTTGTGATTAAAATCGAAAATGCCCAGTACATTTTTGTGACTATTCAGTATGGCAAGTATAAAATGAAATTTGAATGTAATTGGAAGAAGGGCCTTAGTGGTTACTTTTTGCACATCGCATCACATATCCCTCTGCTTATAATTACCTTCAGCGCAGGTGATGAGGGACATCCTGACGTTGACGTTGCTAAGGACGCCATCTTTGTTGTGGCCCCGCAGAGGGTGGAAGCGCACGTAGCGGACAGTCAGTGAACGGTCAAATGAGTTCAGCCCCAGGCTACTGGCATCGGAATTACCATCAAATATCTGAAATTGACATCAGTATTAAGCTTATTGAAGTTTGCGGGTGTTCAACGCCCAGCAGAGGTGGCCAATGCTATTTCATGTTTACTGCATCCATATCATATTTCTCTTGCCTCATTATCTATTCGCCATTCTTTACAGTTATTGGTCGACATTGGATGATGAACAGAAAAAGAACTAGGCCTGTACATTTCTTACAGACAATAATTATTAGTCAAATATGGGCATAGACAAAATAGAACAAAAGTAGAAAAAGTGAATTATGCTAGTGACAATGCTACATTATCAACCATTAAGTAGTAGTTATAGGACGAGTACCAAGCTGTACGCGAAATACAGTGAAGGGAGCCTTATATTGCACTATGTGCCTATACATGGGGTCCCACACTTTTGACCGTGTCGCCGTGTCGATTTCTAGCCAGAGGGCCGTGTCGCTGGGTCGATTTTGATATATATTAGAATGTACTAAGCCTTCAAAAAGGTGTCTGTGTCTGTCGATTTTTAAAAGGGCCGTGTCGCCCGTGTCGATTTTTAAAAGGGCTGTGTCGCCGTGTCACCTGTGTCGATTTTTAAAAGGGCTGTGTCGCCGTGTCGCCCATGTTGATTTTTACCCATGTAGAGGCACCACTATACAAGAGGTGTGAAATGCTTTGTTGTCCATACCTGCTGTGGTATAACTACCTTTACATTCCCTGAGTCATCCCGCAGCAGGTCGAACCCAGAAGAGGCATTAGAGTAAGATATGGCGTAACGAGAAACCCATGTGGTCTCTGGTGGGAATAGTCCTTGTATCCTCTCCTCATAGAAGCCACCCTGTGTGATGACACCTCCCACTGGTTTAGGGGTAGCAAGATCCACCTGTATAACATGTAAGGGCATTAGGTGAGTGGCAAACATCAATCAACATGAGAAAAGGTATCAAACATGTAGGTGACACCTTATTTTGTGATTTCATTTACCTCATATATAATTAATGGATTATAGCTCACTTGTATCTAACAGTGTCTTTCAAAATTCTCTGTTGGGGGTGCACTGAAAAAGTAAACTTGTCTCCAGACTGTCACTGTCATAAAATAAACAAGTTAAAAGTTGTCTAACCCATCAGGTTACATTCCGACCAGCCGGAGTTGTAAGAAGACCCACTTGGCATGTGCGGCAGTACAGTGCCAGCCCAAAACCCAACATTTGACAGCTCCATATTCTATTTGTGGGATGGTAACCTGATAGTTTAGACAACATTTAACTCGTTTATTTCATGACAGTCACTTAGACGACTCTGAATACAGGTTTATTTTTTCAGTGTTATGTGCTAAATGAACCATATTTCAGCTCCATTACATGTATATGTAAGGGGTGGAAGCTACATTATACATTGGTGGGTGTTATATGACTAATATATAACAAATTACATCTTTACCTGAAAGTACTGGTCACTGATGAGTTTCTGTGGATCACTAAGATCAATGTGCTGAATGGACAGTGGCGCCCCCGCATAGCGCAGTTTGTAATCCCGGCCTTCAATCTAAAACAACCAACCGTCACTTGAGCATTGCTAATGTCAATATACTAACAATGAAGGCAATAATGCAACAATTTGATAACTTTCATGAAGAATGTAATTTTTGTACATCCCCTTATATGTGATGCAGTCATAGAGGGCAGAGTATTTTAGTTTAATTGTATTCCACTTGTAAACCGATCTACCAATGCACTTGAAAAAAAGCTTGAGGGACTAATGTAAAATTACTGAAACCCAATCTAAACTCAGAGAACTATTACCAAGTTCAACAATACTAAGGTTAGCCATCAAATGTAGACAATGTTTCAAGCTGGATATATACAAAAAACCTCCACCCTGAGTGTTGATGCAACCCTACACAGACTATACATGATTGTAGCAATAATAATTCCTGCAAATATCTGTCAATCGCTCCCTCTTGAATCCTCACCTGAAACCGTGCCTCCTCTACATCATGTATTAGGTAGGCGGGCGGCGACGCCATCTTGGTTTCCTCGGCGTCTGCTGAGAGGTCAAACGTGGAGCCCAAGGTCACCCACAGTCGTGTATCAGATCTGCAGTCTATGGTAAGGCAGAGAGGGAATTGTTATTATTACAAGATTTATCATGCTTAAGTATTGAAAGGGTTGTCTTCAATGTCCCCATTGAATACAATGTAGCCGTACTTAAATGCCAACTACATTCACCTGTAGAGGCTGGGCGCATCCCACAAAGCCATAAATACTGCCCCAGCCGCCACTTGTGAAATTCATCAGATACAGTATCAATGAGCATTTGTCTATTACTACCATGAGGCATTCCTAAAATATGACCATTAAGAATAAAATTACCAAATTTGTTAGAAAACTGTGTATACTACATGGTGCTTATACTTTACATTGAGTCGTTGTAGATTGGTTTGATGCTTTATGGGCCTTCGATGATATTAAAAGAAATCACTCTAAAGGATGGAGGGACTGATCTAATGAATGCAAGGAAGAAAAGCAAGAAGCCAAGGTTCTGCGTAGATTATCCTTTATGCTTGGCCACTCACAGAAGGCTGTGTCTCACGAACTTGGGCCAATGTTTTTGTCTATGACCGGGTGCCGTCTATGAACGGGTGCCATCTATGGCCGGGTGCCGTCTATGACCGGCTAACTAAAAAAAGTTGTTTGGAGGAATAAAAATAAATTAAATTTCTTTTTTACAATTTTTATAAATTAAAATTGTAAATATTTTTTCTGAATGTTTATCCCTCCAAACAACTTTTCTAGATAACCGGTCATAGACGGCGCCCGATCATAGACGGCACCTGGTCATAGACGGCACCCGGTCATAGACGGCACCCGGTCAAAGACAAAAACATTGGCCCAAGTTCGTGAGACACAGCCAGAAGCTTTACTCACATACACAGCAGTACTCCGGTTTTGAAGTAATGGCGGCATAAAGTGTAGAAACCCATAATGACAAGAAAGTCAACAGGAGGGTTTGGGAAGCACCCATTCTACAACTCATTTTACGATCTAGTTATTTTCCCAATTGTGTAGGTATAATTTCCGACGTATGAAAGGCTTTTGTTGCCCTTCTAATCAAGTATTATAGTCCTTGTATGCCCTTCCTTTGTTTTTGGAAGACTTGCTACGTTAGATGAATAGCAGGTGTGCTTTGTCTAAGAACAAATCCTTTTTTAGCTAGAATGGTCAAATTTGTCTGACTACAATCATAGAAGACAGCCCACATTCTGCCAATTGAGGAGATATAGATATGCGTTGGGAGTCGACTTAGGGTTGTTTACAATAAGGTTTGCCTTGGTTGTCATGTTAGCCTACGTTGCTATGGCCTTAGTGGTACTAATGATCACGTTTTGTGAAAAGACATGGCAGATGGGAGGGGTATCTTATTTCTATAGAGGCGGTAGGGTTACACTCTATATGTATATTCCTTGCTCATTGTGGTACATGTTATGTGACTGCATTTATTTGGCCCATGGCAAAAATAACTGTACCGCAAGGGAACAAGAAAAAACCCACTAGCATGGCAGAGTCCAAATAACATGGTAACTACAAGGGATCTATACTAGTTATAAAACATAAGGATGCATCTGTATAGTGAAAATGCGTCAGCGATAAAGCCCCCATGCATTTCCATATAAGATATTGCCATTATAGCAGTTATATATCTTAATGGTGTAAAAGGCAAGATCGTGCAATGGATAGTAATATGGGCTGCCTCTGACCTTGCCCCCTAAAACTAATAGAGGTAGGTTACTATCAACAAACACCAAAGAAATATATACTATTTACTAGATATTTTATAAGGATAAAACAATGTATTACAATTACATTAAGCATTATAAGGATAAATCTGATAAATAACATTCTAAAACGAATGTTATTTGCACTGATTAAGCATGTAATTGGTAAAACATGGCTTCTTGCATTTGCAAAGGGTGCATATTAAACTTATAAATGAAAAGTAGTTGTATTTGTACCAAATCTCATGTGGTATCAGTGGTAGTATCATCATAATGCATGAAATACTTGAATAGCCAGATAAGATAACGGTTAACAGCCTACTTGTAAAGTGTTTGTGAACGTCTTATCTTGTATGCGGCTCATCAAAACTAGGCTACTTCATAAACACCTTGAAACATATCAAGTCTCTTATTCCATGCTTAATCATGCTGTATACGTTCAGCTACCAAAATCAACCTTAAGAGTGCCGCTAAGCATTATCATAAGACTAGGTTATACACAGGAACTTGTCTGTCTAGACGGTTAAAATTGACCGCATTGGCCTAATATTACTAATAACTAATAACTAATACATAAATTGTCACCTTATGCTGTCCACTCTTCGGATATGCCCAGTGCATATAGGATACTGCACAGGTATGCATGGTTTCTAATGTGAGCAAATATAGGTTAATCTGTCTAGAATCACATTAAATGAAAGGACTAGCAATTTTATAATTGGGCTATTTGCTCGTCTACAGAGAGACAATAAGTAACAGTAGTGTTTAAATCAAAGCTGTAAAAATATCCCATAAAATTTGCGATGAATCACTTGCATCAATGGATGCCAGACTTTCACATTTTTATTTACAGTCACCATATTTTGTTTCACCTTGTTGAATTTACGGGCTCTTTCTGTTGCCTTTTTTTTGGTGATTCATCCTTATTATATGATTATTCTCTGCTATTTATTGACATTTGATGATAATTATCAGTGTTTCTTGGTTCATCGGTATATATATTCATAATATAATTTTGATTCCAGGCCTGTAAATATTACGCCACGAGATGCATAATTAAATGCCTCATAGCAATATACTATTACAATCCATGAGCAAACGGTGCTCTAGGATTGCTTCAATATTGATTGTGTGATTAACGACCCTGCTAGCACCGCTCATCTAAATCACGTCAATATTACGTAAACATAATGAGAAACACATCAGTTTTACATGATAATGACGTCATTCTGACAAGTGGTGCTAGGAGGGGAGGTAATTGGATATCAATATAACACATTTAGATCTGTTTTAAAGTGATAGCTGCCACTAAACTCTCCCCATCGAACCAAGCTGCCATCTGGTGGGTAAACCTCTAACCTAAGATTCACCTTAATGGAAAAGACGTTGTTTCACCATATTGGTTTACGGATGTTCATTGTAAAAGAAATAAGTTTTACACTGTTTCACTGTAAATCCCAATTATGGTGATACACCATCAAATTTAACGCTGATTCTCCGTAATTTCAATGGATAATTTTTACAGTGAAGGAATGTCTGTTGAATACTGATCGTAATTGGATACCAGTATGTAATAAGAGAGGCCAGTGCTGACGTAGCCAATTAGTCACTGCATACCCTGTAAACACACTACCTATTCCCAACGTAGGTCAGAGGTTTCTGTAGGTTTCCTTTCAACCAGAGGTATGACTTACGTTTTTATGCAAGGTTTATGAAGGTCAAAACGTGAAGGTTTACTAACGTTCAATGAACGTTTGGATCTGAATTACTTTTCTCTACGTCATTCAGACGTAAATAAACATAGCAAATCTACAAAGAACTACGTTTAAAATTCGTATTTTCTGAACTCGAATTGGGCATGTAACTCACTAGTGTCACACAAGGTGGCAGCACTATGAAGTATGGAGAGAAGGATATGGAACTTTAGCACATTCGGCACATTCTTGCAGTAAACTATAAAATCATTTTAGTGCAAATCAGCTGTAGACTGCTAACTATTCATATATAAAGGAGAAAATATCAAATCATTGTGCACGTATATATGCATCAGGACACTTTACGTAATGGACACCACTTCTCTGGTAAGGAAATAAATACAAAGCCTCACTGCATCCATAACTTAGCATCTATGCCTGGTGCAAGGGATACTGTGTCTATCAAGCTATTCTACTGGGGGAATAAACAGCTTGAACAAATCTAATATAAAATGAAATGGGGATTTACAATTGTAGTAGTAATCTTTACAAAGATTGTTTGTGAATGTAAGGTACTATATATAAAAAACACTGATCTATGGTTAGAGAAAACTTTTTTTTACATAAAAAGTAGCCATATTTTATGTCTATTTACGTTCTGTCTTATTATATATTTACGTCTGAATGACGTAGAAAAACGTAATTCAGACATAAACTTCCACTGAACGTAAGTAAACCTTCATGTTTTGACTGTCATAAACCTTGTATAATTACGTAGTTTACACTCTAAACCAACGTAGATCTACATCTGAACTACGTATCTGTGTTTACAGGGTAGTCACCTAGATCTATATACAGGCTTTTAGTTGGATCCCAATTTAGAGTCTGGTTGTGCAGCAGTAAGGATCCATGAGGAAGGCTGGGTTATGTCTGGAGCGCATCCTTAGGCCGAAAAAAAGAGGTTTGTTTCAGGTAACATGGGCGGAAAATGTAGGGTAGGTAGGTCTGATTTCTTTTTTTTTAAACTTTTTTTTTAACATGAAAATACCAGCCGGCCGGTCCGAAAACCCAAAAATTTACCGAAAGGGTAAAGAAACAGAAATTTCTTCAAAATTGCATAAAAAAACGTAGGGTCGGCCCCGTTTTGATAGGGTCGGTCGGGTTACCTGAAACAAACTTTTTTTTTTTTTTTGGCCTTATCCTACCTTCACTACACTGAAAGTCTAAATGCTTCCGGCCTTAGTCTATAGTGGCCAACCTAGATTAGTCTAGTCATATAGGGATATTGGTCAGAATGACGAACTGATATTCAAAGGTGACTAAGGCAAAACAAAAGGCCTTACTCAAAAAGACTTAGCCTTAACCTCATAGGAATTGAATGACTAAGATGGGTCAGTCACCATTTACTATACCTGATAGTATTAACTAACCATGTTTGGTCGTATAGGGAACCAAAAACGACTATCTAGGTTCGTTGCTATTGACTAAGTTCTGGAACCTAAAGCTTATGTGTGTGGAGACTACTTCAACCAAATACCTTAAGCACACACCACAACGGTAATTAGAAGCGAGAAGAGGAATCGAGGAGCCATTGGGATTTCAGATAAATATGATACCGCATTGATATAGGATAATACATAGGGATTTCCCTAATCATGTTGACTGCCCTACTTATCAGTATTCTTTACAACTTACACGATCTTTTCATTACATGGACACAATTGTCAATGGTGGCCATTTCACTTAAATGTTGTGATTGGTTGAACAATAAAAAAAAATAGCATCATTGTTCAATCAAAGTCAGGTCATTTCTGTCTAAAGTTTCACACCCCCCGAGAATTATTTCTGCCTTCACATTTCATACAATTCCAAGCATCCTGGCTTTCTCAAAGAAGTAGGGTTTTATACTAAAAAGCAGGATCAAATACCACCCAAAATGACCTTACTTTCATTACGTCATCCCTATTTGCTGCCCTGACAAACCATATCATGCCCCAATATGTACCAGTGCTGCCCTTTCGGCCAGTCACTTCGCTGCATTCCTCTTGTAGCCTCACGTCCCGGCACACACACTCTTAGATAAAGGCATGTAGCGGTGCCATGAAGCCCTGCTATCTTAGATAAGAGAACTTGGTTCCCATGAAGATCACCAGGGGGAGCCATGTATAAGGCTGGAGGTAAAGCAGGGGGGACCTGTAGGAAGCTGTAGGAAGCTGGAGGGACTTGTAGGAGAAGGGCCCGGTCCCTGCACTCAGTACCCAAAGGGAGACGTCATCTGCGTTCTCTATCCTAAAAAAACAACCTATTCCAAGGATTTTCGGGTATAAAAATATACCTATTTCCGTTAAAAAAAATCCATCCTTTTTTCTGGAATTCAGAGATATTAGGAATGCTGGGGAAACTACCCTTTCCCGTGTTTTTAGAAGGCAGGTGACATACATTATGTACTTCGAGTGCAGGGACTGGGGAGCAGGGACTCTACTGCCAGCGT
>OX381719.1:55591157-55701047 GCA_947462335.1 Harmothoe impar | reverse complement strand
TGATCACAATCTTGAAAAACTATGGCTAAACCTAAAAAAAAAAGGGGTTAGTAGTATTGTATGTATCGGAACGGGACTATAGTTAAGTACTGTTTATTACTCAATCGACCTGCAGCCAATGAGAGGCCTCCCTTTTGGCGGGAAATTCAAAAGCAGCCAATGAGAGGCCTCCCTTTTGGCGGGAAATTCAAATAGGTCACGTGACCGGAAGTGACCTACTTCCGGTCACGTGACCTTTGGGCGGGAAATTCAAATAGGTCACGTGACCGGAAGTGACCTACTTAAGAGGGTCACGTGACCACCATGTTGGCGGGAAATTCAAATAGGTCACGTGACGGGAAGTGACCTACTTAAGGGGGTCACGTGACTACTAGGTTGGCTTTCAAAATAAGTCACTTGAGATTTTGATGGATAAATAAATTTAAAAAAAGAAAAAAAAAGCAAGCTGAAAAAGCTTGCTAAAAAATAATTTAAAAATACGGCTCTTTTTTTCTAGGAGGGGGGGAGAGGGGCACTCTGGGGGGCACTCTTTAAGATGCATGGGGGGGGAGGGGGGGAGGGGGGGAGGGGCAGGGTTTTTTAAGAGTGAGACTCGCTTCTCTGCCCTCTCTAAAAGAGAGGGCAGAGAGGCGAGTCTACTTACAATGAAAGGTATCATGATCGCGTTTATGATGATGTGCATCTCTTGCTGGCTAGACTTTCAAGCAAATTTGCCAAAGTCCAGCCCGTTATTGAATGTCCGGCCTAGCCTGACCCTCAGTAGAACAGTCCTTGACCCATCTATTATAGTCTAGCAGCGCCTGACCCTTGTATGAGAGTAGTATTGGCGACATTGGCTGACTCTGATATTTACCTGTGTGTACGGAGAGAGGAGAGGGTTCACAGCCACAGCTCTCTTAAGGCAAAGCTTGCGCTTATAGAGCGCTACTAGTGGAGGTCTGGATAAGGAAGCTATGGCGGTTGTCTTCAAAAAAAATAAAAAATAGCCATGGCGCATGTCGATGTCGCTTAATTATGCTCATATCTCATGTCGATTTTAAGAATTGCTCATGTCACCTGTCACTATGTTTTTCAAGCTTCATGTCAAATGTCACTAGACCTCATGTCGAATGTCGATTCTAAGAAACAGATATGTCACCATCTCGAATTTAGCGGTCCACATTGCCGCTGCTGCTGCTGTTGCTGCTGCTGATTTGCTGTTGCTGCTGCTGTCGGTGCTGCTGCTTGTGCTGCTCGTGCAGCTGCTGCAGCTGCTGACAGCTGCTGCTGCTTGTACTGCTCGTGCAGCTGCTGCAGTTGCTGACGATGTCACGGATGCTGTTGACAGATGCTGCTGCTTGTGCTACTCGTGCAGCTGCTGCTGCTGCTGCTGCTGCCGCTGCTGACGATGTCACGGATGCTGCTGACAGATACTGCTGCTTGTGCTGCTTGTGCAGCTGCTGCAGCAGCTGCTGCTTGTGCTGATCGTGCTGCTGCTGCAGCAGCTGCTGCTGACAGATGCTGCTGCTTGTGCTGCACGAGACCGAGTAGCCGCTATTACTAATGCTACTAATACTAGTATGAGAAAATACATTTAGTCAGTCGACTAAATCAAGGAGGTTTTCTGACTTCAGTGGATCGTTTAGCCATCGGCCACAGGCAAAACTTGAAACCATTTTATACATGGGACAATTGGCAGAGTCGAAACATGTTGGTACGACGGGGTCGATCATGTTCATCATCAGTTCAGGCAAAGGAAGTGTGTCGACAGCCCGCGAAAACTTCATGTCCGGATGTTTCAACACAACACTTTTTATCACACTCACACAGCTGCTTTGAAGAGTGAATCCTTGACCAAACTTGAGCTTTTCCAACACAGCTTTGGCCTCCTTCTGTGCAGTAAGGGATCTCTCTTTCGCGGTCATCGCAGTGCTGGCTAGCATGTCCTCAAAGTCTTTAACATAATGTTCCAACGGGCTACAAATGATGTACTCCAGATCATCGTCCGCATATGTCGTCTCCTCGCACCATACTTCTTTTGTTTCGAATTCCGTCATTTTCTGAACAATCTCCTCGTGAGTGCGTTGCATATATCGAAGCTTCTTCAAAGACCAGATAACTTGTATGCCGAACGCTGAAAAACCTGAAGGAATTTCACCACTACAGTCACGCCAACTATACGGAGCTAAGAAAAATAGCTCCAACAAAATTTTCTCCCTCTGTCCAAATGAAACTACTTCCGTTCCGATGAAGTTGAAGCATGCTTCTATCCATTGCTCCTTGGTGACGTCCTTCCAATGTTTCTTTACCTCACATGCATCATAGAGCACTGTTTCTCTTCTTGCTTCTAGTGGGAGTTGCTTTTTCTTTCTTGGACTCATTTGGAGAGTTTCGATGCTCTGTAGCGTCGACACTTCGATAAGAAAAGAAGCTGTAAAGGTAGAAATAACCCTCATAACATGCTGAGCGAGCGTGGAGTGGACGATGCTACGATGAATGAGAGCAGCGTTTCACTCCTTATGTACCCTGTCCTAGATAATCCTCTTAAACAGCTGAAAAGACTCTCTCAGTACAGAGTCTCTACTCAATTAAGTGATCTGTTAAGTAAGTTTTCACATGCTACTTGACTACTGCAGGGGGGTTTAGACTTAAGCAGCTTAGTGCACACACGTGTCTGTTAGAAAGCTACCTGCACACCTGTCTTCCTTTTTCACTAGTATTTACCCCTTGCCGACTAATAAGGCACCTATACACGTGTCAGCCTCCTTATATACGTCATTCTTCCTCTCGAGAGGAAGAAGTGTGTCTCTTCGTTTTTTTTGTTTAAGAAGTGAGGGTCTTTAAGATCACGTGCCTGGAAGCGACTTGATGAAGCAAGTGACTAGAAGCGACGACGTCACATGCTTTTAATGAGGTGATCAGCTGTGACTGGCGGCGGCGGCGGCGGTGGCAGCGACGGTGGTGCTGGTGGTGGTGGTAGTAGACGTTACTGTGGTCAAAGGTGCTATGGTTTTTTTCCAACAGAAATCAGAGCTTTTATACAGAGGGAGTTTAATCCTATTTCCAACAGCACCCCAGCTGTCCAGCAGCCGCTCCGCTCCGTAAGAGCTTCTTAAGAGCTTAGATGACGAGGAGCGTGTCATCATCATCTTTGGTGGCCAGCTGAAAATGGTGTTTTTTCTTTATCCATTAGCCTTACCTCCTACCCCCTACCTGAGGACGACTCTCTCCCCCTTTAGCATTCATTGTAACAAACGTCAGAGGTCAGGTGAAAATCTGATTTTCATGCACAGCCTTAGTCAGCTGTCACTCCTATTGAACTAGCTAGCCGCCGCCGGCCAGTCTACTCACCCCAGCTGTCCAGCAGCCGCTCCGCTCCGTAAGAGCTTCTTAAGAGCTTAGATGCCGAGGGGTATGTCATCGCCATCTGTGGTGGCCAGCTGAAAATGGTGTTTTTTTTTCCTTATCCATTAGCCTTACCTCCTACCCCCTACCTGAGGACAACTCTCTCCCCCTTTGGCATTCATTGTAACAAACGTCAGAGGTCAGGTGAAAATCGGATTTTCATGCACAGCCTTAGTCAGCTGTCACCCCTATTGAACTAGCCGGCCGCCGCCGGCCAGTCTACTCACCACGGCAGGAGGCAGTGATTTTTTTTTGTTTTACACTTAAGTCGCTCACCACATGCACACGACTCTACTCACAGACAGACACTCCCGTCTTAGGGGGTCCTGCTTCACACTACACGCCTCCTGTAGTTTTTTTGTATACACACTCTAAGCTCATGACTGCTTAATCCTTTATACAGCTAATGCGCGTTGAATTAGTACAGTCGGTACACCGCCCGCTCATGGCAGTCCATCTCTCAAAAAAAAAAGAGGGAGGGGGGAAAGAGATCCAGCTGAAAACGTCATGACTTATGTCTTTTGTTTCTCTTTGGGAATGTCCGCCGGTCAGCTGGCGGCAGCAACTGCTTAATCCTTTATACAGCTAACGCACGTTGAATTGCTGAACAAGGCAGTAAGTAGCTTAGCTCGTGTCAGTCGATCTCTCAAAGGGGAGGGGGAAAGGGATCCAGCTGAAAACATCATGCCTTATGACTTTTTGTTTCTCTTTGTGAATGGTCACCGGTCAGCCGGCGGGCAGCTGAAGAGAGCTGTAAGTAGCTTAGCTCTAGAAGCGAGAAGGCGTATATAAGAGGCCTGGAAACATCCGTTCACTCACTCAGTCTTTTGCTGCTCTCTACAGGCACCACCATGAGCAAAACACAACAACTACTGTCGTCCAAGGATCTAATCGAGTTCAAGAACAAGAAGAATACGCAGAACGGTGATCGTTTACTGTCAGCGTCTCCTCTTGCTACTGAAATTGAGACTACCGCCGCAACCGCTTGGTCTTATCACCCTCCCGCTGTAGCGAGCGCACACAGCAGTAGTAGCGACGTTGTTACACTCGCGACGGTTGTTGCTGCTGAGCACACTGCTGCCGCTACTGCTGCGCCTGCTGCGGCTGCTAGTGATCCTCGTGCTGCTAGTGCTGCTGCTACTGCTGCTGCTGCTGCTGTTGCTGCTGCCGCGCCTGTTACTGCTGTGCCTGCTGCTGCTGCTGCTGCTGCTGCTGCCACGCCTGTTACTGCGGCGCTTGCTGAGGCGGCTGTGCCTGCTGCTGCTGTGCCTGCTACTGCTGCGCCTGCTACTGCTGCACTTGCTAGCGCTGCGCTTGCTCCTGCTGCTGCTGCTGCTGCTGCTGCTGCTACTGCTGCTGCGCCTGCTACTGCTGCTGCTGCTACACCTCTTGCTGCGACTACCGCTACTAGTACTGACACGCAGTACGTTGCACAGAACTTCTCCACCGCTTCATCAACCGACGCCATCAACGCTGCTCGCGCTGAGACTTACAGCTATTCGGACACTCAGCCCCAGCAGCGCGTAGTAGACATACATGTCCTAAAGCAACAGGGTGAAACAGAGAACGACGCTGACGACGAGGCGTACGAGGAACCCGAAGGGTCACGGGCGCACAGTCCGTTTTTCGACCTCATTTCCACTGGTAGTGCGTCCGGTCCGTGGCGCCTGCCCTCACCAATACCTTACGAAGTCATGTGGTTGCCCTGTTCCGACAACGAGGCGTCTGATACCAGCGCAGACGCTGCTCCTGTTATTGGTTCTGCTGCAGTAGTACCTGTATCATCATACTTCAAAGCAGAGCCGTTAGGATACTTGTCAGACGCTATGCTACTGAAAATAAGTGGTAAGTTGCCGACATCAGATTACATACGGTTAGGTTCATTCCTTGAAGTGAACTTGAAGGATATGGGATATCTCAGTTGTGAGACAAGTGTCATAACTCAAGCTAGAGAAATGTTCACTACTTGGTACCAGAAAAGTTGTACTAGTAGGTGGAAGGACCTAGCCACCGCCTTGGAAGAATCTTACCGTATGGACCTCATCAAATTCTCACGTGAGTACATGGACAAGCATGACATGTGGGATGGCTTAGAGAGTGGAGACATGGAGTGGAAAGTGCAGAAATATTTCTCTCTTTTAGCTGAGCTCTGCCCTAGAGACTGGAAGACCATAGGGATCTACTTAGGGTTGACTTCTCATGAAGTAACTTCCATCTCTCAACCTGTGCCTTCTGACAGGACTGTGAAGAACCCTGTGTATGAAGTGCTGAAAGCTTGGAAGTACAACGAGACGTCTGAGCCTATGGCTCTGATGAAAGTGTTGGAAGACTACATGGGACGCGGCGACGTCGCAATGTATGTTCAAGGGTTGTATGCAGCTGTACCCAAAGAAATAAAAGTGAGCTGTGACACTCCAGTGTTGACGACTCTCGTCTGATCCCTGCAGTAAGATGGACATCTGTTGAAATCGATCCTACACTACAGACGTCTTTCACTATGCTAATAGCATCGTGTGGTAAGAGGCGTCTAGTATTCGAAGTGATAAACAACGTTTATTTTTTTAATATTTGGTAAATAAGTGAAAAAACAAAAAAAAGAAAAACATGCCGCAGGACGTTTGCGAAAAGTGTTTCAAAATTTTTAAAAGACCGTACAATCACGAGTGACCCGTAGAAAAATGAAGAACGATACCTAAGTTTTGCCCTCTATGCAGCGATGTCGGCTAGCGTCGCATACGACTTTCCGGGGTAGGAAGGGCAGCGTACGTCAGAGAATCCGACGCAGATTCCGACCCCTTGTTAGACCGAGTTTAAAAATCACATAAACGAGAACGTCAAAGTCATCGAGAAAGCTGTGCTAGAAGTTTACCGACCAACCTTAGCGAAGTTACATGTAGCGATAGGTGAAGCTCTCCTGCTAGAGGAAGCGACATTCACCCCTTCTCCAGGCGGCTTCGCTGCAGCTCACACCAGACAACCGTTAGTTCAACTGAAGAAGCGGCTTCTGAGATACATCCGTCAAGCTCCAGTCGTACGCTTCAACTCGGAGAGTTACGACTTGAACCTGATCAAAAAATACGCCTTCACTCGTTATTTGCCTCCGGAGACCGAAGAAACCAACAATTCAGCGTCATAAAGAGAAGCAATCAATAGTTGACGTAGTAGTCAACTTTTTTAGCACTTGGTTACAGCTACGCGAATTATTTGCGAGCTTTCACTACAACCGAAGAGAAAGGTTGCTTTACTTACGAATGGATGACGTATACCAAGAAACTAGTAAACAAAAAACCCCTGCCACCGAGATCGACTTTTGACAGCGACCTGACGGGCGTCAAAATGGCCGAAATCCGACTACGCCACATGTCAGAAAGTTTAGTATGACAAGAAGAAGCAAACTATGACAGATTACTCGATCCACTACAACAACGAAGACGTCAAATCTTTCATAGAAGCTTTTTGAAAAAATCACGCTATTTTTTTCCAACATAGCAGCATTGTCATGTTGAAAGACGCCATCTCTCTCGCCAGTTTGACTTTACAAGACCTCTTCCAAAAAACCTATAAGCTGTGTTCACAACGTTCCCTCCGTTCGACGCCGTCCTCCACGCTCTGATCAAAGAAAATGTAGTCAGTGGTCCTTCCATCATCTTCCATAGATTTCACGAGAAAGAGTGTATAGGTGTCTTATAAGTCGGCAGAGGGTGAATACTAGTGAAAAAAAAGGAAGGCGCGTGTGCAAGTAGCTTTTTCTAACAGACATGTGTGTGAACTAAGCTGCTTAAGTCTAAACCCACCTGCGGTAGAAGCTCTGTACTTAGAGAGTCTTTTCAGCCGTTTAAGAGGCTTATCTAGGACAGGGTACATAAGGAGTGAAACGCCCCTGTCACCAGTCACACTTTCTCCACCCGCCCTTCATCTTCGTAGCATCGTCCACTCTACGCTCGCTCAGCACGTTACGATGGTTAGTTCTGCTATTTTCTTTGTTTATGAAAGTGTTGACGCTACAGAGCATCGAAACCCTCTCGAAATGAGTCCAAGAAAGAAAAAGCAACTCCCACTTGAAGCAAGAAGAGAAACGGTGCCCTATGATGCATGTGAGGTAAAGAAACATTGGAAGGACGTCACCAAGGAGCAATGGATAGAAGCATGCTTCAACTTCATCGGAACAGTAGTTTCATTTGGACAGAGGGAGAAGATTTTGTTAGAGTTATTTTTCTTAGCTCCGTATACTTGGCCTGACTGTGGTGAAATTCCTTCAAGTTTGTCAGTCTTCGCCATACAAGTTATCAACTCCTTGAAGGAGCTTCGATATATGCAAGGCACTCAGGAGGAGATTGTCAAGAAAATGACGGAATTCGAAACAGGCGAAGACACAATATGGTGCGAGGAGACGACATATGCGGACGATGATCTGGAGTCCATCATTTGTAGTCCGTTGGAACATTATGTTAAAGACTTTGAGGACATGCTAGACAGCACTGAGATGAACCCGAAAGAGAGATCCCTTACTGCACAGAAAGAGGCCGAAGCTGTGTTGGAAAAGCACAAGTTTGGTCAAGGATTCACTCTTCAAAGCAGCTGTGTGAGTGTGATAAAAAGTCTTGTGTTGAAACATTCAGACATGAAGTTTTCGCGTGCTGTCGACACACTTCCTTTGCCTGAACTGATGATGAACATGATCGACCCTATGGTACCAACACGTTTCGAGTCTGCCAATTGTCCCATGTATAAAATGGTTTCAAGTTTTGCCCGTGGCCGATGGCTAAACGATCCACTGAAGTCAGAAAACCTCCTTGATTTAATCAATTGACTAAATGTATTTTCTCATACTAGTATTAGTAGCATTAGTAATAGCGGCTACTCAGTCTCGTGCAGCACAAGCAGCAGTATCTGTCAGCGGCATCCGTGACATCGTCAGCAGCAGCAGCAGCAGCTGCACAAGCAAAAGACAAACACCGTAGTCTCCTCATCCAGACCTCCGCTAGTAGCGCTCTATAAGCGCAAGCAGTAGCTGTGAACCCCCTCCTCCCGCCGTACACACGGGTAAATATCAGAGTCGGCCAATGTCGCCAATACTACTCTCATACAAGGGTCAGGCGCTGCTGACCTATAATAGATGAGTCAAGGACTATTCTACTGAGGGTCGGGCTACGCCGGAAATTCAATAACAAGCTGGACTTTGGCAAATTTGCTTGAAAGTCTGGCCAGCAAGAGTCCGGCATACTCTCCCAAGAGTTCAGCATTGCCAGACTACGGCATGAGGATCCCGCATGGTCAGACTTTCAAAAGCAAGTTTGCCAAACTCCAGCTTTTTATTGAATGTCTGGCGTAGCCTGACCCTCACTAGAATAGCCCTTGACCCATCTATTATAGGCCAGCCGTGCCTGACCTTTGTCTGAAGGTAGAATTAGCGCTATTGGGTGCCTCTGATGTTTGCCTGTGTGTAGTCAAACCTCGCCTGAGAGAGACATACTTCAGAAAGAAAAGAAAGCGGCGTGAGAAGGTGACGGGATCCCAAGTGTCAACCCTAAGACTTACATTTGCTACGATCAAATCAGCGGCACCGGTGAAAGAAAATCTCAAAAAAAAGTGTACAGAAGTAGTCGTCTTCTTAAAATGTTTTCGAAAACGAAAAACTCTCCTTGCGGTAAATATAAATTTCAAAAGTGGTACGAACCAAAAATGGCCACTTACACCATAGAGAAAGATGACGTGCGCTACTTGTATTATAAGCGTCGCGTGCATTCTAACGGTGTGACAACGAGTCCTTTAAAATATGAAAAAAGTGTGTTATTGATTGATTGAGCGCATCTTTTCAAAAATAGAGTGTTATTAGAATTGAAAAAAAGAAAATAAAAAAATAAAATAAAATTATTGTTGTGTTTATTTTCATACGTCTTCTTTTATTAGTAAGTAAAACAAATATAACAATTAACTAGCGTGTCCTCTTAAAGTGACACTTCCTCCGGTCGCTGCTGAATCGTCTAATTAAGGTATGTGTCGTCGTCACTTCTAGTCACGTGACTCATCAGGTCACTTCCGGTCGCGTGATCCTAAAATCGATCACTTCCTAAACAAAATTAAATTAAGAGACACATTTCTTCATGACCCAACCAATCAGAGGTCTCCATTTGACCAGAAGTAGGCCCCTCATTTGCATAAATGGGTCACTTCCGGTGTACCAGCCAATCAGAAGCCTCTAACTAAGTCAAGGTCGCTTGACGTCACTTCCGGTATGCCCTTATATGTACATGTGAAGGTCACATGACGTCACTTCCGGTATGCCCTTATATGGGCGTGTGACGTCACATGACGTCACTTCCGGTATGCCCTTATATGGGCGTGTGACGTCACTTCCGGTCAAATGGAAGCCTCTGATTGGCTGAGTCATGACCTTGACCTCTAACTAGGTCAAGGTCATGTGACGTCACTTCCGGTATGCCCTTATATGGGCATGTGACGTCACTTCCGGTCAAATGGAGGCCTCTGATTGGCTGCATGTCGATTGAGTAATAAACAGTACTTAACTATAGTCCCGTTCCGATACATACTATACTACTGGGGTTTGTTTCAGGTCATCCGACCGACTTTAGCAAAAAAGGCCGACCATACGTTTTTTTTATGCAATTTTGAAAAAAGATCTGTGATTTTCCCCTTTTTTGGTCAGTTTTAGGGTCTTTGGAGAGGCCGGCTAGTACCTACACGGTTAAAAATACAAGTTTAAAAAAAAATCCGACCTACCGACCCTACATTTTCTGCCCATGTTACCTGAAACAAACCTTTTTTTTCCTTTGGCCTAATGTGAAAATCAGTCCCTACTGCTAGTTAGCATTCTAGTTAAACCTCAATATAAATGATGGTAGATATGGCTGAATATTTGCATCTAGATATACCACCGCTGTGCCTCCAAACCTTCACCTTCGGTTATTTGTCAACTTGAAGTACTGAGGCAACACCAAAGTGTATCTCACCAGCACTACACTACTGCATCATGTTGTATGTAGGCATGATGCAGTGCTAGTGTCGGATCCAGGGGGGTCTAGTGGGGGGGGGGGGGCAATCCTGGCCAACCCAAACTCACTATATGTTTCCTACGAGCGAAGCGCATTAGCTATATTAGGGGGGTTTATGGGCCTGCCCCCTCCCCCCCCCCCCCTGAAGAAAGTTTCGTTGATCTAGACTTGAAATGATGCATTCGCACACATTTTAGGACAACATATTTTAGAACTCAGCCCCTTCCCCACCCATCCCTGGAGATCAGAGGCCCTAAGTCAGGCCCTATGAATGATACTCCACAATCTCTTTCCCTTTCTTCTTCTCCTTTCTTTTCTCATCTTCCTCTTTTTTTTTTGGGGGGGGGGGCGGATCCGCCGTGTCCAGTGCTGCATAAATGTATCATGCTGCCAAAAGTTCCTGACTGTCCTCTGGACCTTGCCTGTATGCTGATGGTACCGACCCAGTAGTGGTAGTGGTGGAAGGTGTGGGGGGGGGGGGGGGGAGGGGGGGGTAGCACAGTGTCCAGGTGAATTCAGGACACCATGTTATGAGTTTGAACAAGGGCCAGGTGAACAGCAATAACAGCCACTGAATTATTCACCCATTTCTGTTCACAAAGGTAAAGCAAACATGATACATTAACTATGGTACCAATGGATAAATACAATTTGGGACTGAAATCGTTTTTAACATTGCTATAACCTAATGCTTCTCGCATATATATAGTGCCATCATTTACGGTATTCTCATATGTCATTCAGGTTATTAGGTTTAGAGATATTTTTTTTGGGACCGAAATATTTTTTTAACATTGTTAGTGAATTTTCTTTCAAAGTGAATTATTTCATCTCAATTAGTGTAGCAACTTTAGCTTGACAAGTTTGTATGGGTCTTTCTCCTTGAATAACCATTTAAGTATGGAAGAGTGACTACATTTCCAGTGCATTTTGTGGTCATGATGCAAAAATGCAACCCTGGCCAGTATCTTGTCAGTGGCTCATATCAACCCGATGGGTAGTATATAGCCTGCAATACCCATGGCCACTAGCGTTGTGGGTATAGACCGGAGGTGACTTAAAAGCTTTGGAAATTTGAGTCCAAATGCGAGTTGACTTTGCTTCGCATTCCCCTGGCTTTGATATAGACCATACAATACAGACTTATGAATTAATCAGCAGTATCTTACATATGTATACTATAGATGATTCATAAATTGAATTACAGACATTATTCAATTCTGCACATTGGCCCATTTCGATGGAGGTAGTCTGTATAGGGCCAGACAATCTTTAGCCCCTTGAAACCCACTGTTAATTGGTCTAGACATGGCTATAATTACCTAATAGTACATTTCACTTCACCCAATTAAGGCCCTAAGTAGCATAAACCACCACTCATGGCATGTCTTGATTGGGTACAGAAATCTACATGATTGGTTGACACAAGGACAAGCTATAGGAAATTGACCCTTCTGTCCGTAACTCTCAGACAGCCCCGGCTCCATCTGAGAGTTACAGCCGTAACTACCCGATAAGAAGTGACATTTTGTTCTCATGATGCACCAGCGCAGCCCCGGCAAGTAAATTGCCATTACTGCATTGATGTTTCATGCCAACCCTTCGCGAGTCAATTTTTCCCATTGGGTTTTCATGATGTTCAATGGCATAATGCATTATGGCATTATGCCATCTTTAGGGAGTGATCATTTTTTAACAACAGGGGGGGGGGTGGTGGGATTCCGGGGGAGCGCCCAAATTTTTTTACAGCCCCCCGGTCAAGGAGTCGAGCATTTTTAACACCCCCCTTACGGGTCGAAAATTGGCACGCCCGCGGGCCCTTTGAGGCATAGATACGCGCGGGCTTTTTGGCTTTTTGGCTCAAGGGGTCCAAATTTGTTTCCCCCCTGTTGATAATAAATGACCACTCCCTTCAGAGGGTTAAGTCGGGGCCTTGAGCCTGTCACCATGGAGGAGGAACACGCCACTGTGTGATACATGGGTACCCCTACACCCTGTACTGTAAACGTATGTTATTTCGTTCTGTACTTATTTTCGTGATTTTCCCTGATTTTCAAATTCGCAAAAATATGTACCACGCAAATGTTCACCCAATATAGTCCTACACTGTCAGAAGTAACTGTAGCTGCACAGCGAGTTATATTGTAGATCTACAGTACAAAAGGAGGTATTCCGGGTTTTGAAACAAAAAATACCTCCTTTTATACTGTAGTTCTACAGTATAACTCGCTGTGCAGCTACAGTTACTTCTGACAGTGTATAACTAACATATGCCAAAATCTGTGAATTCAAGTACACATGAAAGTGTATTTTCTAGGCAACGCGAAAATATACATGCGCGAAAATATTTACGTTTACGGTATGTATGAGGATGGCTAAGCTGTATGGTGCGTGCTGCAACTAGGGGAGGACATACACTGATATTCCTAGGCTCCCTATACGACCAATCTCTCAGTCACTAGTGCCTGACCTAGTTAGTCATCTTTTGGGTCCCTATACGACCAACCTAGGTTAGTTATTATTGTACCGACCAACCCACCTTAGTCTTTTAATTTCCAGGGGAGCCACTGAGTGGTCATCACAGGTGGCACCAACTAGTGGTATACAAATACAACACACCAATGATGAACCTAGGTTAGCCACTACTGACTGACCCCCATGGTCATTTTTGAAAATAACTTTGCCATTGTGACTATTAAACACTCATATGACCAACCTAGGATAGTCTGCACTGACTATCCCTTTCAACCTATGGATTTTCAGTGTAGGGGAGGACATACAAGAGGCTTTAGATTGGTGGGCCTCTTCCTTAACTGTCGTATTCATACCTATTGAACAAGGCTTTGTAAATGGAGGAGAATTTAATGTCCATAGTGCAGTCCCATACAGGACAGGTTAAGCGCTCCGTTTCAATTGAATACCCTGCTTCTAAAGCACCGCTGGTAGAAAGGCATCTAACAAGTGTCGCATGCCGTAGAGTGACATAGGAGTATACGGTATAAATGATGGCACTATATATGCGAGAAGCATTAGGTTATCTAGTGTTTATCCGGCATTTATTCTTATGATGAAGGAATACTGTTTAGCCTCAAAAATCATACTAGTTATTGGAAAGGCAATGAGGTATTTTCATCTCATACATATTGCTATATTATACATAGAGAGATAGCATAATTGAGCAAATAAGAAAATTAATGTAGATAGTATCATTATGATCTGTGTTTCTAAAGTATTTCTGTCAAAATAAGTATTCTCCAAAATAACCATTACTAAACTAATAGCACATTCAAGTCAACGTGTCAGACTGCCACAAATGCCTCATCAATGACAGCTGCACGGCTTCAGTCCTCTGTTCCATCAGAGTATGCACTGAAAATCCATAGGTTGAAAGGGTTAGTCAGTACAGACTATCCTAGGTTGGTCATATGAGTGTAAGTCATAATGGCAAAGTTATATTCAAAAATAACTGAGGGGTCAGTCAGCAGTATCTAACCTAGGTTCATCATTCGTGTGTTGTATTTGTTTACCACTAGTTGGTGCCACCTGTGATGACCAATCAGTGGCTCCCCCTGGAAATTAAAAGACTAAGGTGGGTTGGTCAGTACTGACCAACCTGACAATAAAAACTAACCTAGGTTTGTCATATAGGGAGCCAAAAAATGACTGACTAGGTTAGCCACTGGTGACTGAGAGATTGGTCGTATAGGGAGCCTAGGAATATCAGTGTGGGATGCTTACCAAAATCCTAGCTTTGCAGCAACCAATAATGTGGGGTTTAGCCTAAGGCACGATGCATGTTCCAGCTGGAGGAGCTGGGGAGCTGGGGAGATGTGCCTGTTATATGGGTATAAAATGCAGTGAGCACGCATCTGGTCCTTGCATGAAGGGGGGTATAGGGTAAGGCTAAGGAGGTAATGTACTCACCTATTTATCAAAGGGTTTGGGTTAATGGCAGGGCCTCACATATTCTTCTCTGTGATATATTCAGCACAGTGTGATGTGGTTCACCTTGCTTTTACATTGTTTTATTACACCATATGGATTACAGCCACACTCTATTCACACCTACAGTGAGGTGTGGGATGTATGGGGACCTTCTACTGAATGTTCTCACATCTCCAAGGTATGGCACAGCATACTCAAACAACATTGACAAATATATCTAGTGTTATATATATATGTGTAGAATAGCTAGAAATTCTGAAACTGCCCAATGTAAGAAGGGAGCAATTCTGGAATTGCCCTGCGCAGTTCCGGAATCGTACCTGGGAAATGCCGGAATTGGGCTGGTTCCTATTCTGCGCCTGGCATATATATTGCCATGTCAGTTTGGAAAAGTACTGATGGAGAGTAAAGGGTAAAGGCTGAGGAACTAATAGGGTCATACATTTATCAAAGTCCCATTTTCCATGTCATAATAAGGCATTGAGATGTCTTATATCTGGTTTTCAATCAATCAAAACATCACATATGCATTGATGTCTTCTACGAACAAAATTAATGTTGATCACCAACAATCAATGAAAATTCATTATTATTTGAGTTTATAAATGTGTTTATTCCACAAAATGATTTTCAAAACACAATTACATTTCAAAATGAGAGTTATATCCACAGTCGGTATGAGTACATGTATTAGGTATATGTATGAGACAGGCAATTTATAATATTATAATTGTTACATGTGTAATCATGACAGAATATATAAGTACATTGGAACATTGGTACATTGGTATCACACTGGTATCCCAAGAGTCGATAGCTTTACTATCATATGAAGATAAAATAAAGCATTTGGCAATTGCATTAAATAGGTATCTTCTGGCGGTATGCCAGGTACATCCCAAAATGATTGTATCCAGTTAAGCAGTTGTATAAAGCCATGCCTCTGAATACAAGATCAAAGAACTTTATTTATTTTACTGAGCTTAAAGCTTGACCATCGTGGTTGAAGTGAGGCCAAAAGCACTTTTGGATATAGTTCAGTTTTCATTCACAAGAGGGCCCTTAAGGGCTGGGAGCTTAGCTCTTACAGGCACAGGATAGGGTGAAAATGTTGTTGCTAGACAATGCTCATGGTCCCCTGTCCAAACACTGCTGCCCTCTGGTGGAACTGTTGTTTTAGTCCATGTATGGAATATGCTGAACTTATTCCCTGACGGCCCAGCTTTAATAGGAACAACATGTTATGCCCACCCGAGATTTTTATTCCCTATGAAACAAGCTTTAATCAATCAGGCCCTGACACTAGGTGACCCCTAGTAACATTTCCACTAAATCACAAAAGACCTAGATACCCCGTCCAGAAGATAAGCACACCATGTAATACCCCCAGTGTAGCAGATAAGGGCCACACAGGGGCTATTTGATGGTATCTGGGTACCCTGTGGGGTCCTAAGGCCAAAAAAAGGTTTGTTTCAGGTCACCCGACCGACCCTATCAAAACAGGGCCGACCCTAATGGGTGCGGACCACTACATTCGACACGGCGACATAGGTCTTTTTTGGCTTAGTGACATGTGACATGAGGAATTTAAGAGATAACGACATGGGACATAGCGACATGGTGACATGGGCATTTCTCGACATAGACAGGACGACATAGCCATTTCTTAAAATCGACAGGGAAAATTGGGACCCCCCATCCAAACCCCCACCCTACGTTTTTTTAATGCAATTTTAGAAACTTCTGTCTTTTTACCCTCTTTTGGTAAATTTTAGGACCGGCAGGCTGGTACTTTCATGTTAAAAAAAAAAGTAAAAAAAGAAAATATCCGACCTACCGACCCTACATTTTCGGCCCATGTTACCTGAAACAAACCTTTTTTCTTGGGCCTGATTGGTAGATGCAGGGGGATGAGTCAGGGTGGACAACGTGGGGTAGGATTAAGAGGTTGATGATAATACCCCTTTGGGAGGTGGCCCAGTATGACCCCCGACCTTAATAACCCTTTAAGGGTAGCATAGCGCTTAATTGCAATATTCCCTTTAAGTCGTCATGATGCATGACTGTAGCCCTGGCAAGTAACTCTTCAGGGCTGTACATTTATGCATCAAGCAGACCCGATTAGGATGATGCTTGCATCCTCAAAAGGTTGGCATTCATACCCACTTGCAAGTGATTTGTAATGCTGGTATTTATACATCATGACAACCAAGCACATAATTCATTTTAGCACTTGAAGGGATTCAATTGTCAATGGTGCAGATTACCGGAGGTGCTTATATTCATTTCAGTACCCAATGGCTTATACAGTGCTTGTGCTGAATCAGTCAATTAGAGCTGACACAAAACCCAATGTTACAGTAACTATTAATGGCTGTGTCTCACGACCTTGAGCCAATGTTTTTGTCTCTGATCGGGTGCCGTCTCTGACCGGGTGCCGTCTCTGACCAGGTGCCGTCTCTGACCAGGTGTCAGAAAAAAGGTGTTTTAAAAGGAACCAGCCCCTTCGGGGTCTGGGATTGTGGTGGGGTGACTCGGTAAAGGTAAGCCTGAAGTCCTTTATCACTCCCTCTCCCACCCCCCCCCCCCCCCATATGGTCTCCAACTCCACCATCCTACATAGGGTGGCGGAGTTAGAGACTGGATGCGCGAGTCTGGGGCGAGCGCGGGAACTTGATAAGAGCGGGCGTCCCAGCACCCCAGATAGTCCTTGACGATGTTGTCATGGAGATGCGTCCCTATCAACCCAGCGGGGTACCACTCTGGGCCGTGCATCGCAACAGGAACTTTAGTAGGCTACCGAGTCAAAAGTTTAGGGCCAGATATCTCAATCATTTTAATGTGTTGATGTATGATATTGAATTGGAGTGTTTATATGGGTATTTACAGTGGAATTCCTTTCTATTGGATTACCAATCGTTGATAGATATGTTAATTCAGTGCCCTTTAGATGCAGTAAAAGATGGCGGATTTTTTTGGGATTACCTGCCTCTTGTTACTAGGCCTACAGTTCGAGAGTATTTGAATACTTTATGTTCTTTTTCTTTGAAATACAGTGAATTTTCTTACAATCAGTGTGATGGTAGAACCTTTATGGCATATAAAGAAATCAGAATATTCTTCGAAGTAAAATGAAAGAAAAAAACGAGTTACCTTTGAAAAAAAGACATACTTGCATGTAGCCTCTTTTGGTTTATCTGTTCCCGGCGAGCACCCAGCCCAAATTCAATGGGGTGGTTCGCTGGTTCCAACTAATGCCGTTTTATATATAGGGGAATTATACTCATGTATATGAGGATTTGTAAAAACGTTATTGCGGTTGTTATATAATTATAATTATAATTACAATTAGCCTCCTGCTGTTGGTATTTTGACCTTATCAAGCCAAGCCGGTCAGAGACGGCACCCGGTCAGAGACGGCACCTGGTCAGAGACGGCACCCGGTCAGAGACAAAAACATTGGCCCAAGGTCGTGAGACACAGCCTAATACCAAATTTACAATAATTGAAACAGTGGTAATTATTTTAAGAAAAATAGGAAATATCAGGAAAGAAGGTAGTATTATTTTAGTGCATGTACGGCCAAACCAAGTACAGAAAATGTGGTGTCGTTAACCATGCTGTGAGTTGTGGCTATACATGCCTGATTTAGGGAGGTATCCATCACATGTAACATAAGAACAATGTTGATTGTGTACAATACACTCTATTATATATAGCGCTAATGCATTTACTGGGGTTTTCTGGAACCAGGTCAACAAAATGGTATTTAAATGGTATTTGCCTCTGCATTATTTATTACGTACCCATGTTGTTCTACACAATACACCTTTTAGCTTGTGTATTCCCATCACCTTTCTGTTGCCATATACAATGTTTGCCTACCCTATACACTTTCCAATATTGCAAACATGGACCGGATGTCAGGGTTACCTTATAAAAGGTGAGATTCAGGCCATTCAGAAGGTGGGGAATACTATCACCAGGTGTGCCACACTTTTCCTTCTGTTAGTTTGATGTTTTGTACAATATTTTTTTTGTAGTTTATTTCAGAATTTCAAGAATAATATAACCTTGTAGCAAACGCTGGCTATTTTAAGCACTTTTGGTTTATACACCGTGTTATCAATCCTTTAAATGTTTAAGGACGGATGTTGCTAAAAGATGACATTTGTCGTCATAATGCATCAATGCAGCCCCGGGGAGTAACTCACCGGAGCTGCATCGGTGCATCATGCTGACCTTTTCGGAGTGTCTCAATCCCTTAGGGTCGGCATGATGCATGAATGCGGCACTGGCGAGTTACTCACCAGGGCTGCATTCATGCATCATGACCACGAAGGCGTGATGCATTAAGGTATCATGCAGTCCATGAAGAGTTAAGGAACACATAGCAGGAATGCATCATTCCCTGTATCAGTATGATACATGACAGCAGCACAAACTGTGTAACTTGGTATAGTGCTGCAGTAATGCATCATGGAAACTAAAACCACGTTATTTAAGCACTCTTCCATCATAAAGGGCTAGGCCAAATAAAAAAAAAAAGGTGTGTTTCAGGTTACCCTATCCTACCGAGCAAAACAGGGCCGACCCCAAAAAAATTTATGCAAAGCTTTGAAAAAATATTTATAGTTTATGTCATTTGGGGCTATTTGAGCATAGATCTGATAGTTCACGAGTCGAGGTAGTTGTTGGTGAGTTGGCATCAAAGTTTGTGAGTCGATTTCTGGGTACTTTTCAGGCTAAGTAAAATATCGAAAAAAAAAGAAAAAGAAATCCAGACCATGTAACCTGAAACACACCTTTTATTATTTTTGGCCCTAGGTAAGTCGTGCTTACCTGACACACACCTTTGTTGGCCTATGCTGAGAGGTGAACAATACGAAGAGGATGTTTGTGTTGGAAGAATCAGGAAGCCTTAGTCAGCTACACCCACATGGACATTGACCTATTGACATTATGCCAATATTAGACTTTTACCCTAGAGTGGCAGGTGTGAACATCTGAGGCTTGTTCTTGTCAAGTGATAACATTGTTCATTTGATTTGTAGCTAAGAAACTAGCATTCATCAATCCAGCAATTGGGGAAATCACTATTAACAGGATGACAGATTAACATCGTGATTGAATTGGAAAATCAAAAGTCTTGTGCATTTTTAAACCCAGAGCCAACGACTCAAATACATTTTCCAATTAACTCGTGTTGGGTGAGAAATCAGTACACTGAAAAAGTAAACTTGTCTCCAGACTTGTCTAAGTGACTGTCATAAAATAAATGAGTCAAAAGTTGTCTAACATATCAGGTTACCATCCCACAAATAGAATCTGGAGCTGACAAATGTCGGGTTTTGGGCTGGCACATACCAAGTGGGTCTTCTATCTTCAGCTAGAAGACCCGCTTCCTTGTCACTTAGACAAGTTATTGACTCGTTTACTTTATGACAGTCACTTTGAAGAGTCTGGAGACAAGTTTATTTTTTGAGTGTATAGTATTGTGAACTACCTAAATTGTGAAAGGTTGGGGGATCATTCAGCCTACCTTTTAGACTTTAGGAGAAAATCATACTCTATTTATAAACAATGCATTCTTATAACACACACTTAGCTCCACACAGGCTCCCTCTAAATAACCTTGCCGTACTTGTGCAAAGACCACCCGATCATAAAATAGGTACCTTGAGTGAACGTATATTATAGGGACTGGAGCAGAGAGTATCTATATTTAGTTTGAAGTTAAATAGTGGGGAATTCACTATAATATTAACGCGTTGTTGAATTCTCGAGTATGGCAAACTTTTCAATTTATTAGAAGTCTAAACAATAGACTGATGTACGTAGCTCATTGTGGTATATTTCATTTCAAATTTCCAAACCAATCAAAAGTTCTTTTAGGGCGATAAACAAATAAAGCATACATATTTTATCAGACCTAATTATTTACTCTCTTCTAGATACTACGTGTGCTGCTTCTAAGTTATTCCGATCCAGAAAAAACTATTATTCGGGAAAAGAACGGGTTTGATATTAGCTATTTTAGCTCACAGTATTCTAAGTTGAACACATCAAGCACTATACCTACCTAAAACACATAAGGCTGTGTCTCACGACCTTGGGACAATGTTTTTGTCTCTGACCAGGTGCCGTCTCTGACCAGGTGCCGTCTCTGACCGGGTGCCGTCTCTGACCGACTTGGCCTGATAAGGCCAAAATACTAACAGCAGGAAGCTAATTTTAATTATTACTATGATTTTATAACAACCGCCATAACGTTTTTCCAAATCCTTATCAATATAATTCTTTTTAAAACACCTTTTTCTGACACCTGGTCAGAGACGGCACCCGGTCAGAGACGGCACCCGATCAGAGACAAAAACATTGTCCCAAGGTCGTCAGACACAGCCATAACCTAGCCAAAAGCAGACAGTATACTGGCCCGGCGGAGTATGCGAAACAGCCAAAAATAATGTTCTTAATAAGATAAATAAACTCGCCTGGCAGACAGTTGACTGACTAGTTTTAAGAAAAAGTATTTTCTTAAAACTGGTCATTTTATTTATATTATTTTTTTGGAATGAGAAAATTATTTTTGGCTGTGTACAGTATCTACCTGGCAAGAATTTGCACTGACTGCATTCCAAAGACATTGTTCTTTGTAATAGTGTAGCGGTGCAGGTGAAGCAGGGACAGGTATACTTTGGAAGCTGTATACATACCATTGGCACTGGATACTGTGTCCTGTTTGGTTTAGGTTGGCAATGCTACAGCTCCATCATAAGAACAAGCACCACCATAGTGAGTATCGAGTAGAGGGCCAATTCGCGCGCTTACCACAAAACCTTATGTAAAAGCCTACGCTGGATAATGTGAAACCAAAAATCCTTTTATACTGTAAACCAATAGTATAATTAATATACTGTTCAAGTTCACTAAAACCGTATTATATACTTGATATTCTGCTGAATCAGCATCTTGGGGGAATCGTACCAGCCGCCAGCTTTTATGCAGTATTATACGACAGTGTGTTTCCCAAAAGTTGGCCATAAACAAGAGTGTATGGGAACAGATTTTTCATACATCTAATAAACTAATTGGTAAGATAATCATGTTCATGTCTTGCATTAAACGTACGCTTGTAACAGAATCACCCAGTAAATTGCCTTGATTATTGGAAGCCCGGCTAGAAGTTCTTACGCCCAGAAATTGTCGCTCCAATAGAGTGCCCATCAAAGCCCTGCCGATCGCCTCTGTACAGATCAAGTAACATTGAGTAGGGTGTGATATTAGATACCATCAATACACGGCTATAATGAAAACTAGGGATAGGCTTTTCTTTAATCCTTGCCTCAGAGAAACACATTTTTTTATGGGTTGGTGTGACACACCTTCACGGCACCTATCCTAGCCATTTATTCTATTAAATCACATTTAATGTTGTCTATGAATGACAGGAAAATATCAGTATTACATTAGGCTGAACACTGCAGGAACATTGGCATTTAAGCAAACCTTTCATTGGTTAAAGTCACTATCTAAGCAGCTTTAAGCTCAGACAATTTTATGTAAATGCCCTTGAAATGTCATAATGACATTTAAGCAGCTTGAATTGGCCTTTACAGGAATTAAACATGCTAAAAGTGTGATTTTAAGCAGTCAGATTTCTGCTTAAATGCCAACATTCATGCAGTGTAAGTGGTTCAGAAGAGTGGTGCTAATAGGGATGAGTAACTGGCTAGGACAACATTGAGGCATGTAGCACCAGCCAGCCCTTGGGTCCTATGTTACAGCATTACAGCACTATGCCACTCTTAAAGGGTGAGATTTGACAAACATTAATAATATGACCGGTGAGATCGTGTATCAGTAGACTTCATGAATGTCATATGACAAATCCAACTGATTTGAGATCTTCTTACAGATTAACACGATAACATTTGTACAGCAAGATGAGTTCTGGAAAGTGACCAGCTGATGACAGAAGATGAAATTTCAAAGGGCATCAAATTTTTTTCCCTGTCCCTTTCCCTGAAAGGAACATATAAATGTAATACACATTCGGTGGTATAGCTACATCTTAATATTCACTGCCAAACCAGTAACACCACTTTCTACTCCAAATTAGAATCTGCCTAGCATCAATTTCAGCAGTGAAATCTAATAGGAGGCCAGTACCCTGCGTCCCTCTTGTTTTATTAAATTTGGAGATGCCGTGGCTTGCATATTGATGAGTACTTAATGCAAAATTGCAAAGAGACAAACAGAATACTCTATACTTTAGTAAGGGCCTGGCTGTACACTGAAAAGTCATAGGTTGAAAGGGTTAGTCAGTACAGACTACCCTAGGTTAGTCATATGAGTGTTGGTGACGATGCCAAAGTTATATTCAAAAATGACCGAGGGGTCAGTCAGTAGTGACTAACCTAGGTTCATCATTGGTGTGTTGTATTTGTATACCACTAGTTGGTGCCACCTGTAATGACCACTCAGTGGCTCCTCCTGGAAATTAAAAGACTAAGGTCGGTTGGTCAGTAGTGACGATAATAACTTCCCTAGGTTGGTCGTATAGGGAGCCAAAAAATGACTAACTAGGTTAGGCACTAGTGACTGATAGATTGGTCGTACAGGGAGCCTAGGAATATCAGTGAAGGCTATTGCAGTATAGAGCCTGGGAGTAGGTTCAATGCCAGTCACTTTATACACTAATGCACATTGTCAATATTAAATCAAAACTCAACCACTTTTGTCGGAGCATTCCCAAGGTCATTTATCGGTGCTAGTTTGATCATTTCCATGAAAGTGTACATTTGATAATTGTTATTAGTCATTATTCTCCCAGAGCCAACCCTGAGCAAGAGAGACTGGATGAACGACATATGCATTAATATGCATTAAAGCTTTAGATGCAATGATAGATCTCTTAATATGATAATTATTATCTTCAGTTCAGTGCACCATGTTGATACTATGTGGTGTTCATGGTGACACTAAAATACATGTTTCACATTAAATAGTCTCTAAATTAACACCTCTCTGCTACCATACACAATTTAAACGTGTCCCACATCTTGTTACCTTAAGAATGTGGCACCTGCTAGAAATGTTCAATATCAACAGAACTGATATTTCTATACCACCAAGAAACGTTGATAGTTTCACAGGTGACATTTGAAGTGTAAATCTATGCACTCTCACAAAGGGCACACACGGTTTGGTTTACTTTGGATTTTGCATGCATCACATGGCTGATGTGTGTGAATTGCGTCGTTTGCATACATCTGTACTTCACCACACAGCAAAAAGAAACAGCGTCAAAGGGGAGTCTAGGTTGCCTCTCTAGGGGAGTCTAGGTCGCCTAAGGGAGCCTAGGTGACTCTTTGGCTGACCTAAGGGAGTCACCTGGGGGAGTCATATAGCTCTCTGGGTCATATGACTCCCCCGGGTGACTCCCTTAGGTCAGCCAGAGAGTCAACTAGGCTCCCTTAGATGACCTGGACTCCTCTAAACAAGGGAGTCATTCTGAAGGCAACCTGGACTCCCTTTTGACGCTGTTTCTTCTCACTGTGCTCTAGGATTTGGATTTAACATGAGAATTAATGTGATTGAAACAGTGCTTTAGGTATTCCCAGCCGGGGCAATGCTCTTCAAGCCCATTCTTTTAATTAGGTTTGACAGGTCTCTACTAACTCTGTAAGTTATCGTCACTCCTTCCAGCAAAGGCTCTGCGTATTGAAAGCCATTTTGTAGGCATGTCTATTCCAAGGCCAAATAAAAAAAAAGGTGTGTTTGAGGTTACCCAATCCTATCTAGCAAAACAGGGCCGACCCTAGAAATTCTTATGCAATTTTGAAAAATATCTATATTTTATGTCATTTTGGGGGTATTTAAGCGTCAATCTAATAGTTCACAAGTCAAGGCAGTTCTCGGCGATTTGGCGAGTTGGCATTGAAGTTTGTGAGTTTATTTTACGGTACTTTTCAGGCCAAAGTGAAAAAAGAGATCTAAAAAAAAAAGAAGAAATCCAACCTACCTTCCCTAGATTTTCAGACCATATAACCTGAAACCTACCTTTTTTTGGGCCAAATTTCTATCAGTTCAAATGTAATCATAATAAAAAGTAAACGACGGAAATTACACTGACGAGGGGCAGCCCTTCAAAATGACATTGGGAAATATGAAAGACAGGCAAATCCATTCACTTTCTGAGAATAATAAACACAAGCAAGAAACTATTCACTCAAGTGATAATTCAGATAGTAATCTGAATCATCGTAAAATAGTATTCATGCTTCCAAGATGACATCAAATGTACCGTAAATACACCCCATAGTTTAATATGCAGCAAATAAAACAACCTTATTTAACCACACTCCACACACAACGTAAGATATGATTCCCATGGTTAAAGACCACTTTCAGGACTAAAGTCTTTCAGACAGACAACTAATGGCTTTCTCATCGCTTGAAGGACTTTTGAAGTTTTAAATAAACTCCGGGAATAAACCTCGCTGTCCCGAGGGTACCCTCTCAAGGAGCCGCTCTAAAAGGAAACAGTCCGAGAAGTGGTCCCTGGGGGACACCTCTAAGGAGGTAGTGGAGGAGGACAGATTCTTCACACGTCTGTGTACCACTTCTCCATCACTGTGAGGAAGGTGACTATGGTAACTGCAGTTACCAGATCACCATTTCGGAATGCCACTGTATTGTATTGAATCTGTACTGTTTTGGTCGCGCAGTTACCATAGTACTTGTTTTTCCAGGTCAAAACAGTTACCATAGTCCACCGGATTCTAAAAGCCCTTCATACTGCTATTCTAGACAATTTCATAATACATTTAGTGGCCCAAATGATAGAGTATGGTTCCAGCTGTAACTATACAGTTATGCAATACCACAGCTGCCATAAACACAGAGTAATCACCACTTTTGATTCTCTATGCTACAGTGTGGATTCCGAAATGGTGATCTGGTAACTGCGGTTACCATAGTCACATTCCTCCCAGTGTCCATGTCCCCATTGAACCCGAGCGCTAGTGTATGAATCTAAACTAGTGGTAAACATATTTTTTAGAATTTCACGGAAATTAAATTCCTCAATTTATGACTTGTGGAATATCTATAAAGTATTGAATAATCGTTTCCAATTTCGGAAACCGCAAACTTAAAATTTAAGTACACGAGGGATTGTATGTTTTGCCAAATTCACAAAAAAGTATACCAACGAACATACATACACTTACAGACAGTATGCATCTTTTATAGTACTTTAGTACATTAGCCTTTTTAGGTTATCTTCTGCGGTCGTGACATTTGTGAAACTATCCATGGCTAAATAGGGAAAGATTGCTATTTTGAGGAGTACTATTTTGAATTTATAGTTCAATCCCTAGTCAAGAAATTAGCTCTAATCTAAGGCATACGCTTTGCCATTTTGCAGGGCCTGTTTTTGAATAGGGTTTACGTTTCCAACGTACTGCTTTAAACAGATTTTCCATTCATATCTCCAGCATGTGTATTAATTAATCAATAGATTTGGATAGATATGGCTGTTGATCTGCCTGGCATACCTTATCAGTTTAGGTATAGTATCTATATGACTGATAACCCTCCAGTGTTATGGGGGCCATTTAGAAGATCGGGCAAAGAATATCCTGCGTGCTAACTCCTCAATTATAAACTGCTGAAGAAATAAACTTTTTCGATCTAAGATTGGAGTAGTCACTCAAACAACCCCTGATCATGGGGTACATCTGCAGTATACCATACCCCTACGTGTACAGTGGGATCGTCAGATTGGTCCTGAAGCTCGTTTATTCTACACTTCAACTGGCTATTGTGTTACCTACTATTTATATACTCCCTGTCAAGCTGATATCTCTGACCATCTGTCCACTTAAAGCTTGACCGTCATGGTTGAAGTGAGGCCAAAAGCACTTTTGGATGTAGTTCAGTTTTCATTCACAAGAGGACTCTTAAGGGTTGGGAGCTTAGCTCTTACAGGCACAGGATAGGGTGAAAATGTTGTTGCTAGACAATGCTCATGGTCCCCTGTCCAAACACTGCTGCCCTCTAGTGGAACTGTTATTTTAGTCCATGTATGGAATATGCTGAACTTATTCCCTGACAGCCCAGCTTTAAATGGACACTTTTAAACTGTCTATCAGCTACTTGTGGATTGAGTTGAGGATGCATCTGCAGTGGCGGATCCAGGATTGTTTAGGGGGGGGGCAAACCTGGCCAACCCGGAGTCACTATGTTTCCCACAAGCGAAGCGCATTAGATATACTAGGGGGTTTCGGGGCATGCCCCCCAAGAAAATGTTGTTGAACTAGACTTGTAATGGTACATTTTCACCCATTATAGGACACTAGCGAGGCGGCATAGCTAATCCATTGTGCATTTTTTGCAGAAGTTACCAAATTTCTCACAGACATTGACTGATATATAATAAACAAATTTTCATTAAGAGGCAATTTAGATCTGGTGTATGAAGGCTATGGTGGCCATCTTTAAAAAGGGTTATTTATGATTGCATTTCTAGTCAGTTGAACTGCTGAGGGTATGTAAATATCCCATTTCTGTGGCTGCAGTAACACAACAAGATAGCTTAGATATGCCTCTAATGACCTTCTGAAAGATTAAGAGCTGAGGCAAGGTCAAGGTCATTTGTCAAGGTCAAACACCAGCAAAATGGAATTTCCTGATGGATTTCATTCATTTCTATACATATATACTAGGTGTTGCAAATTAGAAACATTCAACAGGACCATACATCACCTTTCCATCATATCAGCAGTAGTTATACTTTTATGCTATTCGGAGATGTAGATGCTCTTTGATTAAGTGTGGTATGCATGACCACTCAAACCGCTTCAGTTCTAGATATGATATTGTATTTCATAATAGTTAATTGCAGTCACTTCCACCTAGTCATCTTCATGGCATCTACAGACATAATAATATATGCAAACAATACATAAACAAGGGGTGGCATAAAAAGACTTTTTATTCTTATTTAATCAGCCTAATAGCTTAAAATGAATTAATGCAATTAACCAGCATCAAAATATTAAGCTGATGTACTAAAGATAATCTAACCATCACATATTTACTATTCACATCAATTGATCATATATATTTAATGCTGTGAATGCAATAGCATGAATTACTCCCACACTTCCCACAGGAAAATGAACTGTAATACAAAGCTTGCAATTGAGATGAATTTAGAGATCTTTGTTATAAATTATTGTTTGCTAGCCCATCTCATCATTTAATTTCATTCCAATATTGTTTATCCATACACTTTAGTGGTACAGCTACTTATCTCACTTCTGTGAGCATTCCCCCTTGCATATGCAGAGGGCTGTGCAGGGAAGATTGGCTTTTCTGCATTTGCCGTTCCTACTCAGCCCTTCTGGCACTTGCATGATGTCAACTCAGAACAACTTTTGCCTGCCTCTGGTAGTACAGTCCAGAGTGGCTCATACAGACCACCATCAGTTTGGGTCCAGCCCCAGAGAACAGGGGGAGGTAGCTCTGGAGCATGAAAACGTGTGTTGCTAGGCAGATAAACAATTAGAATAGCTGTTGCTAGGCAACCAGCTGTAGTACCAACAAACGAATAGAACCATTTAATTCCTTAGGTCCAATTTAGGGGGAGTAGGTATGATTATGATCAACCTCAGGAGCATGACAATGTGTGTTGCTAGGCAGATAAACAATGAGAATAGCTGTTGCTAGGCAACCGGCTGTATTAGGAACAAACCAATAGAACCATTGACTTTCTCGGGTCCAATTTAGGGGGGATAGGTATGATTATAATCAACCTCAGGAGCTCCGGATAATTCTGCCTTAAGTTTGAGAGAGTTAATCATGTTGTTCAAGAATTATTATGGTAATCTCTTTAATAATCGTTGCTAGGGATAACAGAATAAAACTGCTGATGCTAAGCAATGTTTTGCATTTTGAAGTGAATGCATTGAAATGCATGCAGTGAATTGACGGGGTAGGGGTACTTGCGACTTGAGTTCACAAATGTCTTCCCCCCCTTTTTTTTTTTTGGGGGGGGGGGAGGGGGGTCTCTGATTCTAAAGTTTGTTGTTTGTACCAAATATATAATATGGACAGTATTGTTATATCTTTGCTGACCAGCTGGCCATAACATGAAACCCTAACTCTGGCATATATATGTTTTAACTTTTTTACCATTGTTGACCTTGAAAAATGACCTTGACCTTCAGCAAACCTCCTGTCCATGTGGATCTTGTATGGGGCAGATCTTAATTAAAGCCATATGTCATTATACATAGATTAAGTCACTATTCACTTACATGTAGGCATTTTAGTAGACTAGAGAACGTTTAAAAAAAACTGATTTTCTCAGGGGGCTCACGGGCCCCCTAGGGCAGATCTCAATTGCCTCTTAATGAAAATTGCTTCTCTACATGCTAGTCAACATGTGTGCAAAAGATGGATACTTCTGCAAAAAACGCACAATCCATCTGTCTACTGTAGCTATGCCGCCCCGCTACACACTCTTTTAAGACTCAGCCCCTCCTCCCCTCTTCCAGATCAGAGGCCCTCAGTCAGGCCCTACGAATCATACTCCACAATCTTCTTTTTTTTGAGGTGGGCCCGTCTCCCCCCCCCCCCTGGATCGACCAATGATCATCTCTTCACGTTCTTGCATTAGTCACTGTTTAAGGATGGCACACTGCTTTAATATTTGTACCATTTTGTTATTATGATACATGCGTACATTCCTTATATGTATGCACCATACCGACCATGTGAGATGCACATATGTATATATACGCTCCAATAAAGTTTGCCATATTTCCTCAAAATTTTTAGTGCATCTTATCGACAAATGAACCCAAAACTGTGGGGCACCGTACACATTAACCATTTTGGTATTAACCTTTGACAGTGTGCTAACCCAATTAAAGATACAAAATGACTTGTCACAAGCAATGTTATCAATCAATACAATAATTAACCTAGACCAAATTTAAAATGTATTGAGAGAACTGATGTTGCATTATTTGCTACTCATTGTGTTCATGTAATGTGTTAGTAGTATAGTATGTATCGGAACGGGACTATAGTTAAGTACTGTTTATTACTCAATCGACATGCAGCCAATCAGAGGCCTCCATTTGGTCACGTGACCGGAAGTGACCTACTTAGGGGATTAGTGGTGACGTCACGTGACCTAGTTAGCCAATCAGAGGCCTCCATTTGGTCACGTGACCGGAAGTGACCTACTTAGGGGATTAGCGGTGCATTCTGGGTAACCCTGCAGCCAATCAGAGGCCTCCATTGGGTGACCGGAAGTGACCTACTTAGGGGATGGTGCATTCTGGGTAACCTACTGACCTACTTAGGGGACCGGAAGTGACGTCATATGACCTAATTTAGGATCACGTGATCGGAAGTGACCTGATGAGTCACGTGACCGGAAGTGACGTCACACGACTTAATGGCCAATCGGAAGCGACCTGATTGATCACGTGACCGGAAGAAGAAGAAGTTTTTTTTTTGTTTAGGATCCCGTGACTGGAAGCGACGTCGTCACATGAGTGACGCTTTAAGAGACTGCGCGACTTACTAGTAAAAGAAGCCGTATGATAATAAAAACACAACAATATTTTCTTTTAATTTTTTTTTATTTTTTTTTTCAATCTTGATAAACACTCTATTTTTGAAAAGATGCACACGCTTATTTTTTTTTTTTTTTTTTTCATATCTCTAAAGGACTCGTTGTCACACCGTCAGAATGCACGCGACGCTTATAATACAAGTAGCGCACGCCGTCTTTCTCTATGGTGTAGGTGACCATTTTGTTTCGCACCACTTTGAAATTTCTATTTACAGCAATGAGAGTTTTTCGTTGGCGAAGAACATCCAAGAAGGCGTCTGGTTCCTGGGGGTTTTGTTTCTTCTGTACGCCTTTTGCACTCCATTTTTTGGATTTTCTTTCACCGGTGTCGCTGACTCGATCGTAGCAAATGTAAGTCTTAGGGTTGAGACTTAGGATCCCGTCACCTTCCCACTCCGCTTTCATGAGCCCCGAAGTTCTCAGATCGTGAAGGTACCGTCTCTCACAACATCCGCCGGGCGGCGCACACCATTCTCGCACTCTTTCCGTTTTTGTCTTCACGAAAAGCTCTAAGTGCTCGTCGCACACCGCTGTCGGAAGCCACTTTCGTTTCTCTCTGAAGTACGTCTCTCTCAGGCGAGGTTTCACTAGGTCATCCAACGTGGCACCGCTGAGAGCCATGTAAAGACTGTCGGTGTCCATTTGACAAAGGGCATAATCGCGCCGATCGACGAATCTATCCAAGAAGTCGTATGTGAACTCTAACATTTTCAACTTCGCGTACTGGTATACCATGAACCCTATCTGAATAGGGAGGTTGTTCTTGACCGTTTTCGGTTGTAGTTCGACTTCAAACAGATCGGAAGTCAACTCGGATGCCTTTTTGAAGCGCCACGAATTGGCCAATAGTTCGAACTTCCGACTGTCAGTGTATCTCACCGCCGTGTGTTTTTCTTTGTTGCAGATTGTTTTACCGTACGTAGCGTTTCCCATTAACTTGTAACAGTCTGACAGAATTTTCTCGTTCTCGTTCACGTCGCCACGTCTTCGCGCCGCCGTCACTTCGTCCGCGAAACCGGCAAAGGAGCGTTTAGGTAGGTATTCTACCACCAGCTGCACTTTGGTGACTATCAAACCGTGCTCTAAATACCACTTGAGAAGCGGCGTTCCCAAGAGAATATTTTTTCCGTGGTAACTCCCTATCAGACATCTCTGAGGCGTGCTCAACAGCTTTTCTTCCTGCGCAAAGTCTGACATGTGAGGGCCTATGTCCGATTTTGAAACGGTCGCGTTCTTGAAAACGGGGGTCATTTCTTCGAAGTACTCTCGTAGGTGAGGCGGCGTAGTGATGTCCACTTGAACTAAACCGAACATTTTCTCCTCTTTCACAGCGGAAAGGATGTCGCTCTCGCTCATCGCGTTTCGAGACACTTTCAAAGCGTCAACCTTCCAGCGTTGTTGGGAGGCCTTGACCCGCTCATCTCGACGCTTCATCTCTCGCCATTCGCACTCCCACACGACGACCAGCTTGTAACCTAACGCTTTCAAGTAAGCGCTTACTCTGGTCGTTCTGTCGCGTCTCTCCTCTCTCAGTGAAGCGCACTGATATCGGTGCGACGGTATGCACTCGTGAGCGTGGAACCAACACCCGTGAAACTGGAAAACCGTATTAGAGGCCGCGTGAAATCCGTCCACGCGAATTCTCCGACAGCCTACCGCCATCTCGCCGCCGTTCAGAGCGTGGCGCAGTTTCACGTCGCGGTCGTGCTCTACGAAGCGTAACCACTCCAAAGCGCTGTGAGAGTTTCTTTGCCTGATTTCGGGCTTGAACTCGGTCTCGGGCCGTCTCACCGCGTAATAGCCCGTGCAGTGCGCTTCGCTCATGCAGCGCAAGTACAGAGAGTTAGCGTCTAGTCCTAGGATGTGTTGGCACGGTCTCGCTTCTTCGCCGTACTTGTGCTCCCTTATCCGCGTGGTGCCCTTCTCGTGAAATCTATGGAAGATGATGGAAGGACCGCCGACTAGATTCTCTTTGATCAGAGCGTGGAGGACGGCGTCGAACTGGGGAAACGTTGTGAACGCGTCTTCTAGGTTTTGGAAGAGGAAGCGTAAAGTCAAACCGGCGAGAGAAACTCCGTCTTTCAACATGTCGATGCCGCGATCTTGGAAAAATTTAGCGTGATTTTTCAGAGCTTCTATGAAAGGTTTCACGTCTTTGTTGTTGTAGTGGATCAAGTAGTCTTCCATAGTTTGCATCTTCTCGTCGGACCAAACTTTCTGACATGCGGCGTAGTCGGATTCGGACATTTTGACGCCCGTCAGCTCGCTGTCGAAAGCCGATCTCGGCGGCAGCGTTCTGTTTGCCAGTTTCCTGGTAGACGTCATCCATTCGTAAGGAAAGTGACCTTTCTCTTCGTTCCTGGTGAAAGCTCGCAAATAGGTCGCGTAGTTGTAACCGGGTGCCAAATAGTTGACTACGTCCAAGAAAACCGTGTGCTGTGTGTAAACCGCCAAGTATTGATTGCTTCTCTTTATGACGCTGAATTCTTGGTTTCTTCGGTCTCCGGAGGCGAAGAACGAGTGAAGGCGTATTTTGATCAGGTTCAAGTCGTAACGCCCCGAGTTGAAGCCCACCACTGGAGCTTGACGGATGTATCTCAGAAGACGCTTCTTCAGTTGAACTAACGGGTGTCTGGTCTGAGCCGCAGCGAAGCCGCCTGGAGAAGGGGTGGTGAACGTCGCCTCCTCCAGCAGGAGAGCTTCACCTATCGCCGCATCTAACTTCGCTAACGTCGGTCGGTAAAGTTCTAGCACAGCTTCCCCGATCGCTTTGGCGTTCTCGTTTATGTGATTTAAAACTCGGTCCAACAAGGGGTCGGAATCTGCGTCGGACGCTCTGACGAAGCAGACGGGCCCCTCCCACCCCGGAAAGTCGGATGCGACGCTAGCCGACAAAGGGACGTGATCCCACAGCAGGGACACGTGCTCCGTCGACGGTTCTTTGCACGGTCTGAAGAAAGCCTCGAAATCGAAGGCGATCTTGTAAGGGTAGATTCCGGAATGTCCGTCGGGGGGAAAAATGGAGAAGTCTGCTAGCGCTTCGAAAATCGTTCTCGAATTTTGGTAGATGCCACCTACGTAGCGCAACTTGACTTGTCGGCAAGAGGAAAGCTGGTTCCTGTGTCTCTTCAGCAAGAACTCGGTGGTGAACGCCGCCTTACACTTGCAACATTCGTATATGCCCGCGTACGCGTTGAAGTCCGTGACGAGAGAGACGTGCAAACCGCCTTTCGCCGTCAGGTGTAGGTTGACTTTACCTCGGGCGGCCACAGTTCTGGAAGGCGGTCTGATCAGAGTAACGCGTCTTCTCAACTTCCGCCCCGGCACTTGACGCGACGCGGTGTAAACCGCTATTTGTACGTCAAACAAGTTCTCTAACGCGGGTAAGTCGCGGATGTTCAGACCCGGAAAGGATTCAGGTGTGGCAGCGGGACAGAACTGACGTAACAAATCTGAAGCGCGCTTGCTGGTGTTGTATAAGTGAAAGGAAATGCAGCGGAAGATGCAGAGGTTGTCCTTGTTGGGAAAATCTAACACGCCGCTTCTCTTTCCAACTCGACCGGCCTGAGTGATCCTACCGCCTATGGGGAATTCCCCCGGTCCCATGTAAACGCAGATGTTCAAATTGGTAGGAAAAAGAACGTGCCACTTGGTGTCAGCGTCGCAAAGTTTCCGTACCTCCTCGCAAGCGACGGTGTTTTGCATCTTTGAGAGGAGCTCTTCCAAAGTTTCTGAATTAGTTACAGTAGGGAGCGGTTGTATGAGAGTTGCGTTGTTCTGGGAGGCGTGGAAGTAGCGCAGTTTGCTCTTGTCTTCTCTGTGTTGTAACAGTAAGCCTACCGAGAAACCCACTTTGTATCTGAATCTTTGTGTCAAGTGAATGCGACGCATAGTATCTACAGCGTCACTCAACTCGCCGGTTGGTAGCCTGAAGTTTGTTACACTCACGCGAGTCCCGTGCATCCTGACGCCCGTTTGTATCGCAGGCCAATTCGCCGTGAACGTTTCCTCCCCGTTCGGTACAGCACATATGCGCGGAGGGACGGTCACCCCGTCCAGAGATTCGCGTCGACAAGCGCTCTTTCGGCAATCCCCTTCGCCGCATAGAGGGCAAAACTTAGCTACTACTCTACAATTTTCTACGTGTCTCTCGTGGTTGTACGCTCTTTTAAACATTTTGAAACACTTTTCGCATACGTACTGTGTCATGTTTTTTTTCACTCGGTTACCAACTACTTAGCCGTCTAACTATCTATCTATCTATCTAGCCATCTATCAATCTGTCGTCTATGTAACTATCTTTCTGTCTGCTGTCTGTGTATCCGTCTGTCTGTCTGTCTGTCTGTCTGTCTGTCTGTCTCATACAGCGTACGTCAAACGCTGTGTGTGTGTGTGTGCGCGCGTGAGCGTTGAGCGTCTCTCATTCCGAATCTATGCCGAGATATTTCAGAATGATCTCTGTTTTGTCATCCAACTCTTTGAGCGCTCTGGCGGACAGCGTCACCCCCTGCTGTGTGGGTTTTTTGTCAGGACCTTCGTACTTGCGCACGTGGACGAGGTTCTTACCGCTGTAGTAGCTCACAGCTGCGTACACTTCGCCCGCCTCATCCAGCACTGCGAACCAGGGGGTGTGATTAGGTTTTCCTTGCGCGGCCGCTGTGTCGCGTATGCGCACCACTGCGCGGATATCGGCGATGCGTGCTATGAGCTCGCGCAGCGCGTCGGCCGTGAAGTGCACTCGCTTGCTTCTGGTCAGAGACGCCTCTTTCACCTGGCCGTCTTTTGTGTAGCGCGGCCTCCTAGACAGTCTAGCCACGTCCTCCCAGATCTCCAGCGTCAAAGCTCCGTCTAAGCAGAACTCTAACCCGAGTGTTTTCTCTGCTTCTTCTCGTCCATCTCCTTCTTTTTCTTGTATTTTTCTCTTCTTAGTGGGCCTTGTTGTTCTGGAACTCACCTTAGAACGTTTCACACCCGCAGGATGAGTAACACCATCAGCGTGAGCTGAATCAGCAGCAGAACCGATAGCAGGAGCAGCGTCAGCGCTGGTGGTATCGGAGGTCTCGTTGTTGGAACAGCGCAGCCACACGCCGTCCGTGCTGTGTGTAGCGGTAGAAGATGAAGCGCCGCCGCCGCCCTCGTAAGGTGGCGGTGAGGGCAGTCGCCACGGACCGGACGGGGGGGCGCTAGCAGTGGAGGAAGTGAGGTCGAAAGGTCGAAGAGGGAAGCCGAAAAACGTACCGCTCACCCCTTGCCCTTCGGGTTCTTCGTACGCCTCGTCGTCAGCGTCGTTCTCTGTCTCACCCTGTTGCTGCTCCTCCTCCTCCTCTTCTTCTCGGTTCAGGGGCTGAGTGTCCGAATAGCTGTAACTCTCAGCGCGAGCGGCGTCGAGGGCGTCCGTCGATGTAGTGGTGGAGGAGAGGGGCTGTGCAACGTGCGGCAGGTCATCAAAGTCATCAACAGTAGTGGGGAGGTAAAAACCCGGTTGCCAGTACTGCGCTGTGCCAGGAGCGTTGTCGTCAGTAGTAGTAGCAGTAGCAGCAAGTGCAGCAGAAGCAGCCGCAGCAGGCGCAGCCGCAGCAGACGCAACAGTAGCAGGCGCAGCAGCAGCCTCAGCAGGCGCAGCCGTAGCAAGCGCAGCAGTAGCAGGCGCAGCAGCAGCAGCAGCAGCAGCAGCAGCGGCAGGCGGGACGGCGGTAGCAGCGGCAGCGCGCTTAGCAGCAACGTGTACCGTCGCGAGTGTAACAACGTCGCTAGCACGACGACTGCTACCAGTAGTACTACTAGTACTACTACCACTACTACTACTACTGCTACTACTAGTGCTACTGCTACTACTACTACTACTACTACTGCCGCGAGCGCTCGCTACAGCAGGAGGGTGATAAGACCAACCGGCTGCGGCGGTAGTCTCATGTTCAGTAGCAAGAGCAGGCACTGACGCTAAACGAACGCTGTTCCGCGTAGTCTTCTTGTTCTTGAACGCCGCTAGCTGTTGTCTTTTGCTCATGGTGGTGACTGTAGAGAGCAGCAAAAAAGAATGAGTGAGTGAATGGAGGTTTCCAAGCCCCTTATATACGCCTTCTCGCTTCTAGAGCTAAGCTACTTACCGACCCTGTTCAGCTGCCGCCGGCTGGCCGGCGGCCATTCACAAAGAGAAACAAAAAGACATAAGGCATGACGTTTTCAGCTGGATCCCTTTCCCCCCCCCTCTTTTGAGAGATCGACTGTGATGATGAGCTAAGCCGCTTACCACCCTGTTCAGCAATTCAACGCGCATTAGCTGTATAAAGGGTTAAGCGGTTGCTGCCTGCCGTCGACTGACCGGCGGCGGCCATTCACAAAGACATAAGGTATGACGTTTTCAGCTGGATCCCTTTTTGAGGGATCCACTGTGGTGAGCTAAGCCGCTTACCACCCTGTTCAGCCATTCAGCGCGCGTTAGCTGTATAAAGGATTAACGGTAACGGTGATGAGCTTACAGTGTGTATACAAAAAAAAACTACAGGAGGCGTGTGGCGTGAAGCAGGACCCCCCTAAGACGAACGTGTCTGTCTGTGAGTAGAGGCGTGTGCATGTGGTGAGCGACTTAAGTGTAAGACAAAAATCGCCACCTCCTGCCGTGGTGAGTAGACCGGGCCGGCCAGGCGGGCGGGCGGCCGGCTAGTTCAATAGGGAGGGGTGACAGCTGCCTAAGGCTGTGCATGAAAAAAAATCCGATTTTCACCTGACCTCTGACGTTTGTTACAATGAATGTCAGAGGGAGGGAGACGTCCTCGGGTAGGGGGTAGGAGGTATTAAGGCTATGAGTGAGGAAAAAACACCGTTTTCAGCTGGTCTCCACGGATAGCGATGCCACACCCCCTCGTCATCTAAGCTCTTAAGGAGCGGAGCGGCTGAAAAAAGCGTCATGCGGACAGGGTGCTAGACAGCTGGAGCGCTGTTGGAAATGGGATTAAACTCCCTCTGTATAAAAAGCTCTCATTTCTGTTGGAAAAAAAACATATCACCTCTGACCCCAGTAACGGCTACTACCACCACCACCGCCACCACCACCACCGCCGCCACCGCCGCCGCCGCCGCCGCCACCGCTGCCGCCGCCGCCAAGACGAGACGAGATGGCTCAAGCTATTCCACTTTCAAGCTCGCCTTCACCGCCCGGTGCGCCTGAAAAAAAGTTAATGCGGCTTGACGACGTGAGACGCGGCGCGAGGCAGCAGACCGATGATGGGGAGACCCGACAGGTAGGACAGCGGCGGTTAGCCTATAGCGACGCCTTGCTTCGTCAACTAGGTAAAGAGTTGAGCGGCTGTTGGAGAGAGTTGGGCAGTAGCTTAAAAGTCAGCGCCGCCCGTATGGATGCTCTAGTAGAGCGCAGTGTCAAGACACCGGAGGAGCTGTGTACGGCGATGTTCCGAGTGTGGTGGGGTGAAACCCCGCATCGTCATAGATGGGGCGAGCTCGGTCGCGTCTTCACCCGCATAAGACGCATGGAACTGTTGGCTCAGTGGATGGCCCTTCTCCACAGACAGGGGTTGGATTTCGAAAACCCCGACTCGCGCGCGATGCATAAGCACTTGGGCACCCTCGGCAGACGTCTGGGTAGCAGGTGGAAAGAGGTGGGGGACCATTTAAAATTGTCGCCTGAGAGGTTAGATAAGATCGCTGAAGAATGCGAATACGGAGGAAGTCCCGCTGAGTGGGCCTTCCGAGTGTTGAAAATGTGGCAAGATGAAGCTGACGGCGCCGGCGGTACGCCTTTTGAACTCCTTCGAGTGTTGACTGAGGACATGGGAAAGTTTGGCCTCGGCATCGCGATATTACTTGACTTTATCAAGCAAGAAACAACGAGAACGACGGACATGTGAATTGTTGTGTTTTATTTTCATACGTCTTCTTTATTAGTAAGTAAAAAAAAAAATATCATAACAATTAAGACGCGCGATCTCTTAAAGTGTCACTTCCTCCAGTCGCAGCTGATCGCCTCATCGCAGCACGTGATAAACAAAAAAAAAACACGAAGAGACACGCTTCTTCCTCTCGAGAGGAAGAAGCGTGTCTCTCGATTGAAAATCTTTTTCTTTCTTAAAAGAGACAAACGCGCCCCTTAGAGTGCCCCCCCCCTAGAGTGCCCCCCTCCCCCCCCTCCCCCCCCTCCCCCACTCGCCCCATGCATCCTAAAAGCGCCCCCCTCCCCATGCATGTTAAAAGAGCCCCCCTCCCCCCCTCCCCTCCCCTCCCCCCCTTATACACTCTAAAGAACGCTTCTACCTAGTTCAATAAGTCACTTCCAGTCGCTCGTAAAACAATAAAAAATGAAAAAAAAACTTATATCGTGGTGTTTTTTATTAGTTTACCGAAAAAAAATAAGAGACTCGCCTCCTCCTCCAAAAAAAAAAAAGATATCACATTTTAAAGCCCGTGACCCCTTAAAGACGCTCATCTCTTCATTAAGTCGCGTGACGTCACTTCTTCTTCTTCTTCTTCTTCTTCTTCTTCTTCTTCTTCTTCTTCCGGGCACGTGATCAATCAGGTCACTTCCGGTCACGTGATCCTCAATGAGGTCACTTCCGGTTGGCCATTAGGTCATGTGACGTCACTTCCGGTCCCCTAAGTAGGTCAGTAGGTTACCCAGAATGCACCATCCCCTAAGTAGGTCACTTCCGGTCACCCAATGGAGGCCTCTGATTGGCTTCAGGGTTACCCAGAATGCACCGCTAATCCCCTAAGTAGGTCACTTCCGGTCACGTGACCAAATGGAGGCCTCTGATTGGCTAACTAGGTCACGTGACGTCACCACTAATCCCCTAAGTAGGTCACTTCCGGTCACGTGACCAAATGGAGGCCTCTGATTGGCTGCATGTCGATTGAGTAATAAACAGTACTTAACTATAGTCCCGTTCCGATACATACTATACTACTTGTGTTCATGGAATAGATTTCTACTTTTCATTTGACTAACACTCCCCAGGCTCATCCAGCTTTCGTAGATAACTTAGTATTGCTCCAACTATTCACTAGACTAAATTGTCACTTAGGTCGAAGTAAGTGAGCACAGGCTCCATAATGCTGAGAGACCAATCCAATTGCCTCTACTGCCATAAAATCTCTAATTTCATGTAAAGTGAAGTGCATTAGCCTGATGGTACCTGCCAGAAATGTTGTCCATTGGTGTGAAATGCCAGGGTAATGCCGAGTTTACATTACATTTCTAGTCAGCTTGCAGAATACTGGCAGTACTGTCAATGTTCATCTTAAATAGCATAGCTATTATTATCAGTGTTTGGAGTGGGTATAAATAATGTAATTCTGAAAATTACATTTTATTATGTTAAAACAGTAAACGTTTAACTTTCATAATAGCAATCATCATTGCAATATTGATAGTTGTGGAGATTAATATTGAATCAATTCTGTTTCGAGATACCCTGTGTGATTTTCCATTCAGCATTCACCCGTTCTGTGATTTATCAACATACAAAAGTCTTCCATTCCAAGTGTTAACAGCGGAATACACAGATAATGTCAAAGCGCCGGCCCTTAGTCTGTGGTGGCTATCCCAGGTTGGTCATAGACCAACCTGGGAAAAGGACTTAGCCTAAGATGGAAAGACTATAGGTTTGTTGTTGTTTGTTGTTGTAAACTTTATTTTGGAATAATAATCTTAATACATGCGAAGTTTTTCATTATAATGCCAAGCAATGCCTGACAGACAGGATTCGATAGAATATTAGAACATTGATACAGAAAAGATTTAGATATAATACATGAACATTAATCATTGATAAGTGATTACGTTGTTACTTTGTCAGTACTGACCAACCTAACAATACTAACTAGCCTAGGTTGGTTGTATAGGGAACCAGAAAATGACTAACTCGGTTAGGCACTAACATGGCTTAGAGATTGGTCGGTCGTATAGGGAGCCAAAGAATATCAGTGTATTCTCCCATTCACCTGAAACAGACTAGAGGCGTTGGTTCCTGATGGGTTGTGACGGCCAAAGTACATAAAGTGCTATAGGGGTCTATATTCTAATGTCCATTTGTGGCTTTACCACCAGTTGTAAGCTTGACGCTAAAAGCCTCACTACCTACTCACTACTTAGGGGAATATGTTTGGTTGGAAATGGATTTAGCTTAGGCGAAAAAAAGAGAGGTTTGCTTCAGGTAACATGGCAAGAATATGTAGGGTCGGTAGGTCTGATTTAAAAAAAACACTTTATTTTTAACATGAAAGTACTAGCCAGCCGCTCCGAAGACCCTACAATTTACTAAAAAACTTCTTCAAATTTGCATAAAAGAAAATATGACAGATTTAATGTAATTCTTAACAGTTTATGGATATATATGTCAATGAAATAAGCACAGCCTATTTCTATGCGAGAATATACGTAAATCAACTCCAAAGTTGTTGCCTATATAGTAAACTGAGGTCTGCGTCTACAGATGTTTAGCAGCAAAGCTAGGTGGTGCCATGTCTCCAGGGTAAACCAAAGGGACAAGGTCAAGGTCACTAACAGGACCTGAAGTAGGGCTGGTGTCCTGACCCCTCACGTGACCACTGCCACTTCCGGTTGTCTCCTTCTCCTGTCCTGGAGGTGGGAAATCGATCACAGTTCTTGGTCCATAAGCCGAGTAGAAACTAAGGGAGTGGTATTTTTTTAACCTTTAAGGGCGGCCTGATACCTTGATGCATCATGCCCTTTGTCGACATGATACATGAATGCAGCCCTGGCAAGTAACTTGCCAGGGCTGCATTCATACCTTATTATGTTGAGACACCCCAGAAGGGTTGACATGATGCACCTATGCAGCACCAGCGAGCTACTCACCAGGACTGCATTGGTGCATCATGACGACAAATGTCATCTTTTAGCGACATCCGTCCTTAGCATGTTAAATGGGATGGAATGGCGGGTCGGGGGGGGGGGGGGTTGTCAGCCCTCACAAGAGAAGTCAAAATCTTTCTGGTCCTCTCTCACTGGTTGAAATTTAGCTTGGCCAACCCTTTTGAGCTATACTATCTATAGGAATGTGCTGTTTTCTCTCTCGCTAAATCGGGTGAATTACTTTTATTCCTCCCTGGCGGGGTCCAATTGTTCTTGGTGATACCCCCAATTCACCCCCCCCCTCCCTGTTGTTCTGTCCACTCCCTAGGGCAGGTCAGTTAATGCTGACCTGAACTTGTAGTGTCCACCATGCCAAAGTTGTAAGAGAGTTTGGCAATGTTGGATTTCTTAGATTATGACAAGAAAGCTACAAGAGCCCATCGGGCTCAAGGAATACTCTCATAAAGAGAGTCCAGTATCCCATGTCTTTTCCTGAAAGACTACCCCTGGAGAGTTTTTACTCTCGGCGAGAGAGTAAGAGTCAAGGTAACACGAATTTCCCCATCCAATGCTGCACTCATTACACAGAGAAAAGAAACAATGTCAAAAGGGAGCCCATGTTGCCTCCAGAATGACTCCCCTGTTTAGGGGAGTACAGGTTGCATAAGAGAGGCCAGGTGACTCTCTGACTGACCTAAGGGAGTCACACTCGGGAGTCATATGACCCAGAGAGCTATATCACTCCCCAAGGTGACTCACTTAGGCCAGCCAGAGAGTCACCTAGGCTCCCTTGGGCGACCTGGACCCTCCTATAGAGGGGAGTCATCCTGGAGGCAACCTGGGCTCCCTTTTGACGCTGTTTCTTTTCTGTGTGTTTATACTCCCAACTGCAGGTTTGGAGAATTATTCAAACGCTGCAAAGAGAAACAACCAATTGTGGGGGTTTGGCATGTTGAGCGATAACCATTGGATCTTTTAACCAGCCTGGATTCAGCACTCTCCTCCCAATAGTTGCTGATAGCTAACTATCCAGGTTGACTTTTTTAGCAGTATACATTAGAGCCAGAATAGTTGGTCCCACTTAACCGTTACTTGTTAGACACTCATTTAGTACCAGACATCAGCACTCATACCTCGCCCACCGCGGGGGAGGGGGGGGGTACTCAGTATAGTAATGGGTAGCAACTGTGGTAACAACACCGAAGAGCTGTCACTGTGCATGCGTCGGAACAAGAAAAGATGGGGGCTGTTAATTATATTAAAGTAAAAATTAGGAGCTGTCAATGACTGGAGAGTACTAAATCAGGGGCTGTCATGATTGAAATGAAAATAACGATTCCTTAAATCTCATACATGACTTGAGTAGTCTATATAATTCCAAAATAACCTCACGTGAAATAGAAGAGGCCTCTTAACAGTGGGCAGTCATCTGACCTCTTAGAAAATAATGGGCTGTAAAAATAATACACCTTTTCTAGGAGCTGTCAAATGACCAAATAGGGGGGGGGGGGGTAGTTTTGCAGTTGGTACCTAGCATCAAAGAGTGACTACCCCTTGCCCTTGTCCATCTGTTCAGCTTGGGGGACAGGGAAGGGAGGTTTGGTCATTAAGGAAAACAAAGCCACTTGGCAGGCATGTCTCCAGCTCCCCATTCCACCCTGCCAGCTCTGCCACACTCCACCCTTCCTGCTCCACCTCCTTCCAATTCCACTGGGAGATTGCTTCCTGGTCTAAACTCTGACCTTTAATTTTGAGGTCCAGATCTGAAATGAGCTCAGAATATTGTACACTAAACCGATGTCGCAAGTAGTCACAAAGTGATATTGCTTAGGATCGAGTGAAATCGTGACATGTTCAGTTCAGAATGTTGATTATAAAAAAAGAAGGTTTGTTTCAGGTAAAATGGCAAGAGAATGTAGGGTCGGTAGCTCGGACTTTAAAAAAAAACTTACTAGCAAGCCATTCCAAAGACCCTAAAATTCACCAAAAAAGGTAAAAATACAAAAAGAAAATCAAGATTGAATGAAAAACGTCCGGTGGGCCCTGTTTTGGTGAGGTAGGTCGGATTACCTTTTTTCTTTTCGGCCTAATCACGGGTTAAGAAATAGCATAATCTAGTTTAGGGAAATCGTACAAACAATTTAGCATTAAGAAAGTTCCTATATAGTAAAATATTTAACAGAAAATCGTAAATCATACCGTTGGCACACAAACCACTGCAGTTTCCATACTTTTCTAGATATCTAATGACCATGAGTCGATATGAACACAATGCCAACTAGAGATTGGGATCCCAGGATGATTGGGCCATTTGTACGTCAATTTGGAGCAATTTACAAATTTGCATTTCACATATCACGTCATTTAAACTTCAGATGTGGTATAGGGGCCTTCTGTATTAAGTGATTTAGTCCAATTATCATCATCATTATATTGTGATTACATAGCATGTCAAGATGCACGACAACTATTAGACCTTACAAGGTTGTATGAACCATCTTGAGACTGAGAGGATGAGTCTCAGTCTTCTACTTTGCTTCTCCATTTATGAATAGTGTAACAACGATGTGACTCCAATGATAACACAATTTATTGCATTCCGTACCAGGTCAAATTTAATACTGATATGTTATATGCTTCATTGTCGCTAAAACAACTCTCCTTAGGTGAGAGTGGTTTTAGCGACAATGACGCTGACTTTTCTGAGTGTGTACTTGCAGAACCAGAACAAATAAAACAACAACTTAATGAAATGTCGTGAGAAAAACTTATTAATGCATATTTCACGATGAGTATTTGTAAGACATATTTTAATCTAAATAAATTCAGAGCTAGAGCCATTAGACACATGTCAAATACAAATCCCTCTCGGACTTAGGGACATGTTAATTATGTTATCCCTCAATATCACGGCTATAGCACACTATGTTAATTTGTATGTTAATATCAAATTTTATATGAATTTAATTGGCAACCAACTTACAAGTAACTTTGCTGGGATGAAAACTAAAGTGTGGAAGCCATCCTCTTTTAAATTCTCTTGCTCTAGAAATACCAAAGCCAGACCCGATCCTAATTATGTTCAACATTGATGAAGGATTGTGATAGATTGTTTCCTGATTGTCACGAACAGGCATGCCCCCATCTTTATAATATATCCCACAGTCCAGGGAGTATTAATCAAATACCTTATATCTTTATAGTCATCAATCATTTGTTAATTAGTGTGAAGAATAATCAAGATGTAATCTCCATATCAGACCTCCTTGTCAGCACGCAGATATAGATTAAACTAACACTGAATCAATAGCCAAACACTGCGGCTGATAAGCTTTTGAAAATACATGCCCTTTTTCTAAACTGAAAAGGGAGATAAAAAAAGGTCTCTTTTAATCTATCTTTGAGAAATATCGCATGGAAGCTGGCTCAATATAGATACTACTTACAACAAAAGTGCATAGTATAAATGTATAGGACCACTATCCCTTCTCCAAGGTGTCTGGTCACTGTTGTATGACAGGACGCCTGTGCCGCTGTGTGGTCTATTCAGGGAATAGGGCACTCAACCTGGCCGTGGGCCTGCTTTGTATCAATATATCGAGTATAATCCATATCACACTGGACCCTACCTCTACACTGTTGTAGACATCTATGGCTGGCGTGTACTACGATAAGTTCACCTTGACTCGGACATATTCCCTGAGACGTTCAAATGAATGTTTGTCTAGGAAAATAAAAAGAAGAGGTTTGTTTCAGGTCATCCGACCGACCCTATCAATTTTTTTTTGCATTTGTACCCCTTTTTTGGTCAATTTTAGAGTATTCAAAAATGTTGGCTAGTACATTCATCCTTTAAAAGAAAATCCGACCCTACCTTTTCATTCCATGTTACCTGAAACAAACCCCTTTTTTGGGCCCTATCCAAGCATTTTAATCTGTTTCCATCTATTTCCCTTTGTGAATTATGCTAAAATTTAAGAATGATTTCTCTCTCAACAAAAGAAAACCCACTAGATAGGAAGTCTTATTATACATTAATAACTAGATATTCCGTGTCCGTCTCAGGGTATGTTTCCGGCTCATGGTGAATCTACCCTACACTACTGTTGTCACATAGACAACAGACAGTAATGGCGGCTAGCTGACACCTCTATCTGTTGTCATGGTAATGTCCCATAACGAGGCTGTATGGCGGACATCTTGGCAGCCATGACACCTGAACTTATGGTAATGTCTCATTTACAGTAGCCAGAGGCTGATGGCTTACACGTTATCTGATATGAATACTGTTTGAACAGGGCAGCTAGGAGGCATAATTAAGGGGGGAAGGAGTAGGGATAAGTGATGGCAGGGATGAATGTACATAGAAAATCAGGAAATAACAAGTAAAAAAGTATGGACGTATCCTTTTCAATTTTGTCAGTTCATTACTTATGGGTAAAGAAATTTACCTTCAAGTCAATGGATAATTTGTTCAGTTACTTAATTGCACGAGGAGATAAATGACAGGTTAAGCACACCGGTTAGGTCAATATGACTCTCATAGCTTCAATACTATAGGCAGGGGAATTAAAATGACACTAAAGTTATACTAGAAAGACAGTTTTCTATAGCCAGCGTATGTAATAGTAGGGCTTTAGAGCATTATAAATCTGGTGATCATCAATATTTGTAGATCTACTTTTATATATAATCATAATTCCCAGTTCATGTCATTTTAGTTAATTATCTAGGCTGCCGTGTATTGCAAGCCTGCTTTTCAACATGATAGACATTGATGTTATCATTGTTTATGTGTCTTCATTATAGCCCATTTTATAGAGGGGAAATTCAGCGCAGTTTATATGACCGTTTCTCTGAGGTAACCTGTTTCATACTCGCTTTTAGACCTTGACACCAACTAGCTACTAATGATAATGACGCCTAATGTACAGATACACTCTATTTGATGCAGAACTATACACAGAGAGAAGAAAAAGCGTCAAAAGGGAGTTCAGGTTGCTTTCAGAATGACTCCCCTGTTTAGGGGAGTCCAAGTCAATTAAGGGTGACTCTCTGGCTGACCGAAGGGAGTCACCCGAGGGAGTCATATGACCCAGAGAGCTATATGACTCCCCCAGGCGACTCCCTTGGGTCAGCCCGAGAGTTAATTAGGCTCCCTAGACTGCCCTTGAGAGAAGAGTCATTCTGGAGGCAATCTAGACTCCCTTTTGACGCTGTTTCTTTTCTCTGTGTATATCATTTTTTATTGGCTGAACGGTTATTCAAAGATACAGTGTGTCCACCATGATTCATTACATCTTGTAGGATTTGCTATTGACCACATGTCTCTCTATATAAACAGAATCATTAAAGGCCTCGGACAGTATGGCTCTCAACCTCGCAGATATTGCGCGCTATATTTTCCCCATGCAGATATCTGTTTGCGGAATGCTCCAAGAGAGCTTCAACATCCCCTCCACATTTCCACCCCCAATGTTGGCAAAGCAGAATATTCCACTCTATAAACGGAAATGACAAAATGCTACACTGCGGCGTGAAGATTATTTCCTTCCTGTATCTGGCTGAGTTGATGGTATGAGCAATAACTATGGTAATGTGGTTTTGTTGACTGTGGCTGTAGCCTGTATCATGTATACAGTACATTGCAATATATCTGTCTGTGTGTATCTTTTCTGAGGCTGGGGATATGGAAATACCAATGCTATAAACTCCATTCCAGAATATGCTCATCTAATATAGATGAGATGTATTTGAGTTAGACATGGTATTACTAGTACAATGATCTTCTGTGTACACTGAAAAAGTAAACTTGTCTCCAAACTCGTCAAAGTGACTATCATAAAATTAATGAGTCAAAAGTTGTCTAACCTATCAGGTTACCATCCCACAAATAGAATCTGGAGCTGGCAAATGTCAGATTTTGGACTAGCACATGCCAAGCTAAAAGACCCGCCTCCTTGTCACTTAGACACGTTTTCTACTCATTTATTTTTTGACCGTCACTTGGAAGAGTCTGGAGACAAGATGTGAATCCTCATTTAACTTTGGTAGTCTAACAGCATAACCCATTTTTTCGGTACATGGGGACTCAATTTAAACATAGATAGGCTGACATTGTATCTTTACCGAGGTTTACTGATGTGTGTCAAACCCTATTACACACTACATTAGCTCACAACACAAAGGCAAAAAAAAAGAAGGTTTGTTTCAGGTCACCCCACCGATCCTATCAAAACAGGGCCGACCCTACATTTTTATGCAATTTGAAGAAATCTCTGTTTTTGACCATTTTTTGGTAAATTTTAGGGTCTGCAGCGAGGCCGGCTAGTATATTCAAGTTTTAAAAGAAAGTATTAAAAAAAATCCGACCTTTACCTACCCATGTTACCTGAAACAAACCTTTTTTTGCCTAAGCTAAATTAAGACCATTTACAAAGGTCTAAATGCCACGGGTCTCACCTTATCGGGGACCCTTAAATGATCTCACCCCAAGAAGCCAAGCTTCAGATTATCTTTTCTTGATGGATTGTCTAAACAGCTAGATGCTGGTATCTCCTCAGGTAGAATATATTGATACTGGTCTTAAAATGTTAAATATAAAATGAGGATCTGAGTGGGTAGGCAGCACTTTACTAGAAAGTGGGGTCTTAGTAATACTATGTAACAGCGGGGTTTTAGTATATAGGAGGCCTAAAGTACTAAAGCATGGTAGACTGAAGTGCAGGGACTAATCAACTGTAGAAATATAGACAGAGGCCCACGTAATACAGGTGGGAATGAGACTGTGTGCCCTCACATACCAAACAAACACTAATACTGGTAATGTAAATCATGGCAGGTAGTTCACCATGGTATAGGACACAGTGGTACTAATGGGTACATACTGTCCCATGCAGGGAGTAATCTTACTTTATTAAAGGCAACCCCCACAGTAGTGGCCTGTCTAATTAACGACCCAGTTGTTCAAAAGCCCACAGTATATTTGCAGTGGCGGATCCAGGATTGTCTCGAGGGGGGCCCCAAACCTGGCCAACCCAAAATCACTATCTGTTTCCCGCGAGCAAAGCACATTAGCTATATTATGGGGGTTTGGGGGCATGCCTCCCAATACAATTTTGTTGATCTAGACTTAAAATGGGTGCATTCTAAATCATTTTAGGACACAACATTTTAAGACTCATCCCCCCTCCCCCGCATCCAAATTATCAGAGGCCCTCAGTCAGGCCCTATTGATCGAAGTCCACATTCGCTTTATCTCTTTCCCTCTTTTCTTCTACTTATTTTTCTTTGCTCCCTCTTTATTATTTATTTTTTTGGGGGGGGGGGGGGGGGCAAATCCCGTCTGGGGCCCCCTGGATCCGCCAATGATTTGGATTATATGCCTTTAGTAAAACTGTCCCATAACATAATTAGGATTGCTGCACTCAGATACTCTAATGCATATTGATTATAATGCTGTGAATATGTTTCAATTCCATTTTATTTAAGTCGAGATGGTTTAATCAAATAGATAGGACAACGTTACACATGCAATTGTGTACATTCCGTTAGGCCAAAAAAAAAGAAGGTGTGTTTCAGGTTACCCGACCCTACCGACCCAAAAAATCTTTAAGCAAATTTGAAAAAATATTTATATCTAATGTCATTTTGGGGCTATTTAACCCTTTGAGGGCGGCCAAAATTGATACATTTAGCTGAGACGGACGAGCCTATGCTAAATCTCATAGAGTTATGATGACTATAGTCGATGCTCGCCCTGCCATGACATTAACTATAGTTGATGCTCGCCATGCCATGGCATCAACTATAGTTGATGCTCGCCATGCCATGGCATCAACTAAAGTCAATGCTTGCCATGCCATGGCATCAACTATAGTTGATGCTCGCCATGCCATGGCATCAACTAAAGTCAATGCTCGCCATGCCATGGCATCAACTATAGTTGATGCTCGCCATGCCATGGCATCAACTAAAGTCAATGCTTGCCATGCCATGGCATCAACTATAGTCGATGCTTGCCCACAAAGGGTTAAGCGTCAGTCTGATAGTTCAGGAGTCGAGGCCGTTGCCGCTAAGTCAGCATTGAAGTTTGTGAGTCGATTTCTCGGTACTTTTCAGGCCAAAGTAAAATTGGAAAAAAAAATAATAATAATAATAATCCCACCTACATACCCTAGATTTTCAGACCATGTAACCTGAAACACACCTTTTATTTTTTTTTGGCCTTACTATATCATTATGAATCACTATTCTGTTATTCAATAAGATTATTTCATCCACCTGTGTGTGCTATTATAAACTGCTCACCGGTCATGACCTTATGTTGACCTGCATACATAACCATAAGACCATGTGTTGATGTCCAGTCCACCACCTGCTCTTTACACCGTTAGTATACATGTACATTAACATAGGTACCTAATTATAGTTGTATAACACTTGGTTGAATGGATCTATGGTATTTAGGTTGTTATTGTTGACTGCCCCGAGGAGAGGCTGTGATTCACAAAGGGATTGTGTAATATATGCGCGTGTAATAACCTTTTTGAACCCGCAGGTCTCGGTACCCCTCCGGTGGCAGTCGGAGTGGAGTCGGGACAGCTACTCAGCCCTATATATAGGGGCACTGGGCCTTTAAGGACTACTGGCTCACTCTCACCAGATCGATGCAACTATTTTTGGTCGTACGTGATCCGTAGCCTACATGATCGGGGATTATTGACTGCCCTACGTTTTTTGACCATGATAAAACATAGATAAACCTTACCAAGGTGTACATATAATGTCTGTCTTGGTATTTAAAATGGTTTACATGCATGTGTAAATGAGTCTAGTAAGAGTTTTTTACATGACATTTCAATACCGATATTGAAATGTCCCCCTATAAATAATTTGGGAGTTTGTTGTTCTAATAAACTACCCAAAGATACATTACAGGCTGTAGGTATGGTTAGATGAGTTAGATATCGTAGTGCAGGGGGTAATAGGTGGATTTTGTACTCTGCCGATTATGTACGGCCACCGATCATGTACGGCCACTTTCTAGTTGCACTGATTTGGTCAGAGTGAGCCTACTACATTACATCCTTAACCCTTGGCTTGGCTTGCTAGGCAACGACTTCTGAGAACTATTGGTTCAAAAGAGGACGGACCTCTTGTCAATTTCTTTAGTGTTGCTATGTAAATAGTGTCAACTATAGTCAACGCTAGGCCTGCCATAGGGTCCACTAAAGTCCAAGCAGCCGTGGCCCTGGACAACTAATGTGAATGAAATACATCAATTGGGAATGGAAGTTTTCTAGCAATAAATAGCTACATCCGTCCTTAATCCAAAGTGGACCATTTCTCTAATATGTAAATAGCAGATAAAAACAATGTCATGATCCACTACTGTATATATCAACTACTGTAAATCACAGCACACACCTGGCATTGATATATTATACCTAAGGAGTACTAGCGCTAGTATAATGGTATTCACATTCTTCATCACTATAGCCTTTACAAAGAATACCATGCCTAGCTTTCCCAGAGATACAGTAAACCTATGCTGCAAACCCTTGTTGCTCTACAAGGACATCGACCTCCTTTCTAGACAGTGAACAACCACAACCTATAATATCATGTCGGTAATAACTGCACTCTACAACACAGGTCATAACACTCAGATCAATACTCTGCACCAAAGCGTGCACATCATGAGTCAAGGTGTGAGACAGGCAGATGAGGATTTCCTGACCATATCAGAAATCACCAATGGTGCCGGTGTCATTTGTCGATTTCAAACTCATAATTAAAACAAAACTAATGATTAAGCAAACATTGCGGTTGTTGCCGGGTAAAAAATGCCTCATGCATTGTTATACTTGGCAACAACTGCAATTCTTGCATTTGAAGGAACATAATCTTGACATGGTCGGTATGTTTGAAGGGGACCTATTCAAGACACCAAATAACCAGGGAGGGAGGGGTAATCAGGAGGAAAGATGATATTACTTCAAAGATGGCAGTTCCTATGAATTCCTTGGGTCCATGTTTGGAGGGGTAGGTATGATTATAATTAAGCTCAGGACCACGGAAATGTGTGTTGCTAAGCAGATAAACAATAAGATTAGCTGTTGCTAGGCAACCAGCTGTATTAGAAACAAACCAATAGAACCATTGAATTCCTTGCATACATATTTTTGGGGTAGGTATGATTATAATCAACCTCAGGACCATGGAAATGTGTGTCGCTAGGCAGATAAACAATTGAAATAGGCGTTGCTAGGCAACCAGCTGTATTAGCAACAAACCAATAGTACCATTGAATTCCTTGGGTCTATATTAGGAGGGGGGGGGGGGTAAGTATGATCTTTATCAAGCTCAGGACCATAGAAATGTGTGCTGCTAAGTAGATAAGCAATTAGAATAGCTGTTGCTAGGCAACCAGCTGTATTAGCAACAAACCAATAGAACCATTGAATTCCTTGGGTCCATATAAGGGGGGGTAGGTATGATTATAATTGACCTCGGGACCATGGAAATGTGTGTTGCTAGGCAGATAATCAATTAGAATAGTTGTTGCTAGACAACCAGCTGTAGTAGCAACAAACAGTAGAACCATTGAATTCCCTGGGTCAATGTTAGGGGGGTAAGTATAATTATAATCAACCTCAGGAGCTATCAAAGGTTGATCAATATTATTGACATCACATAGCATAAATTTGTGTTGTGACTCCTTAATCCAAGATGGCGGCGCTTTCAAAGATGGCGGTGCCCGCTCTGACTTCTGGCAAAGTGCAAACATCATATACCTCGTTCTGGTGGTGCCTGGCGGCGCCACCACTTCGGCATAAAAAAAAAAGTTCTCGCTTCTTTAATCCCCTCATGAATACATGTCTGACTTATGGGTTGATAGATTTAAGGGTTTCAATACCGAAATGTGCACATAATTCATGTCAAAGTGAGACTGGGGTAGAGACACATATGACACATACAATAAGCGTGGTTGTTGTTGTTGGCAGAGTGCCATTAATACACCAAAGCATGATGCACAGAAATGATCTGCCCATCACACGTCCTTCTACATATCCCATGTGCAACAATATCTAGGGCCAAAAAAAAAGAAAGAGTTTGTTTCAGGTAACATGGGGATGAACTCTAGGGTCGGTAGGTCGTTTTTTTTTATTAACTTTTTTTTACAGCCCTTCTACATACCCTAAAATTTACCCCAAAAAGTGTAAAAATGGACGATTGTTTCAGAATGTTTGTAAATAAAAAATGTACCCCAAAAAAGTGTAAAAAAACTAAAAGAATTCTTTACATTTACAAAAAAAAAATGTAGGGTCGGCCCTGTTTAGAGTGGTCGGTCGGGTGACCTGAAACAAACGTGTTTTTTTTTGCCTAGCCTGCAGTTCTATCCATTGATGGGTATGAGTTATTCAGGGGGTTGTTGTAGGGTGCCTGTGGCTGTGTCATGAGGTAATGAACAGACAGATTATAGTTGTTGTGCTTGACCATATCTATAGAAATAGTTTTCAATACTGCGGATTAATTTACTTTCCTCTCATGTATCTATGTATGTATTTATCAATTCCCCTTAAAGCTGTTGATGCCACTTTTAATGTAAGTGATGCTACACAAATGCCTTCAAAAAGACACAAGGAAGTGGCCCTTTCAAAATTCTCATCATCTTCATCATCACCATCATCACCATCATCATCCTTACCATCTCATTAGTCTGTAAAGTTAATAAAAAAATATAGTAAGTAAAATTAGCATAAGACAATAACTCACCCATATGCTAATTAACATCTCTAGCATATATATAAATATATAGAGACAACCTACTCCACCTGGTATAGATGGACTCACTGAACACCCTCTTCCACAAGAGCTGATGTTGGTCAGGGAGTACCATATATTCTATTCTATACAATAATACAGGCTATACGCCTATGTAATAGACAGACTAAATAAACAAATACAAACAAACAAGGTTTGAGGCCAATGAACCAGAGACGCAGGCTGAGTAATTAACCACAACATCGTGGCTCTAATCCCTGAGCAGATGGTCATGGTGAAGAATACTTCACCACAGACAGTCTTGCAAAAGAAGTCCTAATCTCTACACCGTCAATGGATGAGCAATGCAAAGAAGGCTAACGGAAGTGAATAAAGCTGATAAGCCTTCCTGAGGCCTACTGGCAGTCTAGAGGATGTTCTGCTAAATCTACCTATAGGCCTTTGTATATCTAGTCCTAGTCCGGTCCTATTCTATCTGAACCTGTCCTTTTCTCCCTTTCCCAAGTCATATACTTTATCTCATTGTTCCATTTGATGATCTCTGCTTTACTGCATTTCGAGAAACGGTGCTTTGTATACAATATTTTACAGCTGTCTGTCTGAAGGAGTCTGCCCAATGCATATAAATATTTCATATATATTTATAAATAGCTCTCTCTCTCTATATCTATCTATATATCTATCTATACATCTATATCTATCTATCTATCTATCTATATATATGTCACATCTATCAATCTGTCTGTCTATCTATCTACCTATCTATCTATCTATCTATCTATCTATCTATCTATCTATCTATCTATCTATCCATCTATCTATCTATTTATCTATCTATATATAGTTTTGGCTCAGCATGAGATATAGGATGTGATTTCAGCTCTAAGTCTAATAAAAGAGATCTTATCACTCCTCCAGCAGATTCTGCAGGTAGAGTTGGAGTCTGACTAGATGCCACCATTTTCAGCACCCAGGCGCTTAACATTCTCATGCAGTTACCGTGACGACCTACTCATAAAACTTTGCAGTCAAGGGACAGCTTTGCTCAGAACATTGCATACTTCTGCTGAGAGAGTGGAACTATTATTTTAGATCACACCCTCAATAAGCAGTTGTATTAGTTTCCAAAAGGTCCCTCATTGATTCACAGTCCCATCCAGCCTCGAGAACTGGACAGGATTTCGATATTTGATGTGTTGGGCAGGAGAATAGGAGTTCTACATGGCTTTGTTTTATATACTACTTACTGGCCTTACTTTCAATCAATGATTATTGTCTGTATAATGGTTTACATTACCAAACGTTTTTCTGATGCTTGAAAATATATGTGTTTTGTGCATGGATTGTGGTTAAACACGTTTACATTGATTTTTTTACAGATAAACGTATGGAGTATATCCCCTGCGAGCCTGATGTCATCTTGGGTAAGTAATTTTAAAATCAAATTTCATCTTCTAATACTATTGTAATGCTGGTGGATGTGGATACCTGCAGACAATATAACAATCAACACCATTCTAATGTCCCAATACCCCCTGCATCGCAGCGCCCACTTTTTCTCGTACACTGAAAATCCATAGGTTGAAAGGGTTAGTTAGTAAAGACTATCCTAGGTTTGTCATATGTGTGTAAGTCACAATGCCAAAGTTATATTCAAAAGTGACTGAGGGGTCAGTCAGTAGTGGCTAAGCTAGGTTCATCATTGGTGTGTTGCATTAGTGTACCACTAATTGGTGCCACCTGTAAGATACTATCATGACCACTCAGTGGCTCCCCCTGGAAATTAAGAGACTAAGGTGGGTTGGTTAGTACTGACCAACCTAACAATAATAACTTGACTAGGTTGGTCGTATAGGAAGCCAAAAAATGACTAACTAGGTTAGGTACTAGTGACTGAGAGATTGGTCGTACAGGGAGCCTAGGAATAGCAGTGTATCTGACATGGATTTAGGCCATTGGCTCTGACTGGTCAATGAGAGGCAATAACCACAAAGTACTATAGAATAAGTCATTCTCTCAACTCAAATGTCCATCTGCATCTTTATGGTCAGTTATCAGCTTCAGTCCAAAACCTGACTATAATAAAACTTTGTCAGGGACGCTTTGGTTGAGCATAGAGGTAGCTGGAGTTCATATACTTGTTGGGTCAGGTGTGTCGGTTATTTGTATTCTAATTAGGTAGGCCCTGCAGCAACTTTCCACTTCACTTTATTATTTTTATCTCAATTATAATTTACATACTCTTTCCCAACCTTGTACATTCATACTTTTTGATCATTGCAAATCATACTCCTTCCCTCTCATGACAATAGATACTGGGCACTACTACTACCAGAGGCAACACTTCTTTTGCCAATTAACCATTACAAGTTAGGAACTAATTAAAGGTCTGGCCTCAAGACTTCTGCGCCTTAGTAGCCGTCGGGTGAATTTTTGGTCATTAGGGAAAGCAAAGCCACTTGGCAGGCGCGTCTCTCCCTCCTCATTCCACCCTGCCAGCTCCACACCCCACACTCCACCATTCCTGCTCGGTCTCCTTTTCACTAAAAGTAAGATTGTTGTCTATCTGTGGACTATATTAATATCTCGATGTGTAACAAATTGATAGCATGTGTTAATTAAACATGTTGATTATCATAATATCAGTCAGGATTTTGAGACTATCTAGCCTGATGGTTGCGTATACTAACAAAACTAAAGTGTTTTGAGACTATCTCGCAGTTTTGAGACTATCTGTCAGGATCTTGAGACTATCTAGCATGATGGTTGCATATAATAACAAAACTTTAGTGTTTTGAGACTATCTCGTAGTTTTGAGACTATCTGTCAGGATTTTGAGACTATCTAGCCTGAGGGTTGCGATATACGAACAAAACTATAGTGTTTTGAGACTATCTCTCAGTTCTGAGACTATCAGAATAAATTAATGTGTGGAGGCAAGGGAAAAGGATACTCCAAGGAAAAAGTCAACTTTAAAATTGATGTCATAAGCTTTCCAGTGATATATTACACTTGAAGATATCAATTCTAGTTTTTGAGGAATGGCTTCATGAATATGTGAGGGCATTGCCCTATCAAAAAGCCCAATAAGCTCTAAGTCTCATATTTTCCCAGATATCCCTATCTAATTAGCATAATAATGATATTGAGAAATATATCATACATTTTCATTCTTTTCATCATCAAATTTGACCTAGGAATGGTAATTTTATTCTGTTTTGACCATAGTTACCCCCATGAATCATTCTGTCAAGGGCTATCTTTAATTTTTCTATTTGGAATGAAAATCATGTTTCCATGGCAACACATATCAACAAGGACGCCCATTTAGGCCTTAAAACGTTCTTTTTACATTCCAAATATAGGGGCTTTTCACCAGAAATGGAATGTTTTGTATATTCCTAGTTTTTTCTACAGAAAAAAGTACCCTAGAGCAATTTTTACTCTTTTTCTTTCATTTAAGGCCATAGTGGCGCCCCCCTGGTGGCAAAAATCGGAACTAATCCCGCACGGACTATCCTTTCTGCTTGGCTGCTCACAGTATTCTGTCAGGATTTGGAGACTATCTAGCCTGATGGTTGCGTATATTAACAAAACCTGACAAGGATGTAGGCCATTGGCTCTGAAGGGTCTATCAGAGGCAATAACCACAAAGTACTATAGGAAAAGTCATTATCTCAACTCAAATGTCCATTTGCACCTTTATGGGCAGTTATCAGCTTCAGCCCAAAACCTTACTGTAATAAACCCCGAGGCTTTGTCAGGAATGCTTTGGTTGAGCATAGAGGTAGCTGGAGTTCATAAACTGTGAAAGTTCCTATTTTCACGAGTCAACATTTTTGCGGATGAGTGAAAATTGGCAAATTCGTGGGTATTCATTCCATACTTAAGCGTATAAAGATTTCGCGATTTTCCATTTCCACAAAAATCCGGAAAATATTTATTCAGTGAAATAGAGTACTTTCACAGTACTATGAGAGTTAAACATGAGAGTTCATCTTTGTTGGGTCAGGTGTGTCTGTTATTTGTATTCTACTTAGGTAGGCCCTGCAGCAACTTTCCACTTCAGTTTATTATCTTTATCTCAATTATGATTTACATACTCTTTCCGAACCTTATCTATTCATACTTTTATGATCATTGCAAATCATACTTCTTCCCTCTCATGACAATAGATACTTGGCACTAATACAGGAGGCAACAGTTCTTTTGCCAATTAACCATTACAAGTTAGGGACTAATTTAAGGTCTGGCCTCAAGACTTCTGCGCCTTACTGGCCGTCGGGTGAATTTTTGGTCATTAGGGAAAGCAAAGCCACTTGGCAGGCACGTCTCTCCCTCCTCATTCCACCCTGCCAGCTCCACACCCCACACTTCACCATTCCTGCTCGGTCTCCTTTTCACTAAAAGTAAGACTGTTTTCAGTCTATCCGTGGACTAAATTATTATCTCAATGTGTAACAAAATGATAACATGTGTTAATTAAGTGTGATGAGCATCATGATATCCTTTAGAATTATTGCTTATATTCTAATGAGCCCTGAAAGGGCGCTTGTTAGGCTCGATAGTCTCATAATTGTGTGATAGTCTCAAAACACACTTCAGGCAAGATAATCTTAGGATTATCTTGCAACCCTCAGGCTAGATAGTCTCAAAATTGCAATATAGTGTCAAAGTACTATAGTTTTGTTAGTATCTTGCAACCCTCAGGCTAGATAGCCTCAAAATTGCGAGATAGTCTCAGAATACTATAGTTTTGTTACTATCTCGCAATCCTCAGGTTAGCGAGACAAAACAAGCCCTGACAGATAGTCAAACTGTGAGAAAGTCTCAAAATACTAAAGTTTTGAGACTATCGCGCGTAAGGGTTGCGAGATACTAACAAAACTATAGTATTTTGACACTATCTAGCCTGAGGGTTGCAAGATACTAACAAAACTATAGTATCGTGAGACTATCTTACAACCATCAGGCTATCTGTCAGGATTTTGAGACTATCTCGCAGTTTTGAGACTATCTAGCCTCACTAAGTATAATTCAATTAAAAAATGCAGAGCCTCAGGGTACTCTGACATGAGACTAAGGCTTATGGCTAATGAAACTAGTATCAAACTAATCTAAATAGAAACATATTTATCTAAAACGATAATGCGGCGGAAGAAAACTTTTGTTAATCTTTATTGAAAAAGAATAGGCCTGAAATGAATTGTTTTTCATTGAATGTAGTGAGGGCTAGCTTATTCAAACGTTAATAGCATAAGTATAACCTCAGTCTCTAGAAATTCAAAAGGCACACAAAGAGAAGAAACAGCGTCAAAAGGGAGTCCAGGTTGCCTAAAGGAGTCCCTGGCTAGGAGAGCCCAGGTCGCCTAAAGGAGCCCAGGTGACTCTCTGGCTATCCAAAGGGAGTCAGCTGGGGAATTCATATGACCCAGAGAGCTAAATGACTCCTCAGAGTGACTCCCTTAGGTCAGCTAGAGCGTCACCGTGGCTCCTTTAGGCGATCTGGGCTCTCCTAGCCAGGGGAGTCATTCTGGAGGCAGCCTGGACTCCCTTTTGACATGAACACTTTAACGTTTTACATCCACAATGGATTATGATATAGAGGGCCCTAAATATCACAAGATAGAGGAGACAGACCAGACTAGCAGACTTGTTGTGAAACACCCTGAGGCATACATTACAGGCAGTGTTAATGGGATCTCTTACTACGCAGTAACACCATCCATCACATGTTCATTAGTGTGAAAAATGATTAAGCATCTAATCAGCATCTCAGACTTTCATAACAGGACATATATATAGATGTCCCGTTATATGGGCATAAAGGAAGCTGACTTAGGCCAAAATAAAAATAAAATGTTTGTTTCAGAAAATGTAGGGTTGGTAGGTCGGATCTTTTTCTTTAAACCTTTTTTTCTAAACATGAAAGTACTAGCCAGCCTCTCTAAAGACCTTAAAATTGGCCCAAAAAAAATGGTAAAAAGGCGGAAATTACTTCAAAATTGCATAAAATCGGCCCAGTTTTAATAGGGTCGGTTGGGTTACCTGCAACGAACATTTTCTTTTTGGCCTTAGCTGAAATACACTGGTGACCGTTCAAGGGAAACTATTCTTCCATTGGTTCCTTAATCTCAGCCTGGGATATGACACTGGAAAGGTTGTCAACAATTAATAAATGGAACAAAAATTGAAAGTTGCACAGTTATTCGAACTGTGTGCATTTGAAACAATGTTTTTTCTATCATAGCTATATCTGGTAAAACTGGACCTGAGCTTGAATTTCTTTTCATTCCTATGAAGAATTGCCATCGATATTGAGATACACTTGGACAGGCGGGGCAGTGGCGAATCCAGGATTTTCCAGCGGGGGGGGCTGAACCTGGCCAACCATTGAGTGACTGTTCCCGCATGCAGTGCAAGCAAAGCGCAGCACAAGAAAATCGGAGGAGCCATAGTAGGGGGTTCGGGGTGCCAAGAAAATGTTGATGGTCTGTGTCTTCATGGTATTGTCCCTTCCTCTCTGTTTCCCCTCTTTTCACCTCTCTTCATCCCCTCTTTTTTTTACGTCCGGTGTTTAAACCTTAAAGCTTGACCGTCATGGTTGAAGTAAAGCCAAAAGCACTTTTGATAGAGTTCATTTTTGATTCAAAAGAGGGCTCTTAAGGGCTGGGAGCTCAGCTCTTACAGGCACAGGATAGGGTGAATATATTGTAGCTGGACATTGCTCATGGTCCCCTGTCCAAACACTGCTGCCCTCTGGTGGAACTGTTATTTTAGTCCATGTATAGAAAATGCCGAACTTATTCCCTGATGGCCCAGCTTTAACTTTATACACTCGTTACACCACGGCAGCAGAGGGGTCTGTGAGCTCCGTCGCCGCTACAATATCCTCCCTGATAAATATGCCCCCGAGTTGTACCACATATGTATTGAGTTGACCCATGAGGACACATGACCCCCTTTCTAGACAGTCAACAACCACACAATCCAATAGATCAGTAATAACTTCACTCTCCGACACAATCCATAATTGTCCAGCTGAGACTCTGCACCAAAGCTAAATACTCGGAAAAAGGCAGACCAGAAATTATTCCTACCCTCTTCCTCAAATAACACAGGTGTGAAAACAGATAACTCATTGCAACTTTCTACTCTTATCTCATAATGACTTTCATGATTTCCCTGCTTTAAGCTTGATAGGGCTATTGATACGTCAAGCTGAAATGTTGGGGTTGGGACAGAGATACACATGAAACATACAAGCTTGGTGGTTTATATCAGCACAGCACAATACATACACCAAAACATCAGACAAAACATGACCTGCCCATCACACCGCACTTCCATGCATCCTATGTTAAACCTATCTTAAAAAATATCTTGCCCTGGGTCCTATCTATCAATGGCCATGCAGCATTCAATGTATTTAAAGACCGGAAGTGGATTCATCCCTCGATATAACACCAACTTAATGATGCATTGAATCAAAATAAATGTTTTTCATAGATACCAAGCTACAGTAAGGTAAATTCTTAAATGATTCAGGCGGATTGCTCAGCATTAAAGGAACAGTGTTAGGCCCAAAGCAAAGAGGTGTGTTTTAGGCAACATGGTCCACAAAATTAGGGTAGGTAGGTCGGATTTCTTTTCCTCTTTCTTTTTTAATGTGTAGTGAACTGCCACATAGACAATTAATAGGCATGGGATCTGTTCTTCCTGCCCAAAATGTTGCAAAAATTTCTGAAAAAAATTAAATATTTTGCAAAAAAAGAAGAAAAATTCCAAAATCGGAAAAAAACCCTGCTAGGGTCGGCCCTTTTTTTGAAACTAGGGTCGTGTTGCCTGAAACACACCTTTTATTTCTTTTTGGCCTTAGAATGGATGTGATTGGATCTTTAATATAGAGATCTCGATTCCCGATCACACTCTCCCAACACATTCATTGAGTGATTTTAGTTTGATTAGCCGACAGCAGTTTACCATTGATTTGTAGGACCACCTTTAAGTAGCCGAAACTGAGGCCACCTTCCCGCAATATGAGAATGACAGGTGTAGTTAAAATAATGATTTAGTAGAGTGTTGCTTTGGAAACAAGTCTCATCCATCTTGAATCGTCCCGGAAATTAAGACAATTAACAGAAACAATGAACATTAAGCTGGTCTAATTGACAGAGATTTCTTCTTTGCAAATATTTGCAATTAGCATTGTCAACTTCGATGGTCATTACTGGAAGTAATAAGCAAACCTTTCCACGTAACAATGGTTGTTGCTGGTAAAGGAGGAAACACCTTTTATGAAATAGTATCATGGCAATACTTACACAACCCTAGATGCATCGCTCATTATCGCACATGGACTCTCTGCGGAATCCCCACTACTATCCTAATGCCTTATAGGGAGTAAGTTCCGATTAAATTAACCCTGATGTGAATATAAAAGCTATGTAAAAAGTGATCATATTTCTAGTTTTAAATGATTCAACCTCTACCTGTGTGAGCTGCTCACCGGTCATGACCTTACATTAACCACATGTATAACCATAAGACCATTGTGTTGACGTCTAGTCCAACACCTGCTCTGTGCATTGTGTATGTAATGTATGTACAGTTACCTAAGGCCAAAAGAAAAAAGTATGTTTCAGGTATCATGGGAAGAAAGACTAGGGTCGGTAGGTCAGATATTAATTTCATTTAATTTTAATTTTTTTTACATAAAAGTACTAGCCATCCTCCATTTAAACCCTAGAAATGACCCAAAAAGTGCAAAAATATAAAATCTTCTTCAAAATTGCACAGAAAAACCGTAGGGTCGGCCCTGCTTTGCTAGGATCGGTAGGGTGACCTGAAACAAACCTTTGCTCTTAATTTGACCCAAATATACTAGTTTTGCACTATGTCAGATATATGGATGTGATAATCGAGTTGCCACTGTGAGCTCCTGTTTGCCAGGGGAGAAGCTGCTGTTCATAAACTGACAAAGGGATTGTGTAATCTGTGTGTTACACAAGTCAGTGTACTATACTGACCACACTCTCCAACACAACCTCTCCACTCAAAAAGTAAACTTGTCTCCAGACTCTTCCAAGTGACGGTCATAAAATAAACAAGTCAACAACTCGTCTTAGTGACAAGGAAGTGGGTCTTCTAGCTGGAGATAGAAGACCCACATGGCATGTGCCAGCCTAAAAACCAAACATTTGCCAGCTCCAGATTCTATTTGTGGGATGCTAACCTGATAGGTTAGACAACTTTTAACCAATTTATTTTATGACAGTCACTTCGACGTGTCTGGAGACAAGTTTACTTTTTTAGTGTAATCCTTAAACTGAGAGTCTGCACAAAAGTTGAATCCGGAGAAAGAGGGAGATCAGGAATGACTTTTCCTTGTGCCATCATTCCCTAGTACATAAAGAAAACCCTCTGCAACTATCTAACTCATAATGAAAGGGTAGACATCTAAAATTAATAGGTTTTGCTATAAATAAGAAATGAATCTTAAGCTCCTAGACATCAATTTGGAACATGTTGACTCATATAGCAAACTGAAACAGTGAGGTTAGGATGGGAGTTTGGACAGAGCAAGTTATGACACATAACTTGAGTGTGGTGGTTGATGTTGGCAAATCGCCATAAATACTCCAAAACATGATAAACAGAAATGTTCTGCTCCCCACCCAACCTATTGTATATGTCCAATATAGAACCATATCTTGCCGGCAGTTCTATCAATAAATGGGCATGCCTTATTTAAGGCTGGTCTGTCAGGGAATAAGTTCAGCATATTCCATACATGGACTAAAATAATGGTTCCACCAGAGGGCAGCAGTGTTTGGACCGGGGACCATGAGCATTGTCTAGCAACAACATTTTCACCCTATCCTGTGCCTGTAAGAGATAAGCTCCCCGCCCTTTAGAGCCCTCTTGTGAATGTAAAGTGAACTATATCCAAAAGTGCTTTTGGCCTCACTTCAACCATGACTGTCAAGCTTTAAGGGGCAGGGGTTATGGGTACTCCTGGTATTGGCATCAGACAGATGCACCTCATGCTGGGCCATTATAGAAATATTCTTAAATACCTAAATGTGATGTAATAAGTTCTTTTTTGTTAAATAGATTGTATCCCATACTTGTTAACGTTCATTCTGTCAAGTTGTCAACTTCCATTGGATCTGTCTATGCCACATTTAATGGTAATAATGTTGCTCTGGAACCAGACAATATTATTTCAGAAAGTTGATGTGAAATATTTGCCTGTCCTGTCTGCAAGACATTTGTAAAAAAACAACTGTAAGGCTAATTTACAACCATGGCTGATGAAAGTAGAGTCAGAGGCTAAGGCCTTGCTCAGAACAATGTGGGCTCTAATGCCAAAGTGGTTGAAATGAAAAATACTTAAGTTAGTGGCAGTGTTGCAAAAGAAGTCCTAAACTCTACACAGTCAATGGATGAGCAGCTCTAGGAAGGCTACAGGCAGTTTATAAAGCTGATAAGCCTTCCTGAGGCCTACAGGCAGTCTAGAGGATGTTTTGCCAAATCTACCTATAGACCTCTATAATAGTATTGATCCGGTTCAACACAACCTTTCCTACACTGAAAATCCTTAGGTTGAAAGAGTTAGTCAGTACAGACTATCCTAGGTTAGTTTTATGAGTGTTAGTCATAATGGCAAAGTTTTATTCAAAAATGACTGAGGGGTCAGTCAGCAGTGGCTAACCTAGGCTCATCATTGGTGTGTTGTATATGTATACCACTAGTTGGTACCACATGTGATGACCACTCAGTGGCTCCCCCTGGAAGTTGAAAGACTGAGGTGGGTTGGTCAGTACTGACCAACCTGACAATAATAACTTACCTAGGTTGGTTGTATAGGGAGCCAAAAATGACTAACTAGGTTAGGCACTAGTGACTGAGAGATTGGTTGTATAGGGAGCCTAGGAATATCAGTGTATCCCCCCTCCCCCGAGAGGTTTGTCCCCATGTTAGTGTTCCCATTGAGGATTGCTTATTTTATTTGGAGATGATATATTGTGCTTTGCATACAATATTTCATTGTTAAATTGTAGGTGCATCATTGAAAAAAAGAGTTCCCAAATGCAATGTTCTCCCAAGTTTATCAATAACAGCCCTATTTATGAACTACCAATTTCCATGTTGGTTTTGTCAAAGCATGTAAAATTGATTGAGAGATGAAAAATGGGTTGTTCTTTTAAGAGTGACCCTTTTTCTAGTGGGGGAGTGGGGCAAAATGATTTCACCTGTTTTCAGCATAAAACTCTTTTGACCCTCTAGTGTTGTCTAAGTAACAAATAATTTACTGTTCAGCCCAACCCCTAGAGCTTTTCTGCATTGTCATTTAGTGCAAATTCACTTTAGAATTGCAGGACGATGTGGCAGGTGTAAAAACATAGACAAAGGTGCACGAGTTTCAGTCTGTTGACTGGGTTATTTCACGAGTTGACCTTGGGCCGTATTTCACGAGGCCGTAGGCCAAGTGAAATGCGGCCCAAGGGTCAACAAGTGAAATAACCTTGTCAACAGACTGAAATGAGTGTACCTTTGTGTTTATTTTTCATTTTTTTTGATTCAAAATACCGGAATTATTGTAGGGGGGAGCCTAAAAGGACTAAATTAGCTTATTTCCAAGCCGTTCAAATGTAAACAAACCGCCGTTTTGATGATGTCACAGGGCCGTGAAATACGACGATGGGTTATTTCACGGGGGATGTGCAATACGGCGTTCTTTGGTTAAGTCAATGGGACAGTGGTATTTGATGAAAAATAAATTTAAATATAGATCTTATAATGTTAGATTTATTATATTATCAAATACAAGGAACGGTTTTATAACATGCGAATCTGCTATGTACAACCCCAGACTTTTGAGACATAAGAAACAGACGCCTGATGATAATATATATTTAAAGTCCCTGACATGGATTATGATCTAGTGAGTCCTCAATATCACAAGACATAAACGCCTTAACACACCAGACTCGTTATACAAGGCCCTTAGTCATACATAAAAGGGGGTGTTAATGGGATACCCTACACATTAGCAGTACCACTCATCACTTGTCCATTAGTGTGAGAAACTATTAAGGATCTAATCAGCATCTCAGACTTTCATGTTGGAACATAGGCTCTGAATTAATACCCAAGTGAGACCCAAGCTTTGCTCTTTTCATGAACCATCTGTTTTTGCTCTATATGGTCTATAAAAAATAGTGTATGATAAGTGGGGTATATTACCATCCAACGGACTGCAAGCGCCACCTATAGATCTGCCATTGCAGTTTTCCTCAAATGGAAATATTATCTCTGGGCGCATGGTTATAGAAAATATTCTTCTAACAACTATGTTAAACTTTGACAACTATAATGTCTATAGTAGGACAAAGATCCTCTCGGGACGCACTCAGGTTTCTGTTCCATTTTAGTTTTTTAAGAAGGGCATGTTGCTGAAATGTGACATTAATGACTCCTCAGGAGTGCCTCAATCCTGTAGGGTCCTGTGGGGTTAAAGCTTGACCGTCATGGTTGAAGTGAGGCCAAAAGCACTTTTGGATATAGTTCAGTTTTGATTCACAAGAGGGCTCTTAAGGGCTGGGAGCTCAGCTCTTACAGGCACAAGATAGGGTGAATATGTTGTAGCTGGGCAATGCTCATGGTCCCCTGTCTAAACACTGCTGCCCTCTGGTGCAACTGTTATTTTAGTCCATGTATGGAAAATGCTGAACTTATTCCCTGACAGCCCAGCTTTAACATGATATACTTGCCACACTGATATTCCTAGGCTCCCTATACGACCAATCTCTCAGTCACTAGTGCCTAACCTAGTTAGTCATTTTTTGGCTCCCTATACGACCAACCTAGGTTAGTTATTATTGTCAGGTTGTCTTTTAATGTACAGGGGGAGCCACTGAGTGGTCAGCAATGTATTTCACAAGTGGCACCAACAACACATCAATTATGAACCTAGGTTAGCCACTACTGACTGACCCCTCAATCATTTTTGAATATAATTTTGCCATTGTGACTAACGCACATATGACAAACCTAGGATAGTCTTTACTGACTAACCCTTTCAACCTATGGATTTTTAGTGCAGGGCAGTTACTTGTCAAGGCAGTATAGCTGCATCATGGTTGCCAAGTGAATCATGTATTAAGGCATGATGCCAGCCTTAAAGGGTTATCAGACAGGGTGCTAACATCGGTCTATAGACACCAGCCCCCACAACCACCACCTGTCAGCCCACCCTGACAGTAAGAGGACACATGGTGCTACACACTCCACTCCCACAAGGCACACTGATATTCTTAGGCTCCCTATACGACCAATCTCTCAGTCACTAGTGCCTAACCTAGTTAGTCATTTTTTGGCTCCCTAAACGAAGAATCTAGGTGAGTTATTATTGTCAGGTTGGTCAGTACTGACAAACCCACCTTAGTCTTTCAACTTCCAGGGGGAGCCACTGAGTGGTCATAACAGGTGGTACCAGCTAGTGGTATACAAATACAACACATCAATGATGAACCTAGGTTAGCCACTACTGACTGACCCTCGGTCATTTTTGAGTATAACCTTGCCATTGTGATTAACACTCCTATGACAAACCTAGGATAGTCTGTACTGACTAACCCTTTCAACCTATGGATTTTCAGTGCACATGGCTATTGTGAATATATCTAACTATAGTACACACAGAAAAGAAGTAGAATCACTGTGACTCCCGACTTGATCACTGAGGTAACTCTCACCAGGACTCTAAAGTGACTGCTTAATATCAGCCAGATTCTAAAATAAGGACTCTATAATGACTCTGTTCTAAGACTCTCCAATGCTTAGGAGTCACTTTAGAGTTGTGGGGAGAGTTACCTCAGCCATCGGGCTGGACTCCTATTTGAGAGTTACAGTGATTCTACTTCTTCTCTCTGTGTTCTTTATAGTTTTGGTTCTGCAATTTTCATTTAGAATATAAGGGAACAATATGAGATTTTTTTAGAGGAGTGCTGCAAAATTGACTGTTTCCTTACTCGTGTGTTATATAATTCCTGCTTCAGAAATATACTGTTGTTTCCCCTTGCATAGACATCACTTTAAAAAATGAGATTTTCTGACCATTGACAGTGGCCCATTTAGCCCACTAACTAGCAATTCATTAGGGCAATATAATTATTAGTATTAATAATCAACTGCCTCATCACAGTAATACTACTACTTCTGATTATAGCAGAAACAACGGGGATAAATCATTCATCCCGGAGGTGTGATCTCCTTAATGGGGTAGAGCCTCATGATATGACAGATAGTAATCTTGTTCTACAACTAGCTGTTATATTGTATACCTTCGTGTTCTAAATATTGTTGTTACCATGGTCATACAGAGTGTGTACCGGCTAGTACATTCTAGCTGGAACCTTCATCTGTTGTCATGGTAATGCCCCATAACGAGCAGTTTGAAGGACATCTTGGCAGCCATGGTACCTGAACCACATCCATAGTAGCCAAAGGTTTAGTCCACAGCTGGTATGACTATCATAAGTCAAATACAAGAAGAATCACTGCACAACTCAGGGAGAATAAGGCTGGACCATGGGAGATGGACTTAACACTTTCTTTCATCCCATTTTACCCCTACACCTAGTTATTAAAACATTTTAGTTGGCTAAATGGTCATATGCCAGTTACTGTGATCAGCATAACAGAGACAATTAATATATCTCACCCTCAAGGTGGCGCTATCCAGGCATGGACTGAGTCAATGACAGGGGCATCTAACATACACTGATATTCCTAGGCTCCTTATACACCCAATCTCTCAGTCACTAGTACCTAACCTAGTAAATCATTTTTTGGCTCCCTATACAACCAACCTAGGTAAGTTATTATTGTCAGGTTTGTCAGTACTGACCAACCCACCTTAGTCTTTTAATTTCCAGGGGGAGCCACTGAGTGGTCATCGTAGTATCTTACAGGTGGCCCAAACTAGTGGTATACAAATACAACACACAAATGATGAACCTAGGTTAGCCACTACTGACTGACCCCTCTGTCATTTTTGAATATAATTTTGCCATTGTGACTAACACACATATTACCAACCTAGGATTGTCTGTACTGACTAACCCTTTCAACCTATGGGTTTTCAGTGTAGGAATGACCCATATCTAGACCAACACCACAGAAGATACTGCTGGACACACTGTATAGAGGACCAGACATTCCCTGGACAGTCCCTATGGGAGATGTCTGTGTCAGAACATGGCCCATGTCTCATGGGGCTCGCTGCCTTTCTAATGAACTCACTGCAGCCTCATGTCTCCTGCATGAGGTGCTTGGTGTAAAGTTTACTAGTAAAGTACAACTTATTACTTACCTTAAATATATTTCTAGGGGTTTCAGAGACAATCATCCCAGTCCAACTAGGTTAGAGGACAGATATTTTCAGATATTTAGGCCACTCCAAATAATATTAGTGTTTCTCATCACCACGCGCACCACCAAAATCGTGTTTTGAAGCTTCAAGCTGCGCAAATTTAATACAATGGGCTGGAGGAAATATACCTATTTAAAACATTTGTAGATTATTAATTTCGTAATCATTAAAATGTGAATGTTAAGTTTGCTGAGCGCCTAGTTCCCCCTACCTAGTTGGTCTTCAGCAAAAAAAAAAGAGAAAAAAAAAGCGCCTTCATCATATTTGTCATTGCTTAGTGATGAGAAACAATGATATTATTTGGAGCGGCCTTAAGAAATCTTTGACAGGTCTAAGTTCAAACCTTCAAATCCTCAAAGGATTTGCTATGGATCAGTATTTATATAGAACTGTATAAAAACTGATTACCAAAGGGTCCTGAATTATTTAGGTAGGTCCTATTTATCTCTTCCCTACTGGTGTCAAAGCTAAACTAAAGAGTTGTTAAAGTTGCTCCCTGTGGTCAACAGTGGCCAATGCTCCTTCACCACTGAGTCATTTTTGGAATGAAATATGCTATAAGATCATACTCCAGTATGCATGATAACACAAATAAACATATAATATATATATATACTCACATCTGGCCTCAAAGTGTGACCGAGCCAGAATTCGATATACAGAACAACATGATATGTCACAAAGAGCTACAACACTGCCCTTTACTCTCCAAACTGTATTATAGCTTAGGCCAAAACCTTTTTTGTTTCAGGTCATTTAGAAGAAATTTTCATATGTTTACCCATTTTTGGTCAATTTTAGGGTCTAAGGAGAGGCAGCTAGTACTTTCATGTTAAAAAAAAGTTTTAAAAAACCCAACAGAATCCGGCCTACCGAACCTACATTTTCTTGCCTCAAACAAACCTTTTTTAGGGGGCCTTAGGTTGAGTAGCTGATTAAGGACACGATCAGATCAGTTTAATTACCAAAGCAAACTGCATAAATCTTTGCATTTAAGCAAATATTTTTAGAATGTATTAGGTTGGCTTTTAAGAATTGATTTAAGTAGTTGAATTATGCTGTGTCCATATCATTGAAAGATCATTATGGCATTTACGTGACATTAAGTTGAATTAGATCTCCTTATAGTATAACTTTAAATGTGTTTAATCCATTCTAATGTAAACGATCATGCAATGGTCCACAGCGAGTGTGGTGCTGCTCTGTATCTGCAAATTGCCACAATAAACCAAAGCACTATCTGACCTGATCTCATATCTATCATAGGGCATGCCTTATTCAATAGCTTGTCACAGGGTGTTTATATTTATGACACTGGGTAAGGGCCTGACAGAGTGGGGCTCTGATGCTGAAACATATTAGAATGCATATATATACAGTCTTTGCGAAAACCTGCAGAACGGTGACAATGTCCTCCTAAAATGCCACCAGTCCAGTAAATTGACAAGTATAGCACGACTATATGTCCAGTCACATGTCGGGTGTTTCTGAACTAAAATAATTTGATTGGGTTTCTAAACCTGAAATATGTTTGTCAATATACTGTGTAAAACTATGTACTTATCCTGATATGCCATAAATGATTGCAAATATAATGTACAATATTATTTCCTAGAAAAAATGTATAAGGCTGTGTCTCACGACCTTGGGACAATGTTTTTGCCTCTGATCGGGTGCCGTCTCTGACCGGGTGCCGTCTCTGACCGGCTGCCGTCTCTGACCAGGTGTCAGAAAAAGGTGTTTTAAAAAGAATTATACTCATTTATATAAAGATTTAGAAAAACGTTATGGCGGTTGTTATATAATCATAGTTATAATTGTAATTAGCCTCCTGCTGTTAGTATTTTGACCTTATCAAGCCAAGCAGGTCAGAGACGGCACCCGGTCAGAGACGGCACCCGGTCAGAGACGGCACCCGGTCAGAGACAAAAACATTGTCCCAAGGTCGTGAGACACAGCCATAAGTTATCAGATATGTTGGTATCCAGGGTTTCCAAAAGGGAGCCAGTGCTGCAACATTGAAAATCTGCGGGACCAAATGTCCTGTGGGATGAAAAAGTTTTTGCAATGACTGTATATATATATAGGGTGATACTAGTGATAGGCACCTCTATGACAGAGATACATGTCCTGTAATGTTGAATGCACGTTTTCTGCCCCCATCTGTGATTATCTAATAGATTTACTCATCCACTGTTAATTTACAAAATCAATTACAGAGGCATAGATATATTTTAACCTTGAGAAACTTGAGAACCACAATGTTTCATGAAATTACAAATTGATGAATAACTTGAAACAATGTCTTGCATATGAAGTTGCATTGTTTGAGTTGCTCGACCCAAGAATATCATTGTGAGTTAAGTCACTCATTCAATGCAGCCTTTGAGACAACTTTAGTCATATTGGCTAACTTGTTTGTGAATATTATACTATAAAAAACCCCTAATAGGAGATGTTATGCAATAAAAAATCGCTTAAACTCAAACTCAATCTGCCGGTCTGATTTGTAAAGATTGTGGTTGCAACAATGATTTTTTTTCCTGGACCATCAAACCAGTGTTCAGTTTATTCATGTAAAAGTGCAGCTTCAGGTTGAGGCCTGACACATAACAATCCCACAGCAGATGATCATTTTGACAGATTCTTAGACCCCCCTCCCCCCCCCCCCCAAAAAAAAAGGCTTGTTTCAGGTCAACCGACCGACCCTATCAAAACAAGGCCGACCCTACGTTTCTTTTGCAATTTTGAAGAAACTTTCGTACTTTTACCCTTTTTTGGTCAATTATAGGTTCTTCGGAGAGGCGGGCTAGTAATTACATGTGTAAAAAAAAGGAAGTAAAAAAAGAAAAAAAAATCCGACCTAGCAACCCTACACTTTTTTGCCATGTTACCTGAAACGAACCTTCTTTTTGGCCTTAGTGATGTGACGCTCTAACAAAACGAGTCCTAATACTGATATTCAGTCAAGAGTTGAAAACAAAAGACACCATATAAAGCTGACAAGTCTACAGGCACACTCGAGGATGTTTTACTCAACTTGTCTATACAGTCCTCTTGTCATTAAAAAAAAAGGGAACATCCTCTGTCCCCCGCAGGCTCAATATAGGGTAGATTCACCACTTTCGGATGTTTGTGTCAGTGAGAATTGGGCCCTTTCTTGTTTTATTGCCTACGATTTATTGTCTTTCATTTATTTGAGCAAATACTGTCACCCATAGAGGCAATGCATTGCTGGTATAATTCAGATCGCTTTCACGTTCAGTGACACTATATTTGCGTTACAACACTGTCCAGGACTAAGAGGATCTTTCCAGTTCAACAACCTATTAAGACCATTCAGCACATTAGCATGTTCCACCCCAAGGCCCATGAGAGTGACAATGGCTAGTGGAGATCCTGACACTCTATTACGAGTATGTTCATAACATGGCTTATGCCCACACCAAAAGGACCCTAATGGCTTTGACGTGTACATATGAACACATGAGGCTGTGTCTCACAAAGTTGGGCCAATGTTTTCATCTATGACCCGGTGCCGTCTATGACCAGGTGCCGTCTATGACCGGGTGCCGTCTATGACCGGGTGCCGTCTATGACCGGCTAGCAAGGAAGCATACATCTTTAACTATAGAACGGTAGACATTAATGTAGAGCTTAGTAAAACCTTATAAAAATTTTAAAAAAGAAGAAGTTATTCCTACAAACAACTTTTTTAGATAGCCGGTCATTGATGGCACCCAGTCATAGACAGCACCCAGTCATAGACGGCACCCGGTCATAGACGAACACATTGGCCCAAGTTTGTGAGACACAGCCATGAGCTGTCAGTTTAGACTCACAAGAAGTATATGCTCTCCAACACTCTCCTCTATTAGCTACGGAAAGAGCGTCGAGAAATGGGAGGGCAAAACGTTATACTGAGGAAGTCACCATCTGTTAAAACAGGGGAGAAGTTTGGAGCAGGGGAAGGGGAAGAAAATTTGACCCCTTGATTGGAGGGTATGAAATAGTCGAACTGGTGGGGGGGGGTGTCAAAATGTCGACCCCCCCCCTACAAAACTGAGCCCTTTCTAAACCACAAATATTCCCATGCCATCAAACAGCGATCTCTCCCGGAGATCCATGGTCTGCCAGCATGCACCTGTTTAATACTCTTACAGGAGGGATGATTTGTCTCCCTTTGAGCAGTTTTCTTTTGTTACTGAGTTTACAACAAAGCTGCTTGTGCAGTAATAACTTCTGTACACGCAAGCTGCTCTGTGAGCCCTCTCTGGGAACTGGTGTGCCACAGAGCAGTAGCTGCTCGCTATCTGTCAATAACTGTTGAACCCCATGTGGTTACAGGGAACTACCCGATCTCACAGGCCCAGCACAACATAAGTAGCTGTGTAGGCAAAGAACACAACATTAGAAGGCACATAGCTTTTTTAGATATGGAGACAGAGGTGATATGTAAACATGAAGATATTTGCAAATTTAAACTTGGGTTAGACAAATCCCTGGCAGATTTTACCTTTTTCCCCTCGGAATCAAGAATTTCTAAAAGGCAATAAAACCCTTTTATTCAGCTTTAATTGAGTTGAAAAGTTATTTAATTGATGATCATTCACATCCAAGGTAGAAAAACACATTATTCAACGTCATTAACGGCTCATTGCCTGCTGATATGTTGCCTTATTTCAATCCACAAGCCCCAAGAATGGTAGCCCTGAAACAAATTTGTGCCCAAAATTCCAGAGATTGGGATATGGCATGTCACAGGGTGTGCTCGATGAACTGAAGGGTACCTCCATGCAAGCATGCATGTGGAGGGCTCTACAGCCTTTCACCATTCCAGGAATAAGTGAGTAGTACTGCATGAATGTTGGCATTTAAGCAAAAAACGGACTGCTTAAAGTCACACTTTTAGCATAGTTCAATTTCAGTAAATGCCACTTAAAGCCGGTTAACATCATTCTGACTTAGTCGGGACATATACATAGAATTTACTGAACTTAGAGCTGCTTAAATGGTGACTTTAGGCAATTAATGGTTTGCTTAAATCCCAATGTCCATGCAGTGCAGCGGTATTGAGGTAAGCCCTGCACAGGATGCACTATAGTTTTATGGTTAGGTGGGCGCAAATTGGTGTCTAGAAATTGGACATAGACATATGGTGTGGGCCAGGTTGTGATCTATTCTGCAGCTTGTTTTTGGAGTTTACCTTTGCACTGGTCAATCTCCATTTTCTACAAATGGAGCTGGGGATTAACATTTCCTGGCAAATTAACCTAATATTACCATAAATGGAAAAACCATAATGAGCCTCTTGATTATTTAGAACTGGTTGTCACAATCCTTTCCACCTACCACTAACGCTTGTCATAACAATAGGTGCAGATACCAGAGACAATGCTTCTAAAATCAGCTACAACCAGCATTTTCTTGTTACGATAACCTGTATAATATATATATATATATATATATATATATATATATATATATATATATATATATATTTATTTATTTATTTATTGCCTTATGCAAGGGGTGCATAAGGCTGGTTTTCCCTTGGACGGTCACATATATATATTTTATATATATATATATATATATATATATATATATATATATATATATATATATATATATATATATATATATACATGGTTCTTTCCAGCCAATATTGCTTAGTGGGACCTAATGTGTTTTTACGTGAGCAAGCTGATTTGCCCACATCTGGGTTTTGGTCTTTTTTGTCCAGGGCTACCAGTAGGATTCCAGGTGGGCCAGCCCAGATTCAAAAGGCCCACCTTGAGCCCAGATTATATATATATTCTATGAAAGTGTACCAGTGGCAGCCCTGGACAAAAAGGACCCTCACCCAGATAATTTTATGGGCAAGCCTAGCTGGCCCAAGTAAAACACATATGGGCCCCAGGGACCAATGCTAAGTGATAAGTGAAATGATGCAGAGACAACTAAATTACTCATAGAATAGAGTGCATTCCCAGTAAACAAAAAACGTTATACAACATTTTATAACGTTATATAACGTTAAATAACGATTCTCTAAGGCTCCTTACTATTGCATAACGTTAAATGAAATTTTATAACGTTATTTTGACGTAAAATAACGTTTTTTTTGTTAGCTGGGTTATTCCTCTCTGCTGCCTCCTATCATTATCATATATCTAATGAGTTGACTTTAAGTGCCACTTTATTTCCCAATCTCTTTACGTCTTCCTTTCCGACTTACGGTTGCTGTGCAGTCTGGTTTACTCAGTAGAGAGGCTTCCATATCCTTTGACTGCTAGCTGGGCTTATCATTGTAAGACCTTGGATGGCTTTGGTGAACGTCTACTCTGGCAGTCAGGCCTGAAGAAACAAGTTTGTTTCAGGTAATAAGGGCGGAAAATGTAGGGTCGGTAGGTTGGATATATTTTTTCAAACTTGTTTTTTTAAACCTGAAAGTACTTGCGGGCTGGTCCGAAGACGAAAAAAGGGTAATACCGTAGTGGCTTGAATAAGCGCAGGGGTCTCAAATAAGCGCAGGTCTTGAAAAAGCGCAGGGTAAATGAGGGTATTGAAATGAAAATTTAGGCCATTTTTGTATCTTGAATAAGCGCAGGTCTTGTATAAGCGCAGGGTAGATGGTACCATTGAAATTGATAAGCGCAGGTGCGCTTATTCAAGCCACTACGGTATACGGAAATTTCTTCCAAATTGCAAATCAAAAACGTAGAGTCTGTTTCAATAGGGTCGGGTGATCTGAAACGAATCCTCTTTTTTTTGTGGCCTCACTAGGCTAGCTGTGAGGTGGTGGGTGGAGGATGACGAGACTTTTCTATATCGGCATAGAAAGCAGATTACTACAGCTTTTCCTTAGATTATAAGTGAATAAGCATGAATATATGATATTACAATCAGAGAGCCAGTGATTGTATTTGAAATGACTTGAATAAATCATATCTACCCTATTTTGTTCCATTTATAGCCATGCATGTACACGTAGGTATATTAAACCCAAGCACGTTTATGGTCATGTTAAACCTTCAATTGATACCTTATAAACAAAGAGCACAATTCTTTATCAACGTTAGACAACTGAAAACGTAGATATTTCTCAGTGTATATAACAATATTGGCGAATTTCTAAAAGATTAGAAATTTCATGTTTATTTAAATTTGCCAATTGTGGATTATGGCAGTTATGTAGCTACAATGGAAAAATATTCACTCCAGACATATTTCCGCGGATATTCATTTCGGGGGAAAAGTCAAGAGCAGAATAAAGAAGGTTTTTTGGCAAATGGTAGGTGGTGGAAGGTAAGGGAGTGGAAAAGTCTGTTGCAATCACATTTTTAATGTAATATGCAAAATGGAAGTGGATATTTATTGCTAAAATGAAGGCTCACTGCTGATTGAGGCTGATGTAATGTTTTTAGAATAAATACACATGAATTGTAAGAAAGACAAAAGGTGGCAATAACGGATTCTGTTTTCATTCATAGTACATTGCAGATCCTTTGCCTTGTTATTTTACCCCTTCAGTTAGTTGTTATATATCTGACGGAAAAGCAAAACCTTATAAATGTCAAAGGTAAATGGTGAAACCTTTGATATTAGAAGAAATGGTTCTTGACTTTAAACTTTCATGTAGGGTATGTTTCGATCAAGAAGAAATCATAGATCCCTTCCATCGCTTGCGGTCTTTAGATTGCTTCTTTAGACCTGTCATTTGTATGTTAACAATACATTGAACATCCTTGGAAATTATTTGATTACAAATAAGTAGTATAATATATATTTAAGCTTCAACACTGACATGAACATATATAACATGTCATTATCTTGTGCTACATCCAGCTATCATAGTGTTGTTACCATGGTCGCACAGAGTGTATAGTGACTAATGGGTCTCAGCTTACACCTCTATCTGTTGTCATGGTAACATGATATAACGAGGCTGTATGGCGGACATCTTGGCAGCCATGACACCTGAACTTATGGTAATGTCTCATTTACAGTAGCCAAAGGTACCCGACAAGTCTGCTGAAATGGATATTGTGAGTCAAAGATAGCAATTAGACACACCATAGGAGATGACAAATAGTTGTAGGCAGTTTGCACTAAGGCAGAAAAAAGTTCCCTTTCCAGGGCATGGCAGTTGTATTATCAATATGGTGGATATGACAACACCTAGCATGTTGAATATATGCAGGTTTTACTACAATTTATCAACAACAATTTCTTCGGTAGCACATTTTTAAAATTTAGTTAAGAGCATTATTTTTGTTTGCGGGCTTGTATATTTTTTTGTAGCTGCGATATCAATACATCAGAGTTCAATGAATTGTCTGTACCTGAAATCATTAGTAAAATTCAGCTCATTGTGCAGATACTCTTCAACTCTGCACTGGTCAAGCTGATTATTCCTTCTTATTACTGATTTTTAACTCTGCTCAACATATCAGGTTTTGGTTGGTTAGTTGTTGGGTTGCTTTACGCCCTTATTAACAGCGGAGGTGATTTCAAGGGTGGTAATTGTGATCAAATCTATGGATGGCTGAAGGTAGAAAGCATGCCCCTACACTTTTACTGAGGCAATTGTTCTTTTACATCCCACACTACATAGGCATAGTGTGAGATGGACAGGCCTTTGATATGCTGTATGTCTAACACAGCAGCGGGAGGTTGCAGCTCAATCATCAGGGCGCTGCTGAGTCTCGAACCCACAATCTTGTGCGTGCCAGACAAGCGCTTTACCTCTGAGCCACGTCCCTAACCCTTGTCTGGTGTAGCGTCCTTATCTCCATACAGGATATTCAGATGTAACAATAGTAAAATCTCACATAGCTCTGTCTTACTGCACTGAGAGGTATTAACTCTTTGACATTGCTGAGATTCAGCTACAGTATATACCATGAGTGGTTAAGCATCGACAATAGTCAGCATAACTCTTCAGGATTTAACAAAGGCTCGTCAAGGGGGCATTTCTCAAGTTTGAACGATTCATTCTGCTTAATATCGCTTATGTAAAGCATTGCAGATTCATGCACCCCTTACATATAGCAGTGAACAATTCATTCAACCCTTACATAAAATAATGAACGATTCATCCAGCCCTTATATATAGTTGAATTGTCCAGGTGGATTGCACACCAAGAAAGCTTTGGATGAAAGCAAAGCTCTGGACGAAAGCTCTGGACAAAAATAAAGCTTCGGATGAAAGCAAAGCTCTGGACGAAAGCTCTGGACCATAGCAAAGCTCTTGACGATTTGCAATGTACGACTTAACCAGATTCTGATAGTTTGACTATGGTGCGATGGTTTCCCAAGGGGAAATCGGCCCCAGAGAAAAGTTCCTGTTACAATGTCTCCCCCCCCCCCACAGCTGGTCCTAATTAATTTTGGCCGGCCTTAAAGAGTATGTTCAGGTACCTTCAGAAAATATTGTTTGCCACAGTACAAACAAGTTGAAACAGTCAATTTGTAAATGGGGGTTGAGGGAACAGCAGAAATACTAGAGAATAGAAGGGTTGACCGTCTACCCTTGACAAATAATGAAAAGAGAGTTTATCGAATGTAGACCAATTTGTTAACAGTTGTCTGGTTGACGGGTTAATAGCTATTTGAAGAAGTATGTTTATCATGATTCAGCAAAAAGTCCTCCAATCTTGTAAATGTTTCACATCAATCATGCATCACTCTGTACACACACATTGTCAATATCTGCATAGAGACAGTCCCCACCCTTAGACCAAAAAAAAAAAAGGTGTATTTAAGGTTACATGGTCTGAAAATCTAGGGTAGGTAGGTCGATATTTATTTTCTTTTTTTTTTTTACTTTGGCCTGAAAAGTACCTAGAAGTTGACTCGCGAACTTCAATGGCGACTCATCGACAACTGCCTCGACTTGTGATTTATCAGAATGACTCTGAAATTGCCCCAGAATGACCTAAAGTATAATACTTTTTCAAAATTGGATGAAAATGTCTAGGATCGGCCCTGCTTTGAGATAGGGTCGGGTAAATGAAGATACTGTTGCTCAAATGTATACTAACCTAAACATGGTCTCCTTGGCTACTAGAACCAGTAATATATTTTTATTAATACCAAACCTTTATAATAGAGTCTAGGTAAGATATACATGGTAGGAACATGCACCCAAATGTGCATTTTCCTACTATAAATGGAAAGTACAAAGGCTTACTTGCCTTTTATTACCTCCACTCATCGGAAGATACGCTGGTGTTTGTGTAACACGGTCTACCAGAAAAAAAATCCTACCAGGATAAATAAAAGAAATACAAACAAACAAACAACCTGAAATACATCTTTTTTAAATTTAGCCTTACTTATACTGAGCTCTATATTCCACATTCCTACACCCACAGCTGGCAGAGCAGAATATTCCACTCAGTAAATGGAAATGACAAAGGGCTAGACTGCACCCTGCAGATTACTTCCTTCCTGTATCCCACTGAGTTGATTGTAGGAGCAATAACTATGGTAATGCTGTGTTGCTGAATGTGTCACAACTGTATTAATCATTTCCTGACCACCTTTCAAGACATTTTAGCAGTATTTGGTGAGTATGCGAGTATATGAATCAGAAAAGGGAGAAAATTTATATTATGTATTGCTACTTTCTACCTCTTCCTGAATGACGAATATGTATGATATCACAACATGAATTAATACGTGGTACTGAAGATATAGCAACTCACTGACAGTGTAAGACCCTGCCTGATACCCTAAATCACTTTTCTTTCAATCTCTACTTAAGAGAACAGTACAAAATAAACTGAGGTGACAGATCACCAGAGGGCCAGAGGGCCTGAGAAGATTTAAAAGTGAAATGGTGTTGTTATCCCTCTTTATAGGTTCACAGAATCTCAGGCAAATAATTATGTTCATAACTTCATTGGAAGTAATTATATTTAAGAAGACCATTTTTCATGGAATTGACAATGCTCACTATACAAATAAGTGCTGAGCAGCACAGAGAAAGACAAAGGTTTTACACCAGAATAGCCGACAATGAGTGTGTCTGACTTTTTTTTTAAAATCTACCTTCATATTATTGTAGGTACATAGCTTGTCTACCTCCACCAAAAGCATTCGGAACCCCCTCCCTCTTTAGGTATCTCCTCATCACATTTTACTCTCTGAGGTCCTACACTATTATGATATTTGAGGAATCTAAGCTGTGTTCTAGTTAGATCACAATGCTGACCATCCCTCATAGGATCCTTCCAATACAATAACCTATTACGACCATTCAGCACATTAGCAGCTTCCACACTAACGGCCCAGGAGTGCTGATTGGCACTGGTTGATGGGGCGTCTAACATGCTGTTACCAGTATGCTCATGACGTGGCTAATGACCATACCAGAATTGGCATTACCAATTTCATGTTGACTGATGCATGTATACACGTTTACTTGGAAAGAACACTACGGATGATTTTTATGATAAAGTAGGCCTCGGTAAATCCAAAAGAAGGTAATCATTCAATTGGTGTGTAACAACTTAGACAAATACAAAGGGATGATTATAAGTGGAAGGTAATAAGAGCAAAGTGCAAAGGACTTCTCCTAAGAGTTCTGGTCCTTTAACAACGTCCCCCTCTCCCTCTTTGCTATGACAAAATGAATCATGAAGCTGTGTCATATTTCTCCATTCTATATAGCCCCCTCTTTCCGATTCCGAGTCAATTCAATACGATATACAATGGCGACATAATTATGCAATTTCCCCCACTGCTCCACTATCTCCTCTCTTCATTATCAAACTATATATACATCTGACTTTTAGTTCCACTTTCTATCCAACATCTCTTCACACTTCTCCGATAGATGGTTCTGCAGTCTGGAGACATTTTATTGAGTTGAGTGGCTTCCGTTTTCTTGGATCACTGACTGGGCAAACTGCTGTAGACAGTCTTGGTGGCTGGAGAGTCTACTTTGGCAAGAGGCAATGCCTGTGTACTTGGTGAGGGGGTGTCTAGCTCTAGGTCCGTAAATGACACCAGATGGCTTCTTGAAAGTATTGGAGGGATTGTGAGTCTCATTAATTCTCACCATACAGTTAATTTATCATCTGGCCCGGGAAACTATCATAATAGTCTTGTACTAAGACTGTAAAAAAGGTCCCACTGACTAAGATTTCATTCTCATCATTGTAATTTTCCCTCAATTTGATAAATCACATGAATAATAGAATGGAGGCAGTTATACCCATTGGAAACCCAGCTGAAATCAGTGAAAGTCATATCACCTTAAATCAAATTATGGTTCCAGGGATAGTATTTGCCCAGGTCTCATCTCTTATTTCATCTAATCAAAATAATGTTGACGCTGCAATTGCTACCGATTGAATAAACAGCACGATCCTATGTCAACATTTGATAAGGCTTTCCTAGAAACGGGAGGAGGAGGATAGAAAGGGGGTAGTGAGCAAATCTTACTTGCAATGATTACAGGGGTTCTTTCATTGTTTGAGCTGTTTAACAATCCGAGAAGTTAATATATTGCTGTTGCATTAAAGCCCCTGCAAGTTAGGGCAGGTTTAATTGTTGCTGCTAATAAGCTAAGGCAAATAATTCATAATCTCACTTACCTCAATAAAATCAAGTGTTTCCCAAGCATCCCAGAGAAAAGGCTAAAATTGCTTGTTGTCATTACATTTGTCAATGTTTCTTTTCCCCACAGATTTAAGGGTGGACAAAAGGATTAACCTTTTAATGACAGCACACCGCCCTAATACACTATGTCCCATACTCTTACAAACAGGGCTCCAGTTTGAGTCAGGCAATCCATGCCAATGATTTACATGTTTTTTTAATCAACTCATTTTAACTCAAAGATATGTTCTCATATCCAATGGCCCTATCCACCTGCCATGTTATTAGTGTTTAGGAGGTATTATTGAAACTAAACCCATCTGATGCTTAACTTCTCATGTATGTCATGATGCCCACTGTCTATTTGTTGTCATGATGCATTTTTAACTTGCCAGTGCTACGTTGTTAAGATGGGCTAGGACTTAATTTGGCGCCGATTTTTGTTTTTTCTGTTCCACATTGTATTTGTATTCACAATGCCTGTATGTGTGTGCAAACCTCTAAATCCATCTAACACTTAGAAATGCATAAATCCAAGGTCAGAGGGCCTGTGTTTGTAATAGACATATATTCTGACATGGTTTTCTTTCTACTCTATGAAATTCTCGGCCAAATTCTCAGTATCAGTAGAATTTAAAAATTTACACACAGATTTGCAAAGGCATTATAAATACAAATACGTGGCGTAACTGAAAAATAACAATTGGCCCCAAATGAGCTCCTAACCCATATCTAATACAATGCCATGCCTCCAGGAGTGCAACGTCCTTGGACAGGTTTGATGAAGAATAAACACAGCACTGTGAGATCTCACCCCCGTGTTGGAAACAACACCCATAATTATATATTATCACATTTTCACATTTTCCAAGGATTTCCCTCCATTCTAAATGAAAACCAAGAGTGTGCATAAATGGGCACACATTTTTTTTCTCAATGCTCACTCCAATTATCTGATTGTGTGGATATTAACATTGAAAAAGGAAGATTTTCATACAATCCTATAAAATGGCATTGAGAAAACCCAATTTGCTGTAGGCTTGCCCTTTATTTGCTCCAGAAAATGAATGTCTACAGTGATGTATTATGTTATCAGCTAGGTACATCTGAATAGGGTCCTACAGCAAATGTGTATTTTATGAGAAATAATTAACAAACAAGCTAAGATATTGTATTCCCTATAATTCTATATGCTAGAAATAGCATCAGTGTTGCTTTCAACAGGGGGTAAAATATGCTGTGATTACCCCTCAATTTAGCAGTGAGATAACACATCATTGTGCTTTCTTACTGAAACCCATGATTGTCCCAGCCTGATAAGTGCAGCTCTGCAAAGTTATTCAAATCATTGCAAATCTTCGCATTAATGATTCATTAAGAGGCATGCTCAACTAAAGGACAAGGCTACTCATGAATGGTTAATGGAACATGAAGAGGCCATGTAAAGTTCTATTGGAACATCCTCTTCCAGTATTACTTGACATTTCCAAGGTTTCGTTTCTCAATCAAACACAGTGGCTTTGAATATGGAGGTTGTCAAATATGTTAAAGCTACCAATTGTTTGCTTTAGGTCAAATCCCACAACACGAAAAATGGGCCAGAAAGTGTTGATTATTGACATAAAAATAAGGTGCAACTGTTGCCAATATGGTAAATCACAACACTTGTCCCATGATCTTATGCCTCTCCAAATCCCACAGTGGTCAATGATAGGCAAGCAAAGTGTTGCGTGCAGGACTGGTTAATGGATCTGTTTGAGGGGAGTTACTTCACAGTATGATTTTTCCTCACGATTCCCTCTCAATTGGCCTAAAGATATTTGGAGTGTCCCTAAGCCTAATCATTGACATATTCCAATAAGCAACATTTTCTAGGCCTTCCGGGGGCAGATATCTAACTCATTTGATCCTAGTGATTTCCCAAATCACTAGACAAATGCAGCCCTTTCTCATCGAATTGGGCCTGTCTTAGCCAAAATAGGGCCCAAAATCGGCAATAAGACCAAATCATAACATTTTCTGACCCTCTCTCGCTGCGTTGGGTTTGACTTTTACTTGCAATTCATCTCCTTTCTAAGGACTTATTTATTTCTGCTTTTGAGGAGCTGATGTATAATTTTATTGAACTTTACTATGGCGACAATGATATTTACAGAGGTATAGCCATAAACATTTTGTCTCCACCTTTTTTTTTTATGTCGTGATGAAGTTGATTTACATCCCCAAATCGATTTGACAAGACTATGTGTCACCTTCATGATGTGAAGACATAATGTCCAAAAGTTATCAAATCACCAGTTTCTTTGATGTGACTATGGTATTAAAACCAGTGCATGTTTTTGTGTGTGTTTATTTTTAGGCCAGAAATTAAGTTGCATTTATTCTATGAAATGTAATCCATACTGTTTCTTTATTCGTTTCAGATTAAACAACAAGATTTACTTGAACTTGATGTCATCTTCGGTAAGTATGATTAGAATTTATGTTTTGGTTCTTAATACTTCAGAACTTTCTGTGGTGGCATTCTCTCCGTATTAGGGCCAAGTAAAGTAAAACTATTCCTCTTCACCTATATGAAAGATTCCGCACCAGAAAATGAAGTTTCATTTTTGGGAACTTGGTTTATTTGGTTAATGTTTATCTTGATAATAACCATCAAATCAAACGGTGCTTATTGGCAGGTGGAGATATTTGTGTCAATTATTGAGGTTACAATATTCATAGTGCCTATTCACGCACAAGTACATGAACTCCTGAGGCAATTCACGATGAAAAATACTAGTTACCATTGAGACTATTGATATTATTTATTTTTAACTATCCAGTACCATATCAAATAATTCCAAATTCACTTTAACCCTAGAAATATGACCACTTGATTAGGCTGGCATTAAATATATGTACAGTGGCCGACAAGGCTCACTCAAAAAAAAGTACTATGAAAAAAAATGATTTTTTTTTTCACTATAAAAAATGGGGAGAATTTTTTTTTTTTTTTTTTTTCAGAAGTGAAATTTTTTTAAATATTTTTAAACATTGAAAATAGTTGCTGTCAACTGTCAACAGCGAAAATTGTTGCTGTCAACTGTCAACTTTTTCAATTTTATCATTTTTTTCAGAAGTGAAAATTTTTTTTTTTTTTTTAACATTGAAAATAGTTGCTGTCAACTGTCAACAGCGAAAATTGTTGCTGTCAACTGTCAACTTTTTCAATTTTATCATTTTTTTCAGAAGTGAAAAAAATATTTTTATTTTTTAACATTGAAAATAGTTGCTGTCAACTGTCAACAGCGAAAATTGTTGCTGTCAACTGTCAACTTTTTCAATTTTATCATTTTTTTCAGAAGTGAAAAAAATATTTTTATTTTTTAACATTGAAAATAGTTGCTGTCAACTGTCAACAGCGAAAATTGTTGCTGTCAACTGTCAACTTTTTCAATTTTATCATTTTTTTCAGAAGTGAAAAAAATATTTTTATTTTTTAACATTGAAAATAGTTGCTGTCAACTGTCAATAGCGAAAATTGTTGCTGTCAACTGTCAACTTTTTCAATTTTATCTTTTTTTTCAGAAGTGAACATTTTTTTTTTTTTTTTAACATTGAAAATAGTTGCTGTCAACTGTCAACAGCGAAAATCGTTGCTGTCAACTGTCAACTTTTTCAGCATTCTGCTCTCCAAGCACATTCTGCCATCAGCAAATAAGATGAGCCTTGTGATTGGTCCTATGTGGTGGGTACTTGAAGTAGGGCAAAGAAATACTTGAAGTAGGGATTTTCGGGCGAGTTATTTTTTACCACTTCACTTGTCCTGTTTATGACCGGTCATAAACAGGAACTTTCCTGTTCATGACCGGTCATAAACAGGAACTTTCCTAATGCACTATGACTTTTCCATGGCCTAGCAGGGTTACTGTGTTAAATTCTTGCCCAATTTATTACAGTAGTTTCCGAGAAATCACTAAAAACGTAAAAACACAACAATCTTCATTCCCATATAGGCCTATGGAGCAAGTTGAGCCAGCATAGAACTCCCTACTGCAAGTATTTCAAGTGCCCACCACCAAGGACCAATCACAAGGCTCACCTCATTTGCTGATGGCAGAATGTGCTTGGAGAGCAGAATGTTGAAAAAGTTGACAGTTGACAGCAACGATTTCCGCAGTTGACAGTTGACAGCAAGTATTTTCTATGTTTAAAAAATTCCAAAAAAAATTCACTTCTGAAAAAAAAAAAAAAAAAAAAATTCCCATGTTTATAGTGACTTTTTTTTTTTTCAATTTCAAAGTACTTTTTTTTTTGGAGTGAGCCTTGTCGGCCACCGTATATATGAGATATTATTGGGATATTTTGGCATCAGTTAGTATAACACATGCGTCAGGGCGATGAATCGATTTCAGTAATAAAATTTATACTGAAATAGAATATGAAGGAATAAAATAAATATCATTTCTTATTTGATTCCTTCCTATGCTTAAATGAAGCTTACAGTCATGGAATTTTTGCAAGCCAGTAAAAAGGGCAAACTCGGTACCAAATGACAATCAGGATAAAGTTATTCTATTGATGGAGATACACTGCTGTATAATAAATGGTCATCAATATGCAAAGCACAAATGTAATAAAACAAAGGATACACATGGTCGTGGGACACTAAAAGATTTTATAAGGGCAATGGATGGAACAACTATTGTAATTTTGATTAGAATGCAGTTTCACAGGGCTGGTTGGGAATGGGAAATGGCTGTTAGTGCCTCATATATTCTTATTAGAGGCTTGGTGGGTCCTCTATTATTAACATTGGCTGATCCAGGGGGGGGGGGCGACGGGCCTTGCAACCCCCCCCCCCCCCACCCAAAAAAAAAATAAAAAAAAGAGGGAGAAGAGAAAATAAAAGAGAAGAAAAGAGGGAAAGAGAGAGAGAAGGGGACAATAGGGCCTGACTTAGGGCCCCTGACCTAAGTATAATGCCCTCTAGTATAACCGCTGCGCTTTGCGTGAGGTAAAAAGACAGTCACTCCAGGTTGGCCAGGTTTGGGCTCCCCCTCAAGACAATCCTGGATCCGCCACTGATTAACGTTGGAAAAGAAATCCTGTAATGGTGTTAACTGCACCAATGTCCATTTTTACATGTGACAACTGACCTCCCCTGATGTTCTGTAAAAACCTCCTAAAAGTATCCTACCTTCTAGAACACTACACAAAAGGATAAAATATCCATAGACATCCTTGAATGCTCGACATTTCTTAGATAGTTAGGGTACTCCTTTGCTCAAATGGCCATATCATAAAAGTTGCGTGACATGGCAATTTGAAACATCAAACCAAAATGATCCTGAATCGTATGCAAAAGTCAATAGAACATCAGTAATCCTGCGACAAGTAGCAAGTCCCTTTAACTGTGCACAAGCTTCTTTTTTTTTGGGGGGGGGAGGGGGGGCGGGGATTAGAGGGATCAGTAAGGGAAGTTGCACTGAGAGTCAGCTATGTATAAGTTGATGATGACCGGAGGACCTGAGGCAATTGAGTTGAAAATGATTCAATCAAGATTAAAAATTGGATTAGAAACATTTTTTGAAAACTCACTTCTAGGTCTATATCATTGAGGTAATTACGGCACATTTCTGCAGAACAAGTCCTCCTGCAATCTAAGAAGTTCCATCATCAAACGTAAGCTGACAGCTGTATCTCACGAACTTGGGTCAACGTGTTTGTCTCTGACCCGGGTGCCGTTTCTGACCTGGTGTCAGAAAATGCTTTTATAAATGTTCTAACCTATACTTATATATATAAGGATTTTTAAAAACGTATATGGCAGTTGGTATAAGCAGTTATATAAGGCAGTTATTATAATAAGCCTCCTGCTGTTGGTAGAAGATAGCTGAACTCAAGTTCGTGAGACACAGCCTTACATCGAGATACACTTCCTACCAAATCGCACTTCCTGACTACCTCTGTCTAATTTAGGCCTATTTATGTTGCATCCCAGCTAGAAAAATACTATAATAAAACTAGTAGACTATAGTTAATTCACTATTGTAATTTCACATACTATAATAATCACTATAGTATACTATAGTGGATTTACTATAGTATACCACAGTACTTACTGCAGTATAATATAGTAAACTATAGTTTACTATAGTTAATTTACTACAGTGTTTTCACGGACTAAATTACACACTATGGTATACTGTAGTTAATTAACTATAGTAAACTATATGGTTCACCGAAGCTTTGTTGGCACCATGGTGCTCTTATGTCCTAATATAATGTGTCATAATGCTTAAATGCAATCTTAGTAAGTCTACCCCTGAAGGGATGCATAAATGCATCATGACAACTCTTAAGGAGGGTATCAACCCGATAGTGACTGCATGATGCTTGACTGCAGCACGAGAACACTTATTCCAAGGGCTGCATTTATGCATCATCTCTCGCAAAGTGCTATCAATGCATGAACATTGGCATTCAAACAAACCATTAATTGTTTAAAGTCACAATTTAAGCAGCTTTAAGTTCAGTAAATTCTATGGAAATGTCCTAAAAAGTCAGAATGACATTTGAGCAGCTTTAAGTGGCATTTACTGAAATTAAAGATGCTTAAAAAGTGTGACTTTAAGCAGTTCGGTTTTTGCTTAAATGCCAACATTCATTCATTATATGCAGCCTTAAAGGGCTAAATAATGCTACAAGTTTGTGTTTCCTCATTGATGACAAGGCCCTAGACCCCTCAGACATGCTGGCTGTGCAGTGCTCAGCTTGTACGCAGTGAACTGCCCCCGGTCCATTAGGACCTGCCGCAACATGCCATCCCATAATGAGGGAAATTGAGGGGACATGTCAGGGTACTTGTTGTTTAACTATCTAAGGACAACGTGATGATGAAACGTTTGATTGTTGTTGTTATCTCACTATTGCTGCATTTGCGTCCCTTTGTGTGTGTATCAACCACATAAACACAGCATGGTGTGCTAATTATAATAGGCTGTGTCTCACGAACTTGGGCCAATGTTTTTGTCTATGACCGGTTGCAATCTATGACCGGGTGCATGAATTTCATGTAGATTAAATCCATTAACAGCACACTGAGGAGGTGATATATTTCCCCTAGGGTGATACTTCAATGTGTGTTATTGAATGACCCTTAAAACCTCAATATTGTTTGATATAAGGGAGGGGTCATGTTTTAACAACAGGGGGGGGGTGTTTGGGGGATTTTCGCGTGAATGGGTCAAATTCATTTTTGTCCCCCCCCCCTCAGATAAGTTGAATTGAGCCTGGCCGACCCCTTTGAGCTAAAAGAAACACGCTGGCTTTTTGGCTAAAAAGGGGTGCATATTTTTTGGTCCCCCCCTCAGGAGGGGTCCAAATTTGTTTGGTCCCCCCTTCAAGGAGTCCAAATTTGTTTGCCCCCCCACCCGAAATCCACCAACCCCCCCTCCTTGTTGGTAAAGAAATAACCACTCCCTGATGACAACTATAGCCCTGTGATTTGGAGTTAAAATGGTATATAAAATAATTATTATTGAGAGTGAGAGATGAAGTGGTACAGCTTGTGAACACACATTTCCTTCTGAAATCACCTTCGCTAACACTCACTTGGGGAAAAGCTAGAACTACTAAAAGGTCCTCTATATCAACCTTTGTAACTCCAGGAGACACACACACATACCTAAGGCCAAAAAAAAGAGGTTTGTGTCAGGTAACATGGGCAGAAAAAGTAGTGTCAGTAGGTCGGATTTTTTTCAACATGAAAGTACTGGCCAGCCTCTCCATAGACCCTAAAATCGACCCAAAAAGGGTAAAAATACAGAAATTTCTTCAAAACTGCATCAAAAAAGATAGGGTCGGCCCTGTTCTGATAAGGTCGGTCGGGTGACCTGAAGCAAACCCTTTTTGTTTGGCCCAAACCTTGGTAGTGGCCAGAACAGACCTGCAATGAAGCCACTCAAAACCACTACATCAAATTGCTCAGCTAGGGGCCAAAGGAAATTGAAGCCACCCAACTCTATAAAGCAGTCCTTACCTACCAAGGCCAGTGGATGTAAGGGAGTGGTAATTTTTTAACAACAGGGGGGGGGGGGGGGTTGGTGGATTTGGCAGGGGGAACCAAAAAAATTTGGACTGGTTGAAGGGGGAGGACCAAAATAATTTGGACCCCTTAAAGGGTGGACCAAAAAAGTTGCACCTCTTTTTAGCGAAAAAGCACACGTGTTAGCCCAGTAAACACACTTACGTTACTTAACGTTCAATGAACGTCATTTCTATGTCTGAAATACGTAAATTTACTACGTGAAATAACGTCCAAATGTAAGGGTTATTTTACGTTATTAAACCTAATTGAACGTTAATAAACGTTTATATACGTAATGTAAACGTTTGTCCCAGGTTTATTTACGTAAATTACATAAACCCAACCTTTGGTAATTCGTAAACTTAAACTTTAATAATTCAAGAACTGCTATTTTAATGCCAATATAAGCATACATAGGGTTGTATTTCTCTTTCAAAAACGGAGATATGCAAAACCTGTTGTTGTAATTAAAATATTCTTATAACTATTTCACAATTGTTATTAGATGTTAACCATGTTCCACCCTCATCACATTAGGATACATTTTGCTGGCTGTGGGAAGGGAACCCCAGACCCCTGGTGTTGAAGTCCACCACTCTACTGCCTGTGCTAACTGAGCCTGTAGACATCAAGACAAGCACATTCATCGTGGCTAAAGCTGTCCCAGCTAACAAAAAAACGTTATTTTACGTCAAAATGACGTTTAAAACTTTACATAACCTTATGTCATGCTAAAGAGCCTTAGAAAAACGTTGACATATAGCGTTATATAACGTTATAAAATGGAGTATAACGTTATTTGTTTACTGGGGTTCCTAGGAGGTCTACACTTAATGAGCTACGTATGGTTTGCTAAAGGTCCCTAACAGCAACTAGTTGCTAGCAACTACACGTAGTTGCATCTTAAAATGTCAATACTTTAGCATTAGTACCTGGGTGTAGGATCCACATAGTCACAGGTCAAGTTAGCTCAGTCGGTTTAGCAATTGGCTCCGAATCCAATGGTCCAGGGTTCTCTTCTAAGAGCAGTCACCATTTCCACTCATGAACATAGTCAAATGTGTCTTTACATTTCACATTTTAAGATAGAAATACATATATGTTAACATTTTGGTTTCGAATCCTGTAACCAGCAATTCTGGAAGGAAGAACACTAATATCTTTAATATGGTACATGTATGATAGAGAAGTAGTAACATGCCTTAAAAACAATATAAAATAAAAATGTCTGCTTCGGTGGGTATCTCTGTATCTCTTATATGGCAAATTGATATAACAGGCTCAGTGCTCTAGTAAATACATTTTCCAAACAGGAATAAGTTGCTTGATACAGGATTCGAACCCATATCCTAACATTTACATAACGTAAATAAACGTGGAAAGAACGTTTGGATAACCTGAGAATAACGTTCACATAACATGTAAAAACGTTAATTAACGTTTATTTACGTTAAATAACGTAAAGCAACCCTTACATTTGGACGTTATATTACGTACTGAAATGACGTTTAGATAACGTAGGTGTGTTTACTGGGAGTACAGCTCAAAGGGGTCCGTCGCGTTCAATTTCAACCTACCTAGGGGAGGGGGTTGAAAAAATGTCGATCCCTGCCATGGGAGGGCACCAAAAAAATGTCCACCCGCTCACACTAAAATCCCCCGACCCTCCCCCCCCCCCCCCCGCTGTTGTTAAAAAATGACCACTCCCAATGTGGCAGTGTAAATCAGCGGTAGCCATGAATAATCTGCTAATAAAACAAATACTCATAAAGCAATAGTGGAGAACTTATAGCAAAAAGAACATTTAATACTTATGGAATTAGTCATTGGTTTATAGAAATAAATAAATAATTATTTAAAGCAAATGAGTGCTATATTCTCACTTTGCTCACTCCTCAAAATGGGTCTGATACACTAAAATCTTGGAAAATGGCATTTGGTGAAGTGTCCGTTTGATAAGTGAGTTGAAAGGTTGACAGGCACTTGTACAAGGTTTGTTGGGTATCTCAAATTGGCAGACTATACAACCATTGTCCTAGCTGAACACAGCCAATTGTAATCGCAACAGGACAGGGTTTGGAGAATCAAGCCGACACAAGGGACATGGTGTAAACCAGTCTATACAAAAAGCTATAGCCGGCTAAAGCTATAGCCGGCAAAAAGTCTGCCAGTCCGGCAGAAAGTAGTCTTGTGCCGGATCGCATATAGTGGGTGAATCCACTGAGGCAAATCCGTCAGACCGGACGAACCTTCACAATGTTAAACCTATGGTCGAATCTCGTCCGATCCATCAGATTTACCTCAGTGGATTCACCCCTTATAGCTGCCTGTAATCTTAAGATCCTTTATTGAGGTTTCTACATCATAAAACAGTAGGCTAGTATATTCTCTGTTGCGTTTTTCAGAAATTTACATATAAAAATGATTTATATAATTGTAACATACAAGGGAACCACATTCAATATAATCATTAGTACAAACACTTGCTTTATAGTTTGTTTTTAAATTACAAGATTGAACTGCAATATATATGTATGGGCCTGCAAAATTTATTCTGGGCCAGCAACAAAATAAATCTGCAGGACCAAATGTCCTTCAGGGTGAAAAAGTTTTCATATAGACTGGTATACAAACTAGTACACGCTTCTACAAGAGCAGCTCAAACAGCAGTCATATGCTTTCATGAGCAACATGGAGGAGAAAGTTACCTATTATTTAATTTGGCTGCTGACATTAACACGTGCGAGCAGATATTGAAGAAAATACATATCTTGGTAAAGGTTTTGCTCAAATGGCTGAAAAAAAGATTTTCTAAAACCCACTAGATTGTAGTTAGAGTTTGCGGACATGAATGTGACAAGAACGTGAAGGAGAATAGTGGCTTATCAATGAGAAGCGTGCACCAAAGATATGTATAAATATAGGTCGATGATTTCAGACAAGCTCAAGGGAATTGTGCCTCTGGGCTTCTCCGTTTGTTGTCACGGAGATTATGAAAATCAGTGACTTAGACTGTCAATAAGCAGGTATGGTTAACCAAGAACATCCACTCTGAGACTTGGCACTATGGAGTATTTCAAAGCTGTTGAAGTCATTAATTTTACAGTGGAATTTAACAGTAACACATAGCATTATTGCTGTAATTACGTTCATTGCTGATAGGAGAGTACAATGGCAAACTCTAGATCATCTGTAAAAGGTTAAGTGCACTAGCTTTAGTATGTTACATGAAATGGAGAGAAACAAATTAAGAGTAAATTGAAAATGAATCTGTCCCATAGAAGTGCCCAGACATACAAAATATGGTTGGGTCCCTGTACAGCTTTTATTTCAATACTTGGTCCAATACCATAGTCCTCATCTGTCAACTCCTTGTGAAGCCCCTGTCCCTCAAAAGGCCCCTATCCCTCATAATTGGCCTGTTTGAGATATAGGGACCAGGTGAAGTCTGTAGTTTTTTGAGACTATCTAGCACGAGGGTTGCAAGATAGTCTTAAAATGTTGAGACTATCTAGTCTGACACATGTTTTGAGACTATCTCGCAATTTTGAGACTATCTAGCCTAACAAGGGCCCTTTCAGGGCTCATTAGAATAGTATAAGAATAATTCTAAAGGATATTATGATAATCAACATACTTAATTAACACATGCTATCAATTTGTTGCACATTGAGATATTAACATGGTCCACAGATAGACTGAAAACAATCGTATTTTTAGTTAAGGAGACCGAGCAGGAATGGCGAAGTGTGGGGTGTGGAGCTGGCAGGGTGGAATGAGGAGGGAGAGACGTGCCCGCCAAGTGGCTTTGCTTTCCCTAATGACCAAAAATTCACCCGACGGCCAGTAAGGGGCAGAAGTCTTGAGGCCAGACCTTAAATTAGTCCCTAACTTGTAATGGTTAATTGGCAAAAGAAGTGTTGCCTCTGGTAGTAGTAGTGCCCAGTATCTATTGTCATGAGTGGGAAGGAGTATGATTTGCAATGATCATAAAAGTATGAATTGATAAGGTTGGGAAAGGGGATGTAAATTGTAATTGAGAAAAAAAACTAAAGTGGAAAGTTGCTGTAGGGCCTAGTTAGAATACAGTCACACCTGACCCAACAAAGATGAACTCTCATAGTATATGAATTCCAGCTACCTCTATGCTCAACCAAAGCATACCTATCAAAGCATTATGTTTTATTACAGTAGGGTATTAGACTGAAGCTGATAACTGACCATAAAGGGGCAGATGGACATTTGAGTTGAGAGAATGACTTATCCTATAGTACTTTATGGTTATTGCCTCTCATAGACCTGTCAGAGCCAATGGCCTAAATCCATGTCAGGTACATTTATATTCCTAGGCTCCCTATACAACCAATCTCTCAGTCACTAGTAACTAACCTAGTTAGTCATTTTTTGGCTCCCCATACGACAAACCTAGGTCAGTTATAATTGTCAGGTTGTTCAATACTGACCAACCCACCTTAGTCTTTTTATTCCCAGGGGGAGCCACTGAGTGGTCATCACAGGTGGCCCCAACTAGTGGTATACAAATACAACACGCCAATGATGATCCTAGGTTAGCCACTACTGACTGACCCCTCAGTCATTTTTGAATATAACTTTGCCATTATGACAAACACTCATATGAACAACCTGAAATAGTCTGTACTGACTCACCCTTTCAATCTATTGATTTTCAGTGTATGTGAAGTCCCTACGTCACAAATATTTTTTGGCATGTCCCTATCCCTCAAAAGCCACTATCCTTCAAAAGTGCCCTGTTGGTTAAATATCTGCAATAGATAAATTATCTATAGGATATTGGATAATATACCCAGTACCATTCCACCCTTAGAAACGTCCCCTCCCGCCTCAGAAGGGGTAAAGACTTTTCACCAGCCTCCTCCTGTTGATGACCACTCCCTAAATATGAAAAGGAGTCTTCATTTACTAATTACAGAATGTTTGATGGGTTCGGGAGGGGGTGTAAAAGATGTGAACCCCTCCTTACGAAGTGGTAAGTGGTGGTGTTTGGGGGGAACCAAAAAGATTTGAACCTCTTGAAGGGGGGACCAACAAATATTGCACCCCTTTTTAGCAACATAAACCTGCGGGTCACTAAAGCAAAAAGGGGTTAATCGTGCCCAATTTCAACCTGCCTGAAGGGGGGACCAAAATAAATTGGACCTCCTCTTTTCTATTTCTTTTGGTCAAACCTTGAATGTGTGAATGCTTGCTTACTGCTGAAGTAAGAAATAGTCTTTAAAATTGAATACACATGCTTTTGCAGGACAGGGGTTTTGATACTTAGGGATCTTTTGTAGGATAGGGGCCTGTCAAATCTCTCAAATGGCCCCTATCTCTCAGATTTTTGTGATATAGGTGCTGTTTGAATGTGGTACCTATGTCTCAAATAATTTTGGAATGGGACTTGAAGTCTGCCCTTAGTCTCGCAGTCACCTAGCCCACAAATATTTAAGGGATAGGGGCTTTTTGAGACTTAGGGGCCTCATACCCCTCACCATAGGAGCACACATTCTGTGACAAGCCTCTGAATAAACCATGGCCTTTGATAGGTAGGGAAGCAGGTTAGATTGCGGTGTATAGCATATATATATATATATGGAGTTGATCTGCTGGGTAGATCATTTTTGTGTGTCATGTTGTCAATGTATTTATGGCGCTCTGTCTCCAGTGGTCAGCACACTGTTTTGTTGGTGTTTTCCTCATCTCACTACTGCCCCAGTCTGTTTACACCAGAACTGGCTAAATCATGTCATTCCTATCTTTTGCCTAGTTGAAGCTTGAAAACAGTTGCACTATTTCTCACAATATTTCATGCAATACTTAAAGCAGTCAAATGATATAAAAATAAAACTCATGGGGAAAACTCCCCTGAAAATTGTTTATAATCAATATTATGGTGCTGTCGGAGGAGTGGTATGGCCCTTTCGACTCATTTCAAGGCTACAGTCACAGCTAGTTGAACTTTAATACTAAAAAACAGAAAATAATGAAAATGCATGATGAGATACTAAATAAACCCAAAAAACTCACAGACAGAACATGCCTTTGTAGTATGCATGTGATGAGGAATGAGTTACTACCAATATCAGAGCTCATAGATAACATAAATGGGTTGTGTACAGTGGCCCAGAAGGGCCAAATGGAATCAACTCAAAACGCAAAAGTTGAAACTCAAAACGCAAAAGTTGAAACTCAAAACGTGAAAGTTGAAACTCAAAACGCAAAAGTTGAAACTCAAAACGCAAAAGTTGAAACTCAAAACGTAAAAAGTGAAACTCAAAATGCGCAAGTTGCAACTCAAAACGTAAAAATTGAAAAACGAAAGCAGTAAAAATCCTTTCAGATTTCAGGTTTGACGTTTCAACTTTCAAAGTCAACCTGTCAATCTGTCAACAGCTTGTGACAGGTATCTTTTAGCATTGGGTATGGTTATGAATAAGCCAGAGAAAGCCAGTAGCAAGACAAAAATGTCCAATTTCACTAAGGGTCTGATTTCCGAAAAATGTCAAATTTCAAAAAAGGGTCAGATTTTCGGAAAATGTCCAATTTGGCAAGAAAATATCAAATTTCACAAAAGGGTCAGATTCTTGAAAAATGTCCAATTTGGTAAGTAAACATCAAATTCGGGTCAGATTTTTGAAAATTGTCCAATTTGGCGAGAAAAACGCTAAATTTCACAAAAAGGGTCAGTCCTTCAAAAAATGCTAATTTGGCGAGAAAAATGTAAAAAATTAATTGGGGCAATTTTCGATTTTGTTTCTAATTGGACTTTTTCAAAAATTCCGACCCTTCAGTGAAATTACTTTTTTTCTTGCCAAATTGGACATTTTCCGAAAAATCTGACCCTTTTTTGAAATTCCGCCAATTTGAGCATTTTCCAAAATTCTGACTCATTTTTGAAATTTGCCATTTTCGGAAACCTGACCCTCATGTGAAATTTGACAGTTTGTCTCGATACTGGCTTTCTCTGGCTTGTGAACCATACCCAATGCTAAAAGATACCTGTCACAAGCTGTTGACAGATTGACAGATTGACTTTGAAAGTTGAAACGTCAAACCTGACTTTTCATGTTTTGAGTTTCACTTTTCATGTTTTGAGTTTCAACTTTTGCATTTTAAGTTTCACTTTTTACGTTTTGATTTCAACTTTCGTGTTTTGAGTTTCACTTTTCACGTTTTGAGTTTCAACTTTCGCGTTTTGAGTTTCACTTTTCGCGTTTTGAGTTTCACTTTTTACGTTTTGAGTTTCAATTTTCACGTTTTGAGTTTCAACTTTCACGTTTTGAATTGATTCCATTTGGCCCTTCTGGGCCACTGTAGTAGTGAATATGCAAAGTCTGTGTTGTATCAAACCAAAAATACCTGCTTTATGGTATCTTTTATGACATTGTTGAAATGTCATATATCTGTTCGCCTTTGGTCCTTGTGTCACCTGTTGCCCTGTTTAAGTCACACTGATTGTTGTGTAGTAGAGGGGATGTTATCAGCCCTAGAAAGCTGGGGTTATCAGTATTTACAACCGGTTGTTAACACGCCTGGTGTGAAATGTGCAAATAAATGGACGGTAGCAAGCACTATGTCTTCATCAGAGAATTTCATGAAATCTATTTGATCTGAACTAGCTGACAGTTCTAACGTTTCTATTCTCTCAAGGAAATTCTTGTTAATTAAAGTGACATGGACCAATGATTAGGGCTCAAAAATCAATTTCATAAAAAAATGGAACAGAATGTTCCGAAGGCCATACTTCATGTGCTAACTACTTTATTCAATCTTATTCCCTAGAATTCAACCTAGAATTCAACTAATTATAAGATCATAGCCCAATTTACTCATTTCAGAGTGCAGGCTGTAAATCCCCCATTGAAAATACACCGTAAAATGTTATATTGGGTCACATCTCGACCTCTAATTGGGATCTTATTGCCCATAGTGCACATTTTATTGGACAATCTCCTCCAAATATGTGATATTGTACTAACATTTGAAACACATTTAAGCAGGATTTAAAATATGATTTAAAACATGAACCATATGAATATCGGACCATGTTTAACAGAAATTTGCAAAAGAGTTGTAAATACTTGTAACTTACTTGAAGGAGAGGTTTACACAAGGTGGTACCTTATAAAAACCTGGTAATGAACTATCTCAATGGTTGACACTTGAAGAGTTTGCATGCAAAACTACATAAATCCATCCCAGAATTGGAGCTGGAGTCAATAACAATATATTTTGGTCTAAGAGTGTATTCTTCACAGGCTCGAAGGACATGGAAGACAGACAATTTTGTAAAAAATATTGCGTCCCTTTACAGCTAACTATCCCTAAACCATAATCTGTCGGTTATTTGTTTCCTTTCCAAAAATAGTATCTACTTCGTTTTGCATCTAATATCTTCACTTGTAGGCTTGAACTGAAGATTCAGTATAGTTTAGCCTATTACCCAGTGAGCACAGCACAATCAAGTTCAATGTTGAACCAATGCTGAATCAACATTGAATCAACATTGATAAACCTTTATCAATGTTGTTTTAATTTGCTGTGCCCACTGGGTAGCCAGGGATCGTGCATTGTCTGTACTTTTGACATCATGCACTCTTAAACACTATTGTAAATTTAACAGTTTATCTGTTCTTATCGTTGCAGGATAACCATGAGATAAGGAAGTGATCGATGTCTACTGGAAATACCTGGATTAACTACAAAAGACCTCAAATTTAGATGTCTCCATATCATGAAATAAAGATGCCAGCGCTCAATAATCTCAGTATCAACATGACGCTGACGACAAAGACCATGACGGTGGCTCCAACACTATCAGGCCTGGTGTCAGACTTGGAATCAGCGAATGCCTCAATGGGAAACACTAGTCGCTATAATCATGAAGTCGAATACCAGACACCCATTTTAGTCCATGTTTTCTTTGCGATTTACATACTATTTGGATTACTAATCGCTTTGTTTAACATGATGACTATCATTGCAATTGTCAAATGCCCTGAGCTTAAGACAGTTACAAATATGTTCATTTTGAGTCTGTCCTGTGCAGATCTTATATTATCACCCACACTAGTGTTTATTCATTTCCTGCCAGATGCCTTGTTTGTGATTGGTGTGTCGGGTACTCGCATCATGGCCGAGTGTTTATTCACATTGATGTTCACATCCTCAGGAACCTCCCTCCTGAGCATTCTGGCCATCGCTGTGGACCGCTATGTGGCAGTTATCCATCCATACAACTATAAACAGATAATGACGCCCAGACGAGCGACTCTTGTTATTGCTATTATCTGGCTGTATGTGACAGTCTTTATGGCTTCACTGACAGCGTATTATCTGTGGCGGACTGACCCGCGGATCTTCTTTCACCTCAGTACAATCTCTGCAATCATACCATTACCAGTGTATGCAGGAGCGATAGTGTCACAGATCTTAATCTGTATTGTCGCAAGTGTTGCACTCTATGTCAAGATATTCATTGCTATCAGGAAGCGGCATAATCATTCAATGACACAGCGGAGTCGAAATCCCCAAGTGAAGAATGTCCAGTCCCGACGCATCACAAACACAATGGCTTTGGTTCTCGGGGCTCTTATAGTCTCCTGGACTCCATATGCAGTGTTCTCCACAACCTTGACCAATGAAATGTACTACAACCACAGCTGGCTTGTGTATGCCAACATGTTATCAATTCTTCTTCTGTACGCAAATTCCTTTATGAACCCTATCATATACGCTGCACGGAGCCAGGCTTTCCGGAGAGCATACTGGAAGATGGTGTGTTGTAACTGTGTAACTAATAGCCCGGTGTATGTCACCGTAGAGACGCCAACGACAGTCAGCATCAAGTCTACCAAGGAGTCACTCACAGATGCCGCGCTACAAAATGGCCGCTCGGACACGACAGAGATCTGACAGCCATTGGATTTGATGGCAACCATTCCTGACATCATAGGTATTTTACATGGTTGGGATATGAGGCCACCAAAAACAGCCAAAATAACTGAAAGCATAGGTATTTGATTGTCTTTTCACCTCGGAGGATATCTATTGCTTAAAATAATTGACATTGTCACAATAAAGACAGAGACTTACACTGACATCATAGATGTGTGAGATAAGCATGATACTAAGGTTTGGAGATGGAATCAAAGGGTAAACTACGTATAATTATGTATAATAGCATATTAATTTCTTCAAAATGTGATTGCATAGGTTTGATAGACAATATATCAACACAGGCTACTGACAATGCCTTTTTGGGATTAGTCAGGGTCCCAAGTTAGCTGGTAAACCTATAAAGATGCTTCTGTAGAACCACAGACACATGAAAGTACTGTGAGGGACACGGTTTCTCCAAAAATGATGTTTTCGGAGACACCAGGACTCGAACTCGGGGCCTTCCGCTTGCCAAGCTATTGCTCTAGCACTGAGCTACATCCCCTTATCCTATCAGACAGACCGTGTCTCACGATGCTGGATTGGTATAGTTCGGAGGGGAGCAGGATTACCCAAGTGATTCCCCCTTGAGGGTTTACCACCGAGGGACAGGGAATCCAACCCATACAGTACCAATGTTAAAGATGAACGCGGCTGCCAATTTGTCAGCAGTGTATTCTATTGATATGTATTTGATTATTGAGAAAAAAGAGAATCAGCACAAATAACAATACTTAGTTTTCTTAATGCATTGTCATCAATGTCTTGTGACAATCGTCCATTCTCTCATCAAAACATCAGTTATAGAGGGTAATTTGAGGTCCTTATTCCCTTAAATTCCTTAATCAGCTACATAGCCCTAGTGTAAATAAATAAAGCCTGCCAAGTGTAGGGATGACATGAGGGAGTGCCTGCTGGTGTAGTAGCAATGTATGAGACCTTTATGGGCCAATGTATTCAACTTGAACAGTTTTGGAGTGTTCCAATGTAATTTCTGTAAATGGACGCTCAGGCTCTATAGCGTTAAGCTGTGAATAGACATGACTTCTAATATTCCACTGTATTTATTTTTTTCTTAGGCATATACATCATCCATGAGCATAATGTGTAACATAAACTATCAGCTAATCCAAAGTAGTCTGTTAGTAGTTTTCAAGCATGAGATAATACCTTCAATCATTTTGTCCATTTGTCCATTTGTCAACATGATAAACAAATGATAAACAAACAAGAAGAAATGGTGAGTAATTTATTCCCAAGTTAAGTATATCAGTAATATGAAGCAACCAGAGTTGTAATTTTTTCATTTGTGTAGATAGCAACTTCAAGAAACAATGCGCACATAAATATATATATCATTATGTTAAGATACCGAAGTAGAGACTTTAATAAAGTAAAATATCATATTTTCTGGGGATTTGAGCCCACATTAAAATGTAATGTATTTTAAGACATTTTGTTACATTGAAAACAGGGTCAAGTATGGCTACTATGATGCCAATACTCACATTTCCATTGATGATCTTGCAATATTCTGTAAAGCTGCAAGAAATTAAATCAGTTGATACAATACTATTGCTAAAATGTAACATGATAGGATAACTGATTAACAGCCAGAAAATCCCTCAAATTCACTTTTGTATGAGATATAATCTTACTTATGGAATTTGAATGTTCTTATGGATTGGAATAGAGTAGTAAATTATAGTCAAAACTACTACTTATATGTGATGTTATGGTTAAGTTGCATATTTCAGTCTATACGGAAACCTTTTCACCATGCAGGACATTCAGTCCTGCAGATTTTTTTCTTTGCAGGCCCAGCTCTATTTTTGCAGACCCTGATATTGGAGTACAATCTTGCTATTTGAAAATAAAGTATAAAGCAAGTGTTCATACTGGCCATGATAATAAATAGGGTTCTCCGTGCATGTTACAATTAAATTAACTATTTTAATATGTAAATTATAGAAGAACATTGCAGAAAATATTCACACCTTCTGTTTTATGCTGTAGAAACCGTAATAGTGGTCCGATTTACAAGCCGTAAAAAATATGGGCAAGAATCTCTGAATAACAGCTAGCCATTCGGGCCTCCAGTAGCGCTTTTACTGCCAGACCGGCAGACTTTTTGCCGGCTATAGCCGGTGGCCGGCAGGTTTTCGTATAGACTGCATATTGTTTTGAATATAATGTATCTTTCATCATACACATGTGTTCACTCATTTCATCATGTTTAACAAGATGAAGTCTATCTTACCCAAAATGGAAAAACAGATACGAATGATGGTTGTATTGGTATCAAAATATGCTCATATATCTCTGAAAAAAAACATTGGTGTTAAATGTTACATAGTGATTATATTTATTTTATCATGTCAATAAATAACTTTTCAGAAAATACAAAAAAACTTTGTTCAAGTTCAATTGAATCAGATATCTTAAGCCAACTGCACAATGAAATCTCTTGAATGTCTAGGTTGGTAGTTGTAAGTAAATGCTATGTGCCAGATTCATGATGTGGTCATGACAGCCAGCTTCAAACTTTCAACCTGTTTTCATGGCAGCTATAATAAAAGCCCTCTGACCATCATACAATCACACGGCTGACTACAGGCTGTGTCTTATAAGCTCTGGCTAATGTGAACGTCATTGACCGGGTGCCAGCTTTGACCGGGTGCCAGCTTTGACAGGGTGCCAGCTTTGACTAGGTGCCAGCTTTGACCGGTAGTCAGCTGTGACTGGGTGCCAGCTTTGACCGGTAGCCAGCTTTGACCGGGTGACAGCTTTAACCGGGGCCAGGTTTGACCGGGTACCAGGTTTGACCGGGTGCCAGGTTTGACCGGGTGCCAGGTTTGACTGGGTGATAGCTTTGACTTGGTGCCAGGTTTGACAGGGTGCCAGGTTTGACCGGGTGCCAGCTTTGACTGGGTGCCAGCTTTGACTGGTAGCCAGCTTTGACTGGGTGCCAGCTTTGACCGGTAGCCAGCTTTGACCGGGCGCCAGCTTTGACCGGTTGGCAGCTTTGACCGTCCACCATAAAAAAGATTTTAAAAAGAAGAAAATCTTGTGTTCTGGGACCAATATCGTGGAGGTCGAAGAGTTAAGTGAGGTGAACCAAAGGAAGCACCCGTAGGCAAAAAAAAAATCAAAAGGTCTGTTTCAGGTTACATGGTCTGAAAATCTAGGGTAAGAAGGTCAGATTTCTTTTTTTTCTTAAAGATTTTTTTTGTACTTTGGCCTTCAGGGCCGACTCGCAGACAACTGCCTCGACTTGTAAACCATAACATTGATGCTTGAATAACCCCAAAGTGACATAAATGTTTTGTCAAAATTGCATAAAGATTTCTAGGGTCGGCCATGGTTTGCTAGGTAGAGTCGGGTAACCTGAAACACACCTCTCTTTTTAAATTTGGCCTTAGCAGCGTTAAGTTCTGCTCAGACACCAGCAGGGCCGAGGTGAATAGGACCTATCTAAATAATTCAGGGCCTCCGGTGATCTTTCAGAACAAGCCCACCTGCTTTTTCTTACTGTTCTGTCGGAAAGAGGATCCACAGAAAAGCCTCTAGGAATTAGGGGGCTCAGTGTTGGTCTTAGGCTGTCAACAATTATTTACCAGAAAAATCTGAGAAAAATCTGAGAAAAAGGGTAGTTACACGTAAAATGCATTAACCAAAATATTCTAAGGATAACATCCAATCTGGCTTTTTACGTTTTTATCAACTTTGGCTGATTTTGAAAATAAAAGTATAACCTCAGATTAACAATGAGATTTTAATTTTTTTTTAATTTGAGGAATCAGAAATATATCAAAACTGATGTGAATTAAAGATAAAATCAAAATCAATTATGATGTCAATATTTGATTGATGGGATTTAATTGTCAGTTATGTTGGCAATAGTCATTGACTTTATTTAAGACAAGCTGGAAAGCAATGCCAACAGGACCATTGAAGTTCTGGGTCCATGTTTCAGCCCTTATTGTCAGGAAACAATAAATCTTTTCTCCGGGTCCGTCAGCGACTTCCTGTCAGAATTCGTGCATTTTGTTGGGGGAAGTATAATGTTACTGTGTCCAGACGTAGCATGAAGTGGGAAATATATATTTATCTTGATGCCATGACCTTTAATGAAGCCCAATTCAGCATTATTTTGCCACTATTGGCAAATTTTAGGGGTCTGCCCTACCAAAATTAATGCATTACTTCCCCAACAAAATTGCCGCCGATTCTGCGCACAGCACCCCCTAAACCCTTGGGCGACTCGGAGAATCCGTCAATGTTAGTGTGTCTGATGACACCATAGAGAAGCAGACACGAGGATCACTACCATTTCTAGATAACAAGTGTTTGTATGAAGAGGGTAAGTTTCAGTAACCAGTTTCTTGTAAAATTACGCTCTCAGACTTGGTCTGTGTGTTTTAATGCCACTGCTTATTTTCTTTTGAAAATTTCCAAGAACACAAGAAGTTATCATTCGCAAAATCATTAGAATGGGATGTATTACATTTTGATATATTCTTTGTTTATATTGAAATGTATTAATATGTAAATATTGTAAATGTGAATGCTGTATATGTAAATATGTATATATTGTAATGTATATGTTGTGAATATAAATGTTATCCTTTACTTCTTGGAAGATGCGATTAACAACAAATTGAAATTGAAAAATAATAATTATTAAACTACATCGGTTAGTTAGAATAAGATATAGGGCTAGTAGTTTAGCTTGCGTTAAACTTAAAGGGGCATTCTTACCACTCACACTTACCACAGACTAGAACAATACTAGAATTGTGAGTGGGAAACGCTTGGTGAGAATGCCACTTTAATAATGCTTCCCCCATGAATATACCATAATTATTGCCTGACAATATGCTAATTTGTTTCAGATACTATAACAGATCAACCCATCAATAGAGCTGGCAAATTCTGCACAAGTATCATTCTAGTCACTCCAAGGGGCATGTTATAGTACAAATAGGCATCATCAACTTTCAGGGATGCTTGGGTATGCTATGTCCAAATAACACACTTGCCAAAACTCAGAAATAACTGATTCATGTGAAAACTACAAAAACAAAATGGCTGCCTTATTTTTTGAGAAACCCTATGAAACCTATGTGTTATGGTTATTTAATTATCAATTCAAAAAACATATTAATTGGAGCTGAAGATACTATGTGAAAATCTCCAGATGTTATTGACAATGTGGCCATGTCATTATGTATTTGTGCATTTTGTACTAGTCTACTGCGAAGGCCTAACAGGGTTTGGTCCTCATCAGTCACGAGGATTAGAATGTTCGGATAGGTTTGTCTGTTTGTCATAAACCACTAGCATGACACAGCAATTTAGAAGAGAGGTTTGTATTATAATTCAACTCTTAGAATAAATGTCACTTTCATGATATATCTATAATACTTAATAGTAGAAAGGAAGGATGTGCGACTGGAGTGGTTGTTTCCAACTAGCCTAGTGTATGTAGCAATGGTACATGTCGAGACTTAGACATCCTCCCAAAGGGACCTTGTCAGTGTCGAGTCTCCTACACTGATATTCCTAGGCTTCCTATACGACCAATCTCCCAGTCACTAGTGCCACTCTGGTTAGTCATTTTTTTTACTCCCTATACGACCAACCTAGGTAAGTTAAAATTGTCAGGTTGGTCAGTACTGACCAAACCACCTGAGTCTTTTAATTTCCAGGGGGAGCCCTTAAGTGGTCAGCATAGTATCTTACAGGTGGCATCAACTAGTGGTATACAAATACAACACACCAATGATGAACCTAGGTTAGCCACCACTGACTGACCCCTCAGTCATTTTTGAATATGACTTTGGAATTGTGACTAACACTCATATGACCAACCTAGGATAGTCTGTACTGACAAACCCTTTCAACCTGGATGGATTTTCAGTGTAGACATCCTCCCAAAGGGACAGCGTCAGTGTCGAGTCTCCTATATGTACTCTGGTGTAGGTCTACCAACATATTACCCGCTGCCAGGACACATACCTTATCATTTTGGTGTAGGGAGTGGTCATTTTTTAACAACAGGGGGGGGGGGGGGTCGGTGGATTTTCGCACGATCGAGTCAGAATTCTTTGGCTCCCCACACTGGAGGGGTCAACATTATTTTGGTCTGAAGCTGAAATTGAGCGCGGCTGACCCCTTTGAGCTATAGTAACAAGCTGGCTTTTTCTCTAAAAAGAGGTCAATGTTTTTGGTCCCCTCCCCAAGAGGGGTCCATATGTATTTGGTCTCCCCCCCTTCAAGGGGTCACACTTTTTTTGGTCCCCTCGAAATCGACCAACCTCCCCCGTGTTGTTAAAAAATGACCACTCCCTATAGCTGTACAGTGCCTTCTCATTTGCTGTATCACTGAGGATGGAATTATGGAATGGAAAAAAAAAAAAAAAAAAAAACTTTTATTCTGCTGTACAGCACCCAGGAGACGCTACTGTAGTGTTGGTATTACATTGGGAAATGGAACAGTATATAACTGTATATATTCATAAGGGTGGAAGCACATCCATCTCCACTAGATATTAACCAAGTCTTATACATATCTGTTATGTTCTAGATGATGGACACTGCAAACACAGGTAGAAGAATTATTATAAATATCCCATGTTCTCCAGTATAAGAAGCACACTGAATTCCTATACCTCACAAACAAACTATACCTCACTTTCCTCTAGACAGTACCCAGGCAGTAGAGTCCCCTGAGGTAGACTAATGGGACCAATTAAAGGTAACTAGAGGGACAAGGAGTAATGGTGCTCTTGTTACCCCTCACATGACCACCCTGCCAGCTGGTGGTCTGGTCTTCATTTCCTGGAGTTCTTAAGGCTAGTCATTCATTTTGAAGGAACCTACTGCAAACGTCTAAGGTCTGCATTAAACTAGCAAAATGTTATGTTGTTGATCGCAATCACCCATAGTGAAGATCCCATGAAGCTCAGGACTGCTTTTGTGGGTTCAAAGAAGATTTAGGGGTATCTGCACCATTGGGCAGCACATGGACGATTAGAGAGATTTTGTTCTAATCTAAAATGTCTGTATATTTTGTTCTCTAATTATGTTTATATGTTCCCTACCCTGCAGTTTTCATCCTCCCTTACATTCCCTTCCTTCAACTATATCTATTTCAATCCCTGAGCTATCATTGAAGACACTATGTACAGATAGGCAGTACTATTGGAGGCAGAAAAGGTTTTGCCAATCAACCATTACCTATTAGGAACTAATCTAGGTCCTGTCCTCGAGTCTTCTCTGCCTAAAGGTGAAACACCACTACCGGATATTGTCCTAAGATCGGGGTTATTCTCACAAATCGGGCTCAATCCAAAATACATACATACTGTAAGTAGGGAGGTACCTGCCATTGGTTCATGTCTATCAACATGTTGATGTTTATAAAAGCTTTCTGTTCAAGTGGAAATTTGACAACAGGATGTCCTGATTTGGGCCTCGATTTTGCATCTGAGGCCTACTTTGGCTCCTGATCATACATGTATATCAAACGGGTTTGATTTCATTTATCTGATGCTCCCCAATTCACAGGGCTCTAATCAGCCGATTTATGCACAATAACAGACAGGAAACGTGTTTTTGTTTTGACCACATCAAACTGTAAAGACCTATATGATAGGTAAGTGAGAATTACCCGAAAAATGGGGTAGTGGAGTTCCAGGTTTAGTGGTTGTCCTCCAGGGCAGAGAGAAGTTTGGTCATTAAAGAATACGAAGCTACTTGGCAGCCCCCCTCCCCCACCCCCACCCAGTTATTCTTACTTGCTGGCTCTTGCCAAATTAAGGCTTTTTTTCTTTCAATTTAAATTTAGGGTTGCTTCTTGCTTAAAATGATTAGTGCTATTGAAAATGTCTTCCAGAGGAAACACGTGTAGTTGATATGAAATCCATGAACACCCTGGTGACATTTATATGGCTAGTACTCAGGATACGATATTGCTTGAATAAAGAAATATATTAGAAATGTATTATTCAAATCATTTTATACTAATGCCAGAACACTGTTCTAGAAATATTCTAACCATGGTGCTCATTCAAGACAAGCGCTTTTTCCAAGACCTAATGCTCAAACAGCAGAACATGGCAGATGCGAATTAATTCTCATTGAACATAAGGATAAATGATATAAAAGCTCTCAAATTGTGGTGCCACTGCACTGAAAATCCATAGGTTGAAAGGGTTAGTCAGTACAGACTATCCTAGGTCGGTCATATGAGTGTTAGTCACAATGGCAAAGTTAAATTCATATATGACCGAGGGGTCAGTCAGCAGTGGCTAACCAAGGATCATCATTGGTGTGTTGTATTTGTATACCACTAGTTGGTGCCACCTGTGATGACCACTCAGTGGCTCCCCCTGGAAATTAAAAGACTAAGGGGGATTGGTCAGTACTGACCAACCTGACAATAATAACTTATATTACCTTGGTTGGTCGTATAGGGAGCCAAAAAATGACTAACTAGGTTAGGTACTAGTGACTGAGAGATTGGTTGTATAAGGAGCCTAGGAATATCAGTGTGGTGTGCCACTAGTGAGGAGTATGTTATTAGGAATGATGTTTCTAATAACACTCATGGACTACACAAGTCACCTATAGATCTGCCCTTGCAGTTTTCCTGAAATGGAAATATTATGTCAAGAAGCAAAACGTAACTTGAGGTGCGACCCAGCGGGATGCGCGACTTTGTCCCGAAATGGGCCCATCTTGGACCGTTTATGAACACCACTTCCATTTCCGACGGCGTTACCCCCGCCATACTTGACGTGCCGTGTACGTTTTTGATAGTAAATGGCCAGGAAACAATTTAACAGGTTAGAAACAATTGACTTTTGTGTGTCTTTGTGTCCAAATTCGTCCGTGTATTGCATTTTATTTACCTTCTAAAAGTGATCCTTTCAAAATAAAGAAAAAAAAACTGCAAATGTTTAGGGCTATGCTGTCCATGCGGCGTGCCAGGCTGCCAGGGGCTGATGATAGTTTTTGTTGATGCAAGGTTAGACTTGTAAAATTTTGATTTTGCTGAGACAGTCAGATTTTGTCCTATGATTTTGATAATGGTTGCAGCTTTGACTATAATGTCTATAGTAGGACACTCATTCTCTCTGGACGCACTCAGGTCTCTATTCCATGCCAACTCTTTAAGAAAACCATGTTGCTAAAACTGGATATTACATGAGTACTCGCCGGTCCTGTATTGGTGCATCAATTTGACCCTTCAGGAGTGTCTCAATCTTGTAGGGTAGCCATGATACTTGAATGCATTACTGGCAAATTACTCACCAGAGTTGCATTCATGCATGGCGATTACCAAGAGAATCAAGTATTAAGGCATGATGCCAGCCGTAACCAGACTTTTTCAGATGAAATTCAAATGTGATATTTGGATTTAGGGGATAGTCTAACCTTTTAGAAACTGAAATAATTTTGTAAATATTCAAACCAGAAGTACATCTATGACAAAATGAACAATGTAGAATAACCAGAAAGTAAGATACCTAAATCGTCCTTAGTGTTCCAATTAGAGAGATAAAGTTATATTTGATATTAAATATAACTTACTTTAGTGTACATGTTGTCATTGAAACTTGCATTTAGACGAAAATGCATTAAAATAGATTTTAACTTTTGGTACCGTCTTTTTCAGCATGAAAGATTGGACAAAACCATTTTTCACCCCCCAAAAATATTGTTTGATTTTTTTTTTCGATTTTTGCCTTAAATTTTGCTCAAATCATATTGAAAATGAGTTAAATATCATCCAGGTTGAGATGCCCAGCATTTCAATATTGGATGTATGTAAAAACGGATTAAAATATGCAGAGACAATATGCCATACACTATCGTCAGAAGAAATCCTGGGATTCTACCAACTTTTAGGCAAACCAAAGAATGTCAAAAATCGGCCAAAATCGACAAAAATCGGCAAGTTACTCGATAAATCTGTGTACGGTCCAGCGCACTAAACTCGCCATCATGCGTGTACGGTATAGGAAGGGTCAAAGGGTTAACAGACAGGGTGCTAACAGCAGTCTATAGACACCAGCTCCCACAACCACCATCTGTCAGCTCACCCTGACAGTAAGAGGACACTTGGTGCTACACACTTAACTCCCACAAGGCGCATGGCTAGGCCGAAAAAAAGGTTTGTTTCAGGTCACCCAACCGACCCTACCAAAATAGGGCCGACCCTACTTATTTTACACAATTTTGGAGAAATCTTTCGTATTTTACCCTTTTTTTGGTCAATTTTAGGGTCTTCAGAGAAGCCGGCTGGTACTTTGGTGTTTAGAAAACAAATGTAAAAAAAACACAAAAAAAACAACAGCTACCGACCCTATGTTTTCTTGCCATGTTACCTGAAACACACTTTTTTTTTCGCCCTATTGTGAATATACTTAGTACCTGGACAGTTGTAGTGCTGCAACTGTTCACTTGAAATATACAGAAGCAGGATGAGAGTGTTTTTTTTTAGATACATGCTATATGAAAGGATTGGTTACTGATGTATTATAAAATTGCCTCCCCTATATCATACTTTTTCCCTTGAACATTATGTTTTTAAATTAGATTTTCCAGGCTACAAGTACCAAGCCTCCCCCTCTCCCAAGCTAACTACTTCACCTGATTCACTGTAGTAAAGGTAGGTAACAGGTCGCTGATATGCCTATCACACTGAAAATGCATGGGTTAAAAGAGTTAGTCAGTACAGGCTAACCTAGGTTGGTCATATGATTGTTAGTCACAATGGCAAAGTTATATTCAAAAATGACTGAGGCTTCCATCCGTAGCGGCTAATCTAGGTTCATAACTGGTGTGTTGTATTTGGGTACCACTAGTTGGTGCCACCCGTGATGCCCACTCAGTGGCTCCCCCTCGAAATTAAAAAACTAAGGTGGGTTGGTCAGTACTGACCAACCTGGCAATAATAACTTACCTAGGTTAGTCGTATAGGGAGCCAAAAAATGACTAACTAGGTTAGGCACTAGTGACTGAGCATAGGACTATCAGTGCATGAGTCCTATGATGAAAACACAACTTGATGTACGGGAGATAAGGCTGTGCCATGGAATGAAGGACTGTTAGAATAAATGCCTTATTAATAGCATGAGGAACTTACATAAATATGTAACAAATAAC